>NW_019167937.1:3063129-3419539 GCF_002303985.1 Durio zibethinus | reverse complement strand
GAATATTGGCACACAAAAATGAAATGGTTAAAAAATATTGAAAAAAGAAATGAAAAGTAAAATAAAGATGAAAACAATAAAAGAAATACATATGCATTTTTTAAGTTTTTTATTAAAATGACAAATACAAATACCACCATAAAAGATCACCTAATGCTCATAGAAAGCAATTAGGGATTTAAAACTCTATAATACATTACTTTTCAAAAGTTTTAAAGATAACAGACAGCTCTATGACTCTCCAATTATTTAGCTCAAAATTTGAAAGAACAAGGGTACACGAACAGCTTTTCATCTTGACTCTTCTTTTCTTTGTCATCCATTATTTGAATGACCAGCTTTGAAAACTCTTTCATAAATCCTGCACTTAGGGCTCCAGGTAAATCTGGGTAAATATATCCTCCTAAATGAAAAAAATTATAGAGGCATGAAATGATCATAGGTTCTGACTTCAGCTCATATCCCCTAAGATTAGCCATTCTTTTATCTTTTTTCTCATTCACTATTATCATTCTGACCCCTCTTATTGGTTTATATCTTAAGCTAAATTTGTTTCTCTTGTCATATACTGCTGATGGCTCTATGATTCCTTACAAATTTTTTTTTAGTTCAGTTTCATATTGCCATCCCATTCCAATGAGCTATTTAACAATCATTTTAGTAGTCATAGACAGGTGTGACAAATATAATTTAGATCTTTTAGCCATATATGTTATGTTAGCAATCTAAAAAAATTTATATAAGCACTCAAAGGCTTCATCTATTACTTCTACATAAGGAGATTTATTGGTTGGGTGACCAGTAAATATTCTTTTCCTACCATATATGTTAATTTTCTATCAATAATGAATTTAACTTTTTGATGTAATGAGAATGAAACAGTACCCGTCATATGAATCCATAGCCTACCCAACAAGTAATTGTATGAGAGAGAGATATCCATAACTTGGAATTTCATGTTGAGAGTGCATGGGCCAATTTGTAATGGTATTTCTATATCTCTTAACACTTCTCTTTGGGTCTCATTAAAAGCTCAAACTATCATATGATTAGGTTTTATGTAAGATTCATCCACAGGTAGTTTTGCTAAAGTAGTCATGGGTATAACATTGATGGATGAGTCATTATCGATCAAAATCTTAGTCATTATATGACTTTTACATTTTACAGTATTGTAAAGAGCCTTGGTACCTTTTTGACCTTCAGGAAGAATCTCTTCATCACTAAAAGAGATATAATTTAAAATCGTCAGATTGCCAACAAGTTGTTTCACGTATTCAATAGAGATATTGTGAGACACATATGCCTATTTAAGCACATTCAGTAGAGCATTATGGTGTGATTCTGAGCTTAGCAACAATGACAATAGCAAAATTCTAGCTGGTATCTTGTTTAACTATTCTACCATACTATACTTGCTATGTTTTATTAGCTTTGAAAGTTTACAAGCTTTACTATCAGAGATCAACTTTTAACATTTTTTATCTGGGATTGGAATAGGATTACTCTAACTTTTTTTTCTTTTCTCACATTTGCTTTATCTTTTCTAGCTTTTTCTAGAGCTTTTAGAGTGTAACACCTCCCACTTCAAGTCATACTTCATACGCCTATTATGTTCTCAATATCTGGATTGACTACAATATTATAATTATACTTTTATGGTACTACTTTATTATTTTGATATGAAAAAGGGCTAAAAACTTTAATTGTCACAACTAGTCAAGAAATGGGCCTTTCTAGCCTCGGAGTTAGCTTTTTATCATAGTAAATAGTTATTGATCTATGTATAAACTTATTCTTTAAATTAATGATAGGCACTTCAGCTTTTACCAAATCTTTTCTTTCTTTGTAAAACTTTATTTGACGTATATTTATCATCTTTTGCACCTTTTGACAAAATTGGTCATAACTCTCTATAGAGTGCCCCAAATCACTTTTGTGATAGTCGTATCTCTCAATTTAATTAACCATTCCAGAGTGATTTTAAAGCTCTATTGATTTTAACATATCAACTTTGACTAAGGCTTCAAACACTTTAGCCATTAAAATTTTGATTTCTTTTATATCTCTCTTCATGTAGCTTGCTTGCCCATCAATTAAAGCATTTATTGATGGTCTAGCATGATTTGACAGAGGGTTTCCATTAACATTTAGAGTTTTTCATTAGCTGGTTTCAAAATTTAACACTGCTTCATTAATTAACCCTTGCATTTTACATTTTAAAATAGTACAATTCTCAGTAGAGTGACATGGGTTTTCATAATGATAATCACAATATGCGTTGGGATCATACCATTTGAGAAATAGATATTTCAAAGGTTCAACAATAATAAGAGCGAGTAAATGCTTCTTAACAAGTTGAGGATACAAATTTGTGTATGTCATGAGAATGGGGTTGAAAGTAGGTTTTTCTTAGGTATTTCTTGGGGCTCTTGGATTATTATATGGATTAGACCTTTATTTTGATCTGGTAGGTACAGTAAGATGGTTGTAGGAATAGGTGGGTATCTAAAAAGATGGCTAAAATTAAGATGGATAAGCTGGTTATGGTAATGGCTGATATGGATGAAGAATGGATATAATATTATTTATGAGAAGATAATAGGTTTGGTAAATTGGTACAGGGTAAGGCGTGAAACCTCTAAACTGTTACCCCATATAGTTTACTATTTGAGCTTCATTCTCTTTCTTTTTAGGAATTCCACCTTTTTTTACTCCACTCGTCTCTCCTACATCAAGCTTGCCATTCATTATGGCATTTTCGATAATCTCACCTTATATTATCATATCTGTAAAGTTTTTGATTATATTACTTATCAGTCTCTTATAGTATGGTGTTTTCAAGGTGTTCATAAACAAAAAAGTTATTTTTTTCTCGATTAGAGGAAGTTGTACTTATACGACCATATCTCTCCATCTTTACGAATATTTTTTGAAACTCTTAATTATTTTATTTTTCATATTTTGTAAAGATAGATGATCTGGAGCTAGATCCATTATATGCTGATATTATGTAAAAAATACCCTTGTAAGCTCTTGTTAGGAATGAATATGAGTCTTATCTAGTTGAACATACCATCTGATTACAAATCTTGTAAGGCTATCCTGAAATATGTGCATCGATAACTTCTCATAATGAGCATGTGCTGTCATTTTACGATAATATATGATAATATGAGTTATTGGGCATTTCGTGTCATCATATTTTTTAAATTTAAAAATTTTAAATTTGGTGGAATGACCATATCTAAGATCAAACAAAGCTCAATTACATCTATGGAGCCATAAAAATTTATTTTTTTACGGTCTTAAGCCTTTCTTTCAATAACTTTATTTTCTCCTGGGTATTAGTATCTTTCACTTTTTTAGGTATTTTTATCCCTAGCTTTTTTCTCTCTTTAAGATCATCTAAGTCAAGAACCAAGATTGGATCAGGTGATTTTTCCATCATAACAGGATTAGTAAAATTTTGAAATTGTCCTAGAGTAGGTGTTGATATCATTCCTGGATAAAGATTGGAATATCCTCCGGGAGTAAGAATTTGCACTCTAGTTCATTAAGAAGGTTGGGTCGATCACAGCTCAAACCTTGGAGGGTATATAGGATCTACCATATTTGGTGATTGCTCTTTGAAAGCTAAGATTTCCTTCCATTGCTTTTTCCTTATCAAGTTTCTTGAGCATATCCATTATTATACTAAGGTCCCCTCTTAGTTCTTCTTGAGCTTTCTTGATTATCTCAAATCGACTAGTTTGTTTTTATTCTATGATTCTTGTTTGAGTCTTAGTATTGTAAGAATGACAAGTAGGTTGAGTCAAAATTTTTTGTGGGAGAGCTATTCTTGAATCTTTATTATCATAATTTTTTTTAAAAAAAATTAGAATGTCATGTGTCAAAAAATTTATTTTTATATTTTTATATTTTTGAAAGAAAACAAAAATAGTGCAGATGATGCATGAATGCAAGTGAAAAATATTTACTCTTGGATAAATTTCAACATTAAAAATTTTCATTGATTCCATACAACTTTTATTACATGGGATTTATCATCCTAGAATTATAACCATAAAAGCATTTGACTTGTTTATAATGGTCTTTTACCTCGTCTAGAGAGTTCACTGAGTGCTGTCCATATTCTCCTATGGGATTGACCTCTCTTCTTAACGTTTTTACCTTTTCAACCATCGTCCATGCCTTTTTTACTGCCTTATAAACTTAACTGGTTATGTGCTCTATGTATTGTTATTTCTCTAAGCTTTTTACTTTTCATCTTATATAAGCATCTCTTTTTGAATTACATGTGAAGATCCAATCTTTTTTCTTTTTATGCCACCCATCTATTATTACTGAAATATGGTGCTTATGGTCTTGCAGTTGTAACTTCAACCCTTGGATTATTTGGTGAAATGATTCTTTTTCATTTAGTATTTCAAGGTGCTTTTTTTTTCTTTTTGCGAGCATGGCTTTCAACTTTTCCTTCTTTTTTTGGCATTCCACCAATCTTACTGAAGCTGTAAAGTATAACCTTTTTAAACTTTGGCATTCTTGAGAAATTTTGATGGTCTCCTCTTATTTTTTCATTGGTTCATTTTCTCTCAGAGCTCATCCATTTCACGTTGTTGACTAAGGTAAGACTTGGTGACTTTTTTGGTTTTGAATTAAACTCACAATCTCTTATTTTCTTGGTGCAGATCTTTCAAATCATTGTTGGTCACATCTCGTTCTTTTATTATTTTTTCCAATCTGCTCTCTTATATTTTTACTTCATATTTCAACTATCCCACCTTCTCGTGAAGTCTTAAATTTTTTCTTTTTATTTTTTTTCAACTTCTAATTCTTTCTTGACAAGCTCAACTTCTGATAATTGCACTTTTATTAAAAGATTAGTCAATTGGTGTAAGCTATCATTAAAAGAGAGTACTATGTCTTTAGGTCACTTAGCTTTCCAAATATGATAATTAAGAGTAACTTTGTTGATGAAAGGCCATAATCTCATTCTTCATGTTTTTTTCCATACTTGGATTAACTGCTCTGAGGTTCTTCGTGGATTTGGTTCCTTGTAAGTAAATTTTACTTGGAATGGGCCATGAGTGGCAAGAACAAATTGCTTTGCACCAAATTGCCTAAGCACCATCAATGGAGTGTAACTCACAACACCCTATAGCCCTAACGATGGTATCCATGGCTCGTTTCCTCTATGATACAACAAAGGCACCTAAAGCATCCAAGGTGTTATCCATTCAATTTCATCTCCGGTAAACCTTTATAAGAATAGAACCCACTCTTCCTTTGTCTTCAATGTTGGCCATTGGCTTTTGTAAAACTTTTTGAATTGTACCTTATATCAAAGATACAATTTTGAAAATGCATTTTCTCACACTTAAAATGACTTCTGACATATACATACAATAGCAGTGCACATCCTATGAACAATCTCTTTTCATTTCATCAATAAAAATTCAATGACCAAATAGTTTTTGCTAAGACTGCTGGTGCAAGATTAATTGTTTGAGTTTCAATTTGCTCAAAAAAATTCACCATAGTTATCTCAATATAACCCAAAGTCTTCGAAAAGAGTACCATGCCATACAATGTTAAAGCAAACACAGCAAGGCCTTAATCATCATTAAGATGCCTTTGAATAAAATTTTAAAGAAAATCTTAATGAATATCTAGATTTTCACCTTTAGGCTTTGTAAAAGAATCTATGGTTTTTACTTTTACCCCCATAAGCTTGGCTAACTTTTTATGATAACCTGATTTTGGCTTTCAAGTAAACACTTTATCTGGACACTATAGTTTTATCCTAAGTAAAATTGAATACTCTTCAATAGTTGGCACCAAATCTTTCTAATTAAAAGTGAAGCATCTATATGATGGATCCTAAAACTGTATAACTGTACTGACCAGCTGTTCATCGATTACTACTGGAATAAGAGATGCAATCTGCCGTACTTCTTGTAAAAGTTTTCTTTTCTTTCTTCATTTAACTGACCTTAGATGGTGGTTAAGTCTTCTAAATCATTCTATGTGAGATCCAAATGCACTTTCTCAGGTAAATCAGACACATAATCGGTAGGCAAGCAATCTCCACTCTTTTGTTGGGCTTCTTTTGACGAAATATATACTTCATTATATGACTCACAAGAGACACTGATTGAAAATGAGTAAATTTAGAGTTCTACGAAATCCATAAAAATTTTTTCAGAGAAAGATATCCTGGAGCAAATACCTTGATGGAGAACTGTATGATATGATTAATGTAAAAAAAAATAAAAAAAGGAAAAAAAAGATTGAGTTAGTGAGAATGTGATTTGAAATTTAAAAAAACATTTTTTAAAGATTTTTTTTATTTTCATTTTTTGTTTGTGTTTTTTATTACACACAACCTTTATTCTTACATGTTTTGGGCTTAGGTATTTTCTACAAGAGGGTGGGTAAAGCTTTACCTAAGGTTAGTTTCCTATGCTTATTATATGCTTGGTTTGGATTGACATGTGTCTAAAGGTCCTTAAATTGTTCCTCACTATCGTCCATGTTGGGCTAGTAAGGCACCCCGATCCTCAGCTATTATAGCTACAAATAGAAAGGGTTCAATTTGAGTGGAAGTATTTCGCTTTTCATTGCGGAGGTTATCACTTCACGAGGGCATAGGTACTTTACTTCCTCTTATAGGGGAAAAAGCTCAGGTATAGAGCTCATGCATGAGGTTCAATGTGTCATTATGTGTGCATATGTTTCTTAATTTATTAAGAATAACACATACAAACAAAAATAAAGCATAAAGGGGCATAGTAAAAGAAATATGTGTGAAATTTTCTTTTGTGTTTTATTTTTTATTTTTTGTGTTTTATTTTTTTGTTTTTGGTTGCTTGAATAAAAATCTAGGAAATCAAAAATTAAACACCGATTAAGACTGTTTAAATCAAAATTTGAGGATAACACATAGTTAATTTTGACCTGACTCTAGAAAACAAATGGCTTTCCCAGCGGAGTCGCCAAGCTATCGTAACAGTTTTGTGTCTGCCCAATGAAATTGGAAATGAAATAAAAAATAATGGAATCACCACCAATCTTTTTGGCTAGGTGCGATTGGCCATTTATTAAAACATATCCTTTTAACGAAATCTTAAAATTAATTAAAATTTTTAGAAAGATAATTTTTGGGTTTACGAAACAATCTAGGTTCAGGAGTCGGTTACATATGGGGAATGATTAGCACCCCTACAATGCCATTTAAACGGTACCAATTAATTACATGTTATCCATTGATTTTGATAAAAACAGTCTTATTTTTTGTTTGAGAAATAATTTCCTTGATTTCCTTTGTTTATTGAAATTTTGATTTTTTTTCTTTTATTATTGTTCCATAGTTATTGTTTTAAATTTTATTTGAGAAAAATAAATTAAACCCTTTTATTAAAATAATTCTTAAAATGTCCCAGTACGTTAGTAACTTTAGAAGAATTTATTCTCACCTAGAGATTTTTTAGGCATCATTTCTCATAATACTTTAAAATCTCATCCTCAGAGGCTCGAATTTATTTTTCGCAAAAACTTTATTATGCATGCAATGCAAAATACTGATATATTGATGCATGTATTCTATTTTCTTTTTTAAAAAATTTATTGATTTTTTTATTTAAATTTTTGAAAAAAAAAGAATTTTTATTATATTAAAATTTTTCTATAAATATTTCAGTACACTGATAATATTTAAAGAAATCTTTTCACCTAGGGATTTCGTAAAGCATCATTGCTCGGAATACTTTTAAAATTCTATTATTGGATAAAATTTCTTTTTTTACATTTATATTATTATTATTATTTTAATTTATTAGTAAAAATTTTTTTTTATTGTGTTGAAAATTTTTCATAAATACTCTAATGCACTGGTAGTGTCGTAACAATTTTGTGTCCAGTCGATAAATTTGAAAATGAAATAAAAAATAATTGAGTCACCACCAATCTTTTTGGTTAGATATGATTGATCACCTATTAAAACATATCATTTTAACGAAATCTTAAAATTAATTAAAATTTAATTAAAGGATAATTTTAAGGTCTACAAAATAGTCTGAGTTCAGGAGTCAATTACTTGTGGGGAAGGATTAGCACCCTCACAATGCCTGTTTAAAACGGTGTCAATTAATTATGTGTTATCCATTGATTTTGATAAAAACGATCTTATTTTTGGTGTTGAAAAAATAATTTCCTTGATTTCCTTTATTTATTGAAATTTTGATTTTTCTTTTATTATTGTTCCATATTTATTGTACAAATTTTATTTGAAAAAAATAAATTAAAACCCTTTTATTGAAATAATTCTTAAAATATTCTAGTATGTTGGTAACATTAGAAGAACTTCTTCTCACCTAGAGATTTCTTAGGTATCGTTTTTCGAAATACCTTAAAATCCTATCTTTGAAGGCTTGAATTTACTTTTCGCAAGAACTTTATTATGTATGCAATGTAAAATGCTAATATATTAATGCATGTATTCTATTCTCTTTTTTAGAAATTTTATTGATTTTTTTATTTGATTTCTTTTTTTATTTAAATTTTTGAAGAAAAAAAAGAATTTTTATTGTATTGAAGTTTTTCTATAAATATTTCAACACACTAATAATATTTTAAAAAAATCTTATCACCTAGAGATTTTGTAAAGCATCATTACTCGGAATACTTTTAGAATCCTATCATTGGATAAAATTTCTTTTTTTTACATTTATATTATTATTATTATTATTATTAATTTATTAGTAAAAAGGAAAACTTTTAGGGTATTGAAAATTTTATATAAATAATATAATACACTGATAGTATTTAAAAAAATTTTCTCACCTAGAGATTTCATAGGTATCACTACTCGAAGTACCTTTGAATTTCATCATTGGATAAAAAAGTTTTATTATATATTTCATCATTTATTTTTATTAATTAATATTATAAAAAAAATTATTCTAGTAACTTTGAACTTTTGAACATGTATAAATATTAATAATAAAAATTAAAATAACAAAAATAATATATAAAAAAATCTAAAAAAAGTTTTTTTACTTGAATCGAATCGGCCAACGGTCCGATCAACATACGGTTTGGTCCGGTTGGTTCGGGTTCAGTGGTTTAAGGACGATCTGATTCATTCTGGGTGGTTCGACATCAGTCTGGTTCGGTTTGGGTCGGTTCATTTGGACTAGTCAAAAGTTAAATGAAAAAGCTAGTCGCGGGTTAAGTACGCGATCCCCGAGTTGGGTCACGGGTTGACACACGGATCTTTAGGAGCTAAAACGATGTTGTTTTGATCTTTATTGAAACGGAACGACGTTGTTTTGGCTTTGGCAGTTTTTATAAAATGCCCAAAATTTTTTTTCGGTCATTTTTTCCTTTTCCCAGAAAAAAACTCTCTATCTTTTTTTTTAGGTGAAACATAGAGGACCGGCTAGTTGCCGTCATCACTGCTATCGATCGTCGGTCGCCGTCACCGGTGACTGTAAAAAATCAAAGTCATCTAAAATATTTCCTTCAATCCCCTAAACATAAATTCAGCGTTCGTTTTACGGGAAACAACCTCGAACTACATAGATTGAGGCTCAAAGTTTCGATCAAAAAAAATTTTTTTAATTTTTTTTATATATTATTTTTGTTATTTTAATTTTAATTATTAATATTTATGCTTGTTAAAATGTTCAAATTTACTAGAATAAATTTTTTGTTGTTTATAATATTAATTAATAAAAATAAATGATGAAATATATAATAAAATTTTTTGATAATTTTGTTAATTTTAGAATAAATCTTATAAAATAGTAAAAAAGAAAAAATAATTTTTATCCAATGATGAGATTAAAAGTTACTTCGAGTAATGATACATACAAAATTTTTAGGTGAAAATATTTTTTAAATACTACCAGTGTATTAGAGATTTATATAAAAATTTTCCTTTTTACTAATAAATTAATAATAATAATAATATAAATGTAGAAAAAAGAAATTTCATCTAATGATGAGATTTTAAAAGTATTTCGAGTAGTGATATTTTACGAAATCTCTAGGTGAAAAGTTTTTTAAAATATTACCAGTATATTGAAATATTTATATAAAAACTTCAATATAATAAAAATTACTTTTTTTCTTTAAAAATTTAAATAAAAAAAGAAATCAAATAAAAAAATTAATAAAATTTCTAAAAAAGAGAATAGAATACATGCATCAATATATCAGTATTTTGCATTGCATGCATAATAAAGTTTTTGTGAAAAGTAAATTCGAGCCTTCGAGGATGTGATTTTAAGGTATTCCGAGAAACGATGCCTAAGAAATCATTAGGTGAGAAGAAGTTCTTTCTATATTACTCAACCGTATTGGAACATTTTAAGAATTATTTTAATAAAAGGGTTTGATTTATTTTTTTCAAATAAAATTTGAACAATAAATATGGAACAATAATAAAGAAAAATCAAAATTTCAATAAACAAAAAAATCCAAGGAAATTATTTTTCCAAAACCACCAAAAATAAGATTATTTGGTATCAAAATCAATGGATAATGGCGTAATTTAATTGGGTACATTTTAAGATGGACATGTGTGAGGGTGCTAATCCTTCCACACACACGTAACTGACTCTCGAACTCAGACTGTTTCGCAGATCCTAAAGATTATGCCTTTTTAATTAAGATTTTAATTAATTTTAAGATTTCGTTGAAAGTGATATATTTTAATGAGGTGGTCAATCGCACGATTAGCCAAAAAGATTTTCGGTGACGACTCCATATTTTTGGTATTTTATTTTCAAATGCGTCAAGGCGAACATCAAAATCGTTATAACAGCTTGGCGACTCCACTAGGGAAGCCATTTATTTTTGAGAGTCATGCCAAAATTAACTACGTGTTATCCTTAAATTTTTATTTAAACAGTCTTAATCGGTGTTTAATTTTTGATTTTTTGGATTTATATTCAAGCAACCAAAATACAAAAGAATAAAAACAAAATCAAAAAAATCAAAATCAAAACACAAAGGAAAATTTCACACACGTTGCTTTTACTATGCACCTTTATGCCTTTTTTTGTATGTGTTATTCTTAATAAATTAGAAAACATATGCACACATAATGATACATTGCACCTCATGCATGAGCTTTATACTTGAGCTATTTTTTCTATAGGAGGAAGTAAAGTACCTATGCCCTTGTAATGTGATAATCTTCATAATGGCAAGTGAAATACCTTCACTCAAATTAAACCATTTTCCATTTATAGCCTATAATAGGTGAGGATTAAGGTGCCTTACTAGCCCAACATGGATGATGGTGAGGAATAATTTAGGGACCTTTAGACACATGTCAATCCAATCAAGCATATAATAAGTCTAGGAAACTAACCTTAGGTAGAGCCTCACCCACCCTATTGTAGAAAATACCTGAGCCCAAAACATATAGGAATAAAAAACACAAACAAAAAAATGAAAACAAAACAAAATAAAACAAAATTTAAAAAAAAAGTTTTTTTTTTTAATTTCAAATCACATTCTCACAAACTCAATTTTGTTTTGTTTTCTTTTTACACTAATCATATCATACAGTTCTGCATCAAGGTATTTGCTCTAAGACATCTTTCTTAAGAAATTTTTATGGATTCAGTAGAACTACAAATTTGCTCATCCATAATCAATGTCCCCTGTGAGCCATATAACGAAGTATATATTTGGTCAAAGAAGTCCAGTAAAAGAGCGAAGATTGCTTGCCTACTGGTTATGTGTCTGAGTTACCCGAGAAAGTGCATTTGAATCTCACATAAAATGATTTAGAAGACTTAGCCACCATCTAAGGTCAGTTAAATGAAAAAAAAAAAAAAAAAAAGCTTTTGCAAGAAGTATGGGCAGATTAAATCTCTCTTTTTAATAATGATTGATGAACAGTTGGTCAGGGTAGCTATATGTTTTGGGATCCATCCTATAGATGCTTCACTTTTAATTAGAAGGATATGGTGCCAACTATTAAAGAGTACTCTATTTTGCTTAGAATAAAACTACAGTGTTTGAAAAAAATGTTTACCCGAAAGCTGAAACTAGGTTATCGTAAAAAGTTGGCCAAGTTTATGGGGGTAAAAGTAAAAGCCATAGATTATTTTGCAAAGCCTAAAGGTGAACATCTCAGTATCCGTTGGGATTTTCTCTAAGATTTCATTCAAGAGCATTTAAATGATTATCAAGGCATGGTTGTGTTTACTCTATCATTGTATAGCATGATAATCTTCTCGAAGATTTTAGGTTATATTGAAATAATTGTGATGGATTTTTTTGAGCAAATTAAAACCCAAGCAATTAATCCTACACCAACAGTCTTAGCAAAAACCATCTAGTCATTAAATTTTTATCGACGAAATGAAAAAGGGATGGTTCATAAGATGTGCACCGCTATTGTATGTGTGGGTTAGAAGTTATTTCAAGTGTGAGAAAAATGCATTCTCAAAACTGTATCTTTAATATAAGGCACCAATTGAAGAGTTCTGTAAAAGTCAATGGTCGACATTGAAGACTAATGAAGAATGAGTTCTATTCTTGCAAAGGCTTACTAGGGATGAAATTGAATGGATGATGCCTTGGATGCCTCGAGTGCCCTTGTTGTATCATGGAGGAAATGAGCCGTGGATACCATTGTTAGGGCTATGGGGTATTGTGAGTTACGCTCCATCGATGGTGCTTAGCCAATTTGGTGCAAAGCAATTTGTTCTTACCATTCATGGCCTAGTCCAAGTAGAATTCACTTACAGGGAACCGAATCCACCAAGAACCTCAGAGCAGTTAATCCAAGCATGAAAGAAAATATGAGAAATGAGATTAGGGCCTCTTATAAACAAAGTCACTCTTTATTGTCAGATTTGAAAAGTAAAGCGACATAGAGACATAGTACTCATTCTTGATGATAGCTCACACAAATCGATTAATCTTTCGATAAAAGTACAATTATCAGAAGTTGAGGTTGTCAAGAAAGAATTAGAAGCTAAAAAAAAAGAAATAATAAGAAAAAATTTGAGACTTCGCTAGAAGGTAGGACAGTTGAAATACAAAGCAAAAATACAATAGAGTAAATTAAAAAATATCATAAAAGAACAAGATGGGGCCAACAATGATTTAAAAGATCTGCACTAAGAAAATAAGAGATTGCGAGTTCAATTCAAATTTGAAAAAGTTACCAAGACTTACCTTAGTTGACAACATCAAATAGATGAGCTTTGAAAGGAAATGAACCAACGGAAAGGCAAAGCTCAAGAAAAACAAGGGAGACCACCAAAATTTCTTAAGAATGCTAGAATTAGAAGATGTTATACTCTACAGCTTCAGCAAGAATGCTGGAATGCCAAAAACAGAAGGAAAGGTTAAAAGCCATGCTCGTAAAAAAATAAAAAAGAGCACCTTGAAGTACTAAATAAAAAAGAATCATTTCAGCAGATAATCCAAAAGTTGGAGCTACAACTGTAAGACCATAAGCACCATATATCAATAATAATATATGAGTGGCATAGAAGGTAAAAAGATTAAATTTTCACATGTGATTCGAAAAGAGATGCCCTTATAAGATGAAAAACAAAAAGCTTAAAGATGCAATAGTACATAAAGCACTTAACCAATCAAGTTTGCAAGGCATTAAAGAAGGCATGAGAGATGGTTAAAAAGGTAGAAGCATTAAGAAAAAAAGTCAATCCTATAAGAGAATATGGACAATGCCTACTGAACTTTCTAGACGATGCGAAAGACCATTATGAACAAGTCAAATGCTTTTATGAATATAATTTTAGGATGATAAATCTTATGTAATAAAAGTTATATGGAATCAATAAAAATTTCTAGTATTGAAATTTGTGCAAGGGTAAATATCTTTCACTTGCATTCATGCATCATGTGCATCATTTTCATAGAATAAATAAAAAATAAAATTTTCAACACATGACATTCTGATTTTTTTCAAAAAAATTTTATGGTAATAAAGGTTCAAGAATAGCTCACCCACCAAAAATTTTGACAAATCTACTCATCATTCATATAATATCAGGACTCAAATAAGAATCATGAAACAAAAAAACTAATCAATTTGAAAGAATTGAGAAAGCTCAAGAAGAACTAAGAGGGATCTTAGTGTAATAATGGACATGCTCAAGAAACTTGACAATGGAAAAGTAATGGAAAAAAATCTCAACTTTCAAGAGCAATCGTTAGATATGATGGATCCTATTTACCCTTCAGGGTTTGAGCCATGACTGACATAACCTTCTCAAGGAATCAGAGTGTAAATTCTTACTCTTGGAGGATATTTTAATCTTTTTCCAAGAATGACAATGGCACTTACTTCAAAATAGTTTCAAAATTTTACTAATCCTATTATGATGGAAAAATCACATGAGCCAATCTTGGTTCCTGACTTGGATGATCCCAAAGAGAGAGAAAAGCTAGGGATAAAGATACCTGAAAAAGTGAAACATACTAATGCCCAGGAGAAAATAAAGTTATGGAAAGAAACGCTTAGGATCATAGAGGAAATAAATTTTTATGGCTCCACAGATGCAACCGAGCTTTGTTTGGTCCCAGACGTAGTTATTCTATGAAAATTCAAGGTCCTTGAATTTAAAAATATGATGGCACAAAATGCTTGATGACCCATATCACTATGTATTGTCGTAAAATGATAGTATATGCTTGTAATGAGAAGCTGTTGATACATGTATTTCAGGATAACCTTAAGGGATTTATAGCTAGATGGTATGTCCAACTAGATAAGACTCATATTCATTCTTAGTAAAAGCTCACTAGGGTATTCCTTACATAATACTAATATGTCATAGATCTAATTCTAGACCATCTATCTCTACAGAGTATGAAAAAAAGGCAATAAAAAGTTTTAAAGAGTTTGCACAAAGATAGAGAGATGTGATTGCACAAATCTAACTCTCCTCACCAAGAAAAAGATAACTGTCTTATTTGTGAACACTTTGAAAGCATCGTACTATGAGAGATTGATAGGCAATGCAATCAAGAACTTTACGAATATGGTGATATCAAGTGAGATTATTGAAAATGCTATAAAGAATGACAAGTTTGATGTAGGAGAGACAAGCAGAGCAAATAAGGGTGAAGCTCTAAAAAAGAAAGAGCATGAAGCCCAAACGGTGAACTATATAGGGTAACAGATCAGATGTTTCATGCCTCACCCTGCACCAATCTACCAAGCCCATTACCCTCATATAAACAATGTTACATCCATCCTTCAGCCTTATCAGCCATACCAACCTCTAAAACATCCAACTTATCCACTTCAATTTCAATCATCCTTTCAAACACTCATCTATTCCTACAATCATCCTGCTACACCTATCAAACCAAAATAGAGCCCAGTCTAAATAATGTTTCTAGAGCTTCAAGAAATACCCAAAAAAAAAACCACTTTCGACCCTATCCCCATGACATATACCTAACATAACGTATAGATCTATGGACCTACCGTTATACTTGGAAAAAAGAGTTGTTACCAATCTTTTTTGATTATGTGTGATTGATCACGTGATTGAAGCTGATCTACAAAATAGAGGTTAGGTTTGGAAGTCGATTGCACATGAAAAAGGTTGTAACACCCCCACAATGCCCATCCAAAGGATGGTACCAGTTTGATTTTGAATTATCAAAACTTTAATCATTTTTATGATTTACCAAATAATTTAACATTGAATTATTAATTTTATTACATAAAAAAACAGTAAAACCTCAAAAAAAATTATATTTTTTTATTATTTTGTCAACATTATTTACAAATGTTTTTTTTATTTTATTATTTAAAAAAAATATATATTCTTTTTTTTTTTAGGAATACTAGTGGTAAAATTTTTTTTTTTTTGCTTTTTTAAAAAAAAACTAAAAAATAACAAAAATAGGTTTAAAATAAAATAAAATAAAAATAAAAGGGAAAAAGAAAAAGGAAAAATCTGCGATCGGGTTAGGTGGGAGCACAGGTCAACATGCAGGTCATTGAGTCTATGCGTGGATCCTAGCTTACCCAAAACGGTGTCGTTCTGGAATAGTATAAAAGGCACTCTTCGACATTTTTCCTTAAAAATCCCAAAGCCTTTCTCTCTCTAGCCAAAAGACCTATACTTTTTGTTCAAAAAATTTTACCGAAAACTTCAACCGAGACAAAAAAATCCATTAATTTTTGGAAAAGTTATCAAAAAATTTAATCAAAAACTATAAAGCCACCGATTTCTGAGAAGTTGGCCAAAATGTGATCAGAAAATTCAACCGATCATTATAAAACTTCATTGAAAAATTCATACTTCATCGAACCAAACCTAGAAAAATCTAGAAAAATTAAAAAAAAAATTTAGAAAACCTCTAAGTCAGTTCTAAATCTACCCCCAAACCTTCTACAACCTCAAATTCACCCTTCAAAAACCACAATTATGCCCAGAACCATAAATTAAACCCTAAAATCTAGATCAAATTTCCAAAACCCTTTCTGCCTAAAATTCTCAAACCTTCTTTCAATAATTTCTCTTTGTTTTCTCTATGTTCCTTGTTTATTAGAATCAATCCAATTTATAGGCAGCTTTTTGGAGTAATTTTAGAAATTGGACAAAATCAATCTTAGGCTTGAATCATGGGTTTGCATTCTGTCCAGCATTATTTTTGGCTCAAAATTTTAGCAATCTCATGCTGATACGATCTGGCATTGAAGGTTTAACTCAGTAGGATTCTGATTTTGATTTTATTTCTGCTCACATGTGAATCAAAACAGAAAATGAAAGAAGGAAAGAAAGAAGAAAAAATGAAAATAAAATAAAATAAAAAATATAATAATAATAGTAATAATAATAATAATAATAATAATATAATAATAATAAGAGTAATAATAATGATACTAATACTATACTATAATATATGTAAAAAAGAAAAAAAAAGTAAAATATAAATAAAAATGTAAAGAAAATTGACCCAATCAAACCCGGACATAAACGAGCCTAATCGGGCTCGTACTTCAAATCTAATTAGGTCCAACCCTAAACGAGCCCAGATACAGATGGGCTCGAATGGGCCTGAACATAAATGGGCCCGAATGGGCGTAGACATAAATGGGTCTAAACTAGCCTGAACACAAATGGGTGTATACAGCTGCTACTCTTTGTACATCTTTGCTAGATAAGGATGCTACAAAGACCTAGACACCTATTCCATCTAAATCAAATCAGAAATGATTTATAAATCTGAAAAATGATCTGAACTAAGCTAAGATGCAACGACTGGGATAAACCCATAGGTCAATATGAAAGACAACCAAGTCGAGGTCGAAAATGACTGGGACACAACCATAAATAATGAAAATAATCTAGACTGAACCAAAATCAAGTAATCGAGCTAAAACCATGAGTGAAAATAAAACGATCAAGATTGAGTCAAGATCAAAAATAGATGACTAAGATGAAACCATAAATCATAAGAAATGATCTAGATTAAGCTAAGATTAAGTGATCGGGATGAAATCACTAGTCAAAATAAAATGACTAAGAATAAGTCGAGGTTAAAAATAGATGATCGAGATGAAACTAAGAATCATCAGAAATGATCTGGATTAAGCAAGACCAAGTGACCAAGATGAAACCATGAGTCAAAATAAAACGACTAGGACCTAGTTAAGGTCAAGAATAAATGATCAGGATAAAACTATCAATTATAAGAAATGATCTATATTGAGCTAAGATCAAGTGATTGGGACGAAACCATAAGTCAAAATACAGTGACTATGATTGAGTCGAGGTAAAAAATAAATGATCAGAACGAAATCATGAATCATAAAAAATGATTTGCATTGAGCCAAGATCACATGAGTGAATAATGTAAATGCATGCCTTGTCTAGGATACAAATAAATCATTAATTGTGGTACTAAGGCTTTTATCTTTTTATTTTGGTACACTCTTTGGCAAAAAAACTCTCTTCTGTTAGTTTGAATACTTATCTTCACTGCACATTTTAGCAAAAAAACCATCATTAACCTGAATGCACATATTCGATGAAAAAACCATCTGAGTGTATATTTTTGGCATAGAAATCAATTTGACTATTTATCTTTACCTTAAGGAAAGCCATGGAAATCAATTCCCTTCTTTTTTTTAGAGGCATTCATCATTTATTCTTATCTCATTTACTTCTTCAAGACAACATACAACTTTTTATAACTTTGTTCAATTATTAATCATTATCCTAATTTTAAAATATGGGATGCAAATCATGCATTTCTTTCATCATAGTAAGGTATAAAGAGAAAGGTCAAATATATTGGCAATGTATAGAACTAAGAGAGAACGATAAAATGGCTTTCATTTATTGGGATAAGCAAGAATTTACAAATTATGGTATAAATATGAAAAAAGAGTGTACAAAGGCGGTTATTTAAGGTAGCCATGCCCTAAGACAAATGACAAAATAATCATGATAACAAATCTTAGATCTTTTTCAAAGACTCAATTAAAATATGATGCCGCAACACCTCAAAGCTCTTTAAAATTCACTGTCCTTGGTATACCTTTTAAGTGATGTCGCATTTCATTCATGCTGCATTTCAAGGTTTTCAACTTGAACCTTTTTCATTTGGATTCGGTCACCCTTTTAGATTTTCAACTTGAACTCTTTTTAAATCTAACAAAGTACTTATTTACTGCATCAGAATTAATAAGACTAGAAAGTTCATCTCCATCTATTTTTGACAAAATTAAAGCTCCCCTCGAAAAGGCCCTTTTCACAACATATGGTCCCTCCTAATTTTGGGTCCATTTCCCTCTATCATCATGCTAACTTGGAAGAATTATTTTCAACACCAACTCTCTTTTTCGAAACTGACGAGGTCTAACCTTTTTGTTATGAGCTCTCATCATTCTTCTTTGGTACAATTGGTCATGGCATAGTACCGTAAACCTTTTCTCTTCAATAAAGTTTAATTGCTTATAGCACTCCTAAATCTATTTAACTTTTTTCTAATCCCACTTCCCTTAGGACCCTTAACGATGAGATTTTTACTTCTACTAGCAATATAACTTCTATTCCATAAACTAAGAAAAAATGAGTTGCCCTAGTAGAGATGTGAATAGAAGTTTGATATGCATGTAGAGTAAAAGGTACTTTTTCATGCCAGTCATTATATGTTTCAGTCATCTTCTCCAAAATCTTTTTGATGTTCTTATTTGTAACTTTCACTATCCCATTCATTTTTGGGTGATATGAAGCTGAATTATGGTGTTTGATTTTAAACTGAGCATATACTTTTTACATCATTTTGCTATTCAATTTTTTTGCATTATTTGAGATGATTTTTTTTGAGAACCCATATCTGCAGATTATTTTCCTTTTGATGAATTTACAGATCATAGATCTAGTCATAGTTGTGAAAAAGATAGCTTTGATCCATTTAGTAATGTAATCAATCATTATAAAAATGAATATATTTCTGTTTGAGGCCTTTGGTATGATAGGCCCAATGACATGCATCCTCCACATAAAAAACGACCAAGGTGGTACTATGATATACAAAACATTGGGTGGAGCATGGATCTTATTAGTAAAAATATGGCATTTGTGATTTTGTTGGCATAATTTATGTAGTTTTTCTCCATTGTCAACCAGTAATATCCAGCTTGCATGACCTGTCTTGCCATCATATGCCCATTTGCATGTGCTCCACATACATCATCATAGATTTCTTCAATAATCTTTTTAGCCTCAGAGGCACCTACACACTGTAATAACATCTGGTCATTACCTTATTTATATAGAATTTTCTCATCTAAAAATAATCCCATAACCAATCTTGTTAATATTTTTTTATCATATTTTATGGCTAAATCTAGGTACTGTTAGTTCTTTAGATATTGCATAATATCATGATACCAGGGGTGGCAATCTTTTTCTCCATCCAAGTTGGTATAATGCACTAATGTGTCTTTAATATCTAATTTGATAGGCTAAATTTTGGTAGTATCATCGATCTGTACCATTGTAGCCAGTGTAGCCAAAGTATCTACAATCTGATTTTTCTCTTGAGGTAAGTGTCCAAATTGAATTATCTTGAATTGCTTGCACAGTTCTAAAATGTATCTATGATAAGGAATGAGTTTTGAATCCTTTGTTTTCCATTCACCTTTTATTTATAAATGACTAGAGTTGAATCCCCAAATACCTTTAATATTTTAATTTTTTTGTCCAAAGCTGCATGTAGTCCTATAACACAAGTATCATATTCAGTTACATTGTTGGTGCAATTGAAGTTCAATCTTGCTGTAACATGATAGTAATGTTCTGTTAAAGATATTAACACTGCTCCAATCCCATGTCCCATGGCATTGGCAGTCCCCTTAAAATACATTTTCCATATCTCTTCTTCATCATCATCTTTTTTTAATTCTGAGATGGCCATTAGTTTCTCATCTGAAAAATCAAGCTTTATGGGCGCATAATCATCAGCAACCCTGTCTGCTAAGAATTAAGTAATGACACTTCTTTTAATCACCATTTAGCTGACATATACTATGTCATATTTTGAAAGCATTACTTATCATCTTGTGATTCTTCTTGATAGTGAAGACTTTTCGAAGATATATTTGATGGGATCCAGTTTAGCTATGAGTGAAGTTATATAGTAGAGCATGTATTACCTGAGTCTTTTAGCTGTCCAAGCCAAAGCACACACATTTTCTCTAGTGATGAATACTTGGACACATATTCTATAAATTTTTTGTTTAGGTAATAAATAGCTTTCTCTTTCTTACCAGATTTATCTTGTTGACCCAACACACATCCCATTGACCTTTCATGTACCACTAGTTATAAAATCAATAGTTTTTTGGGGATAAAGAGTGCTAATATTAGAGGATTTGATAAGTACTACTTAATTTTATTGAAGGCTTATTAGCATTATTCATTCCATTCCCCAAGATTATTCTACCGAAAGAGTTTAAAAATGAGGTCACATTTGACAGTGAGCTGAGAAATAAACCAAAAAATATAATTCAATCTGCCCAAAAAATCACGAACCTCTTTTTGTGTGCTTGGCGGAGATAAATTATGGATAGCTCAGATTTTGTCTGGATCCACTTCTCTCTCTCTTTCGCTAACTATAAATTCCAACAACTTTTCTGACCTAGCTCTGAATATACATTTAATCGGATTCAATTTAAGCTAAAACTTCCTCAACCTTTCGAATAATTTTCTAAGGTTGACTACATGATCCTTTCCCTTTCGGGACTTGGTAATCATGTCATTCACATATACTTCAATCTCCTTATGTAGTATATTGTGGAAAAGTGTTACCATAGCCCTTTGATAAGTTACCCCAATATTCTTTAATCCGTAGGGCATAACTTTATTGCAAAAGGTTTCCTACATGGTGATAAAAGTGGTTTTTTTCATGTCATTTAAGGCTATTTTTATCTGATTATAGCTAGAGAATCCATCCATGAAAGAGAATATCAAATGTTAGGCTGTATTCTCCATCAAAGTATCAATGTGAGGCAGAGAAAAATTATCTTTAAGGCTAGCTCTGTTTAGATCTCTATAGTCTACATACATTCATACCTTTTTATCTTTTTTGAGAACATATACTATATTAGTCACCCATTCAAGATAGGCCACTTGCAAGAAGCCTGCATCAAATTACTTTTTAACTTTCTCTTTGATTTTTAACAGCATCTTCGATTTCATTCTTCTTAGCTTTTGCTACACTAGTTTGCATTATGGCTTCAATGGTAACTTATGCTCCACTATTTTGGTGCTGAGTCCAGGCATCTCTTGGTATGGCCAAGCAAATACATCCATAAATTTTTGGAGTAAATCCTCTAACTGTTATTGGTTAACAACTGAAAGTGAAGTACCAATCTTAACTTCTTTCTTGTTTTCAGCATCACCCAAATTGATCAATTTGATCACTTCTTAATACGGCTTAATGGATTTATTTTCCTATTCAATTAGCTTCATTAAATCCAAAGACAAAGTATATTTCTTAGAATCTTCTTTAATATCAAGTTCATCAGTATTAATTATATTTTCAAAGTTAAACCCCAGATCATTGTCATGAATACCTTCACATTCATTTGGAGACTTGAAAGTTAATAGAATAGGAATATTGGCAAGAAATTTTAATGGTGGAATGAATAGAATGGAAGAAATGAACAAAATGCATGCTCTTATTTTTATTGAAATAATGAAAAATAAAAAGCCCAAACATAATAGTTTATCCCAATGCTTTTAGGTATAAGCAATTAGAAAATGTGGTTACATTGAAAAAAAATCAGAAACCATAGGTATTGGGATGCCCTTTAATTCTGTAATTCATATCCTAGTGGGTAGAGGTAAACTAAAGCTTCCTCGTTTTGGCTTCTATCATCCACCATGTGAATGGATAGCTTGGCAAAAGCTTCCTCCCATTTTAGTTCTTTTTTTGTGTCCTCTTTAGCTCCTTTGTGCATATATCCTCCAAGAATGAAAGTTTTATTCAAATGAGGAAAAATCATTGATTTTTTTTGCCTTTCTATTGTTGCTTTGCCATTCTTCAATCTCATAACCCAATCTAAATCTGTAACTATAATCCTTAATCTTAAAAATTTCCCTTACCCATGAAGGCTTTTGCCTAAGTTGAATTCGATACTCCAACCCTTGCTAACCAACTGATTGATCATAATCTGATTGAACTTCAATCTTTCACCCACTGCATTAACGGGTTCAAAAGATCGATATGAACACTCTAATGATTCTTTTATCACTTTCACATATGGGGCATTTATGGGTTGGGTATCAGTAAATCTTTTTCTCTAGTCATAATCACCAATTGTCTTTTTACATTAAATTTGATCTTTTGATGCAGTGAAGAAAGAATGACGCTTACCTTGTGGATCCATGATTTTTTCAATAATTAGCTATATGATGGAGAAATATCCATAACTTAAAATTTTATATTAAAAACACATAGATCAATCTATATGGGTAGCTTAACATCTCTCAATATTTTTCACCCAGTCTCATTAAATGCTCGAATTACCATTTGACTGTCTTGGATATGAGACATATCAAAGGGTAACTTAGCCAAAGTGGACATAGGCATAACGTTAATGGTGACCCATTATCAATAAGGATCTTGACTACTATATGGCCTTTACATTTAACAATGATATGTAATGCCTTGGTACTTTTTCTACCCTCCAATGAAATCTTATCATCACTAAAAGAGCTATGGTGTAGCACCACTAGATTACCTGTCAGATGATTCACACACTCTATGAAAATATTATGGGCCATATAAGCCTGATTCAATACCTTTAACAAGACATTGCGATGCAGTTCAGAGTTCAAGAGAAGTGATAATAAAAAAATTATGGCTGGCGTCTTATTCAATTACCCCACCACAGAGTACTCATTGTGCTTGACTAGCTTCAAAAACTCATAGGCCTCATTTTCATGCATAGATTTTGATGTATCCTTCTTTGGGATCTTTGGTTCAATTTGCTTTTCCTTCTCTTTTTCTATTTTATCCAAAGTCTCTAGAGTATAATATCTCTCACTTCTAGTTATGCCCTTACTCCTGTTATATAGGCAATTTTAGCTTTTAGCGTATTCTTTTGCTGCCTTTATGTTGTCACCCCACATTCATAATTTCAGGGCTCTGCTTTGTTATTTTTATAAAGAAATAGGCGTGAAACTTTGAGGGCTATCGATTTGGAAACAAACTTATTCATAACTTATTATGGCTTTTTTTTACAGCGTATAGTAATAGGTTTTGGCACCCACCTGTTTGTCATAGCCACCTCGATGTCTCTCAAGGCTCTCGACTCTTCATATAGCTTTATTTGGTAAGAGCCTATCAGCTTTTAAACTTCACTATGAAATTGTTTACAGATGTTAATTGAATGACCTGATGTCCCGCTATGATATTTACATCTTTGATTTGGGTTGCATTTTCCCACATGAGTGTTTGGAGTCACTAGTTATATCATCATAGTTTTACATAAAGCTTCATATAGCTAGTCAAATGGCATCTTAAGATCTTTTATTCTTCTTTTCACATGCTTTTCACCTATATCCAAAGCATTGACTGTATGACTAGGTAAGGGATTTCCATTAACATTAGGTGCTAAACTTTCACTGGTATCAAAGCTTATTAGCCCTTTTTTAATCAAACTTTGTACTTTATGTTTGAAAGGAATACAATTTTTAGTAAAATGTCCTATCGCTCCAAAATGGTAGTCACAATGGGCATTGAAATCATATCATTTAGGGTAAGGGCGTTCAAGCTATTTTGAAGGGACAAGGGCTATTAAATGGTTTTTATAGAGCTCTTGATATAGCTCCATGTAACTTATGGGTATGGGGTCAAAGGTTTATCTTTTTTTAGTTTGTAGTTCTTTGGTGTTACTTATGATGCTGACTAGGTAAGCATGGAATCTTAGGGAACATGGATAAGATGGTCGAGTAGTTGATTGGTAAAGAGATGTAAAAGTATGATTTATTGCGTACTGGTATATAGGGTAAGTAGGTAGAATGTAGCTTCTAAATTATTATCCTTCAAGATTCACAGCTTGAATCTCACTTTTTTTAAGTGCTCTTTTAGAAGACTCACCTCTTTCAAGCTTACTATTCTTTATAGCATTTTTATATCTCTCCTGAAATCACCATGTCAGTAAAATTTTTAGTTGTATTTTTTATCATCCTCTTATAATAAGGTAATTTTAGAGTGCTCACAAATGGCATAGTAGTTTTTTTTCTGTTAAGGGGGGGTTGTACCTAGGTAACCACATCTTGCCACCTTTAAGCATATTGCTTGAAGGACTCAGATGCCTTCTTTTTCATTGCTTGTAGGGAAAGACGATCAGGAGCCATGTCAATGATGTGATGGTGCTGATTAATAAAAGATTTGGTTAATCTTTCTATGTCTTGATGCGAGTCCCATCTAATTGGATATATCATCTTACTATAAATCCAGTCAAACTGTTTTGAAACATATACATAAGCAGTTCTCATTACTAGCATGTGCCATCATTTTACGATAATATATGATGATATGTGTGATAAGATACTTAGTATCATCATACTTCTTAAATTTTGATACTTTAAATAGTGGCATCACCATATCTAGTACTAGGCAAAGTCTCACTACATCCATGGATCTATAAAAATCAATGCCTTCTACAGCCCTTAGTCTTTTTTCAAGCCTATTCATTACTTGATCAGGTTTAGAGCTCTCTAAGGGCACAGCTATTTATAGCTTATTTCTCTTTTGCTTCATCTACAGTAAAGAGCTGAATGGGTTCAACTATCTTTTTCGCATAAACAGGATTATCATAACTTTAGATGTTCTCATGACTGGGTGTATAAGTCATTTCTAGTTAATAGTATTTTGGAAAAGCTGCTTGTTGAGGTTGGATTATTAGGGCAGTCTAAGTTTGTTGTGGATCGAAGCCTGAAGGATATGTTGATTCAGTGGCTTCTTGTAAAGTATCTTCTTCCACTAATTTTCTTTTATTTGCTTTTTTTAGGGCTTTCAGAATCCTACTCAACTTTTTCTTTAGTGCTTTTTAAGTCTTTTTTATCGTTTTAAGGTGGCTTGTATTGTTTTATTCCATCATTCTAGCTTGAGCTTGGGTATTGTATTGATATATAGCTATTTAATGATAATGTTATGATAATGAATGAATGAGTGAATGTGATGCAAATGCATGGAAATGAAAAGAAAAGAGAAGAAAATATTTACCTTTTAAAAGAAATTCAATAAAAAAAATTTGGCATTTATTCCACAAGAGTCTATTTTACATCAAACCTAATGTTGTTCCTCTATAAAAATGCCTAACTTGCTCATACTGATCTTTAGCCTCTTCAATGAAGTTTAACAATTTCTGTCCATGCTTCCCTACTGGTGTAACCAAAACTCTTAGTGCCTCAGCCTTTTCTGCCATCTCACCTGCTTTGATCATGACTTTACCTATTGGGCTATGAAGTGCTCTATGTATCTTTGTCTTTCTAACCCTTCTCTTTTGTCACACCACACCTAATAGGATAACTTTCTATGCCTTTTTGTGAGGATTCTGACATGATTTTTTTGCTCATTCAACTACAATGTCAGAGTCATAATGTGGTCTAAAAACTATTGATTCTTCTGTTCAACCTCTATGAAAGCATCTTCCATTTGGGCTCGCTCCTCTTTTAACTATTTATTTTCATGAACCAGATCGGTGTTGTTCATTTTTTGGCCTACACCTGTATGTGCAACCTTTTATGTTCTTGTTTTAGCTCTTTCAGCTTCTTAAAAGCATCATCCCGTTCCCTAACAATTTTTTGAGCTTTGCTATTTTCCTTGGAAACCATATGGACTTGGATTTCTAATTTTTTAGCTTTATTTTGCCACTGGTCCTTTTCTTCCTATAACTTTAAAATTTCTTACGTCAGTTTCTTTTTCTCTATTTCATATTCTAACTCAAAAAGCTTATTGTTTGACTCTTGCCCCACTGGCAAGTGATGATCTTGAAGCATGAATGTAATCTTCTGACCCCTCTTACTTCTCCTGATCAGATATACCTGAGTGACTCTATCAATGAATGGCCTTGAGCTTACTCTTTTAGGCTTCTTCCAAGCCTTAATCATGCTATCAATCTTCTGGAAAGTTCTGAGATCCTCATATGAACAGTCAAACTGGTTGAGTTTGAAAGTCATAAAAGTAAACTATTCAGCTTCATGCTATCTCTTTACCATCAATAGTGCATAACTCATTGACCCCTATAGACCTAAAAGTGGAACCCCTATCTCATCTCCACATTGATAAAGCATAGGTTCCCTGTCCATCCATGGAGCTAACCATTTTACTTGACCAACTGTAAGCCCTTGCAGTAGACACTTCCACTCTTTTTGAGTCTTGGCTTTTAGCCAAATACTTTGATAGAACTTCTTAATTGGATTCCGTGTATGAAAATAAAGTTGGTAAAAGTATTTTTCTTGCACTCAAAATGGCCATATATATAATAAGGGTATACAGCTTATGAAATGTGCTTTGTCATTTTACCTATAAAAATTTAGAGATTTGATAGTTTTTGCTAAGATAACTGCTGAAAACTATATTCTCTTTCAATCTGCTCAAATAAATCCACCATTTTTACCTTAATGTGGCCTAAAACCTTAGGGAAGATGACCAACCCATAAATGGCAAGAGCAAATACATTCATTCCCTAATCATCATCTAGATGCTTGACAATAAAATCTCGAAGCACCTCTTATGGAATACTTTTGTGATCTTCTTTCTCTCGAATGTATGAGTTTATTACCTCATTTCCTACTCATAGCATTTGACCCAACTTTTCATGACTTCCTGATTTGTATTTCTTCATGTATATTCTATCTGGATATAATAAATGCAAGCCCACTAGAGTTGAGTACTCTTTTATTGTTGGTACTAGATCAACCTCATTAAGATGAAACATCAGTAAGAAAGATCCTAAAACTGTACCATTACCTTAATAAGTAAGTAGTCAACCTCCACTGACAAGAGATATGCAACATGTCCAAACTTCTCACAAAAAGCTTCTTGCTTTGAGAGATTCATGCCATTTCATATGTTTGATAGACCTTTCAAATCATTATGTTTGAAGAGTAGGTGAACTTTTCTTGGTAATGTAAAGACATAACCTTATGGTAAGCAATATCCTTCTTTTTGCTACTTTTTTTTTTATTTTATCTTCACCTCTATGAGGGAGTCACATTTGAACAACATAAATGAGGCGCAAACCTGATGTTCTATGAAATCCATAAGGGTTTTTGTTGAAATAGCTTCGGGGTAAAAATACTATGCAATCCATAAACATATTCATGAATGTGTACAAAAAGAAATAAAAGAAGACAAAGAAATTAGTTAGTCACTTCAATGAAACATAGAGAAAACTTCACATAACAGTTAAGATAACATGACCTAGAATTTTGGATTATCTACAGAGGGTGGGAAAACAAGGCTCTATCTATGGTTGGATTTCTAAAGTTAACTATAAGTGGTTTGGGCTATTTCTAAAAGGTTTCCAAATTGTTCCCTACATCATGGTCCATTACTGACTAGTAAGGCATCCCAATCCTCACCCATCATAAGCTTCAAGCGAAAAGGGTTCAATCTGAGTGGGAGTGTTTCGCAAGCCTATATGAAGACATAAAATCTCATGAGGGCATAGATACTTCACTCCCTCCTAAAGGTAGAGCCCGGGTGAAAGGCTTATATTATGCACATGTAATTGAATAACATATATAATAAGCAGATATTTAAGAAATATAAGTAATGAATAATAGGGCAGACAAATAAACAATTATGTAATAAATAATAAAGCAGATATAAGCAACGAAAAGGGATAATTTTTCAAATTTGTTAAACAAGGCCTGGATAATAAGAAATCTTTTACTGGCTTGACCTTTTAATTTGTCCCTAGTGGAGTCGTCAAACTGTCATAACGTATAGATTCGTGGACCTACCATTAGACTTGGATAAAAGGAGTCGCCACCAATCTTTTTTAGTTAAGTGTGATTGGTCACCTAATTAAAATTGATCTGTAAAACAGATATTAGATTCAGAAGTCGTTATGTATGTGAAAGGTTGTAGCACCCCCACAATGCTCATTCAAAGGATGATATCAGTTTGATTTCGAATTATCCAAGCCTTGATCATTTTTATGATTTACCAAATAATTTAACATTGAATTATTAGTTTTATTACATAAAGAAAACAACAAAACCTCAAAAAAAATTTATATTTTTTTACTATTTTGACAACATTATTTACAAAGGTTTTTTTATTTTTTTATTTTTGAAAAAAAGATATATTTTTTTATTTCTTTTAGGAATACCAGTGGTAGAAATATTTTTTTTACTTTTTTTTAAATAAAAGCAGAAAATAACAAAAATAGGTTAAAAATAAAATTAAATCAAAAAATAAAAATAAAATGGAAAAGAAAAAACCTACGATTGGGTCAGGTCGAAGCGTGGGTCAACATGCGAGTCATCAGGTCTGCGCACAGATCCTAGCTTATCTAAAGTGGTGTCATTCCAAAGCAGTATTAAAAGCACCCTTTCGCATTTTTCTCAAAAATCCCAGAGCCTTTATCTCTTTAGCCAAAAAATCTCTATCTTCTCTCTAAAAAGTTCCACTGAAAACTTCAACCGAAACCAAAAAATCCATCGGTTTATGAAAAAGTTATCAAAAAATTCAACCAAAAACTAAAAAGCCACCAATTTTTGGGAAGTTGGCCGGAATATGATCAAAAATTTCAATTAGTCGTCAAAAACTTCATTGAAAATTTCATACTTCGCCAGAAAATTTAACCAAACCCAAAAAAATCCAAAAAAATTCAAAACAAATCTAAAAAAATCCAAAAAACCTCTTAGTCAGTTCTAAATCCTCCCCGAACCTTCTACAACCTTAAATTCACCTTCAAAAACCCACAATTATGCCCAGAACCACAAATTAAACGCTAAAATCCCAAAATCAAATTTCAGAACCCTTTCTACCAAAAATTTCCCAGACCTTATTTCAATAATTTCTCTCTGTTTTCTCTATGTGTCTTTGTTTAGTAGAATTAATCCAATTTATAGGTAGCTTTTAGGAGTAATTTTAAGAACCAAATAGAATCAATCCCAAGCTTGAATCCTGAGATTGCATTTTGTCCAATATAATTTTTGATCCAAAATTTCAATAATCTCCTGCTGATATGATCTGGCATTGAAGGTTTGACCCAGCAAGATTTTGATTTTGATTTTATTTCTGCCACGTGTGAATCAGAACAGAAAAAGAAAAAAGGAAAAAAATGAAAATAAAATAATAATAATAATAATAATATAATAGTAATAATAATGATACTAATACTATACTATAATATATACAAAAAAGAAAAAGAAAGTAAAATATAAATAAAAATGTAAAAAAAATCAACCCAATTAAACTTGGACATAGACGGGCCTAATCGGGCTCGTATTTCAAATGTAATTGGGTCCAACCTCAAACGGGCCCAAACATAGATGGGCCCGAAAAGGCCCAGACACAAATCGACCCAAACAAGCTTGGACACAAATAGGTGTTTACAATATCTATTTGTACCTTCGATTTATCGAGAAACATTTACTAGCCCCTATTATTGTTAAGCCTTTTAAACCTATTTTTCCTAAATGGTATGACCCCAATGCTATTGTAATTATCATTATGGGAACTCAGGTCATTTCACTGAGAATTATACTGCTTTAAAACGTAAAGTGTAAGGGTTAATCAATGAAGGGGTGCTAAACTTTGAGACCAGCCAATGAGATACTCTAAATGTTAATGAAAATTTTTTACCAAATCATACTAAACCATCAATAAATGCTTTGATTGATGGGCAAGCAAGCTATATGAAAAGAGGGATAAAAGAGGTTAAAACTTTGATGGCTAAGGTGTTTGAAACCTTAGCCAAAGATGACATGTTAAAATTGATAGAGCCTTAAAATTACTTCAAAAAGGTTAATTCAAACAAGAGATGCGACTATCACAAAGGTGTTTTAAGGCACTCTATCAAGAGTTGTAACCAATTTTGTCAAGAAGTGCAAAAAATTATGGATATGGGTCACATAGAGTTTTATGAAGAAAGGAAGATTTGGTGAAACCTAAAGTATCTACTATTGATTCAAAGAATAAGTTTATGCGCAGATCGATAACTATTTACTATGATGAAGAGTTGACCCCAAGGCCAGAAAGGCCCATTTCTCAACCAGTAGTGACAATTAAAGTTTTTTGCTCTTTTTCATATCAGAATGACAAAGCGATATCATGAAAATATGATTGTGATGTCATAGTCAATCTAAATACTATGAACATAATGGACGTAGGAGGTATGACTCAAAGTGGAAGGATTTACACTCTAGAAGCTTTAGAAAAAGCTAAAAAAGAGAAAGCAAAGGTAAGATAAGAAAAAAAAAGTCAAAGTAATCCTGTTGTAGCCCTGATAAAAATGTCAAAAATTGATCTCTGAGAATGAATGTGAATTTTTAAAGCTAATAAAAATAACGAGTATAGCATAGTAAAACAGTTGAACAAGATATCGACTAGGATTTTGCTATTATCATTATTGTTAAACTCAGAGTTACACCGTAACATTTTACTAAAAGTACTGAATCAAGCATATATGTCTCATAATGTCTCTATTGAATACATGGAATAGCTTATTGACAATCTAACAATCTCAAATTACATCTCTTTCAGTGATGAAAAGATTCTTCTTGAGGGTCGAAAAAGTATTAAGGCTCTCTACATTGCTGTAAAATGCAAAAATCATATAATGGCTAAGGTTTTAATCGATAATGGCTTATCCATCAATGTTACGCCCAAGACTACTTTGGTAAAACTACCTGTGGATGAATCTTACATAAAATCTAGTCATATGATAGTTTGAGGCTTTGATGGGATCCGAAAAGAGGTGTTGAGAGATATAAAAATGTCATTGCAGATTGGCTCGTGCACTTTTAACATGAAATTCTAAGTTATAGATATCTTTCTTCATACAGTTGCTTGTTGGGTAGGCTGTGAATTCATATAGCGAGTGTTGTTCTATCTTCATTGTATCAAAAACTTAAATTCATTGTTGATGAAAAATTGACATATGTGGTAAGAGAAAAAGATTTACTGGTCACCCAATCGATGATACTCTTTATGTAAAAGTAGCAGATGAAGCCTTAGAGTGCTTATATAGATATTTCAAGATTGCTAATGTAACATATATGGTTGAATGATCTAAATTATATTCGCTATACCTATCTACGACTATTAAAATAGTCATTAAGCAACTCACTAAAATGAGATGATGACCTAAAACTGAACCAGAGAAAAACCTATAAGAAATCATAGAGCCACCAGTAGTATATAACAAGAAAGATAGATTCAGCTTAAGATATAAGCCAACAAGAGGGGATAGAATGAAAATGATGAATGAGAAAAAAGATAAGAGAATGGCTAATCTTGGGGGATATAAGTTAGAATCAGAGCCTATGATCATTTCAAACCTCTATGATTCTTTTCGTTTGGGAGGATATATTTATCTTTTCGTTTGGAGGATATATTTATCCAGATTTTTTTGGAACCCTAAGTGCAGGATTCGTGAAAGAGTTTTCAGAGCTGACCATTCAAATGGTGGATGACAAAAAAAGAAGAGTCAAAATGAAGAGCTATTCGTGCATCCTTGTCTTTCAGATTTTGAGCTAAATAATTGAAGAGTCATAGAGCTGCTTGTTATCTTTAAAACTTCTGAAAAATAATGTATTGTGGAACTTTAAATCTTTAATTATTTTCTATGAGCATTAGGTGATCTTTTATGTGCCTTTATGTTTGTTGTTTTAATAAAAGACTCAGAAGATGCATCCACATATCTTTTATTCACTTTCACTTTAATTCGAATCATTCCATTTTTCATTCTACCTTAATCATTTTTTTGCCATTTTATCTTTGAGTGCCAATATTCTTTTCATCTTACCCTTTGCAAGGTCCTAAATAATGAACACGAAGATAATCATGATAATAATCTCATATTTAATTTTGAAAACTTAATTCATATTGACGAACTTGATAATAAGAAAGATTCAGATAATTACACATTGCCTCTTAATTTGTTAAAATTAATAGAACATGAAGATAAGCCAATTGAACCCCACTAAAAAATTATCGAATTAGTGTATTTGAGAGACGAAGAAAATAGAATAGAGGTTAAAATTGGTACATCTTTTTTACCAGTTGAAAGACAAAAGCTAGAAGAATTGCTCGAAGAATATATAGATGTGTTCACATGGTCTTACTAAGATATGCTTAGACTCAACACTGATATTATAAAGCACAAGTTACCTTTGAAACCAGAATGCAAGCCAGTACAACAAAAGTTAAGGCGTATAAAGCCAAAAATGCTGCTAAAATAAAAAAAAATGAAAAAGTAATTTGATGTTAGATTTTTTGAAATGGTAAAATATCTTGAATGGATAGCCAATATAGTGTCAGTTCTAAAAAAGGATGAAAATGTGAAAATGTGTGTCGATTATCGAGACCTAAATAGGATGAATCCTAAGGATAACTTTCTTATGCCTCATATCGATACTCTAGTGAATAATACTGCTAGACATTTCACATTTTCCTTTATGGATGGCTTCTCAAGCTATAATCAGATCAAGATGGCTTAAAATGATATGGAAAAAATCACATTTATGACCATGTAGGGGACATTCTATTACAAAATCATAGCTTTTGGGTTAAAAAATACTGGTGCTACTTATCAAAGAGTAATGGTGACTCTCTTTCATGACATGATACATAAAAAGATAGAAGTATATGTAGATGATATGATTGTAAAATCTCATGAAAAAGATGATCATGTAGTCAATCTCAAAAGCTGTTTGACAGGTTAAAAAGATTTTAGCTGAAGTTGAATCCTACCAAATGTACATTTGGTGCTAAATTAGAAAAATTATTGGATTTTATGGTCAGTGAAAGAGGAATCGAAATGGACCTAAATAAAATACAAGCCATCCAAAACTTATCTATTCCTCGTACCCTAAAAGAAATATGAGGTTTCCTAGAAAGATTGAACTATATTGCTCGTTTCATCTCTCAACTCACCTATAAGTGCGATCCTATTTTCAAGCTTCTTAGAAATATGATCCAAGAGAATGGAATGACAAATGCCAAGAAGCTTTTGATAAGATCAAAGAATACTTGTCAAATCCACTTGTGTTGCTACCACCAATCCCAAAAAAATCTTTGATTTTGTATTTAATAGTGCATAAAAATTCAATAGGATGTGTGCTGAGGATAAAGAGATGAAACTAACAGAAAAGAATGAGCAATTTACTACTTGAGTAAAAAATTCACTGATTATGAGTCCAAATATTCACTATTAGAGAAGATGTGTTGTGCATTAGCTCGGACAGCTCGAAGGCTCCGACAATATATGCTTTATCACACTACTTGACTTATAGCAAAGTTAGATCCTATTAAGTATATCTTCGATAAGCCTTCATTGACAGGGAGAATAGCATAGTGGCAAGTTATACTTTTAGAATATGATATTATTTATGTAACTCAAAAAGCTATTAAAAAAATGCAATAGTCGAGTTTCTTATCGATCGTGCAGTTGAAGATCATGAGCTAATGAAACTAGACTTTTTTTATGAAGATTTGATGGTCATTGAAGAAAATGAACCTGTTGAGAAGTCTTGGATGATGTATTTTGATAGAGCTACTAATGTTTTGGGTTATAGTATTAGGGCAATTTTAATATCTCCTAATGAATATTATTATCCCATCACAGCCAGGTTGAATTTCAATCGCACAAATAATATGGCTGAATACGAGGCTTGTGTTATGGGTCTACAAGTAGTGATTGAAAAGAAGATTAAAGTATTAAATGTGTTTAGAGATTCAGCTTTAGTTATTTATCAATTGTGAGAAGAATAGGAGATAAGAGATTCTAAATTGATCTGATATCATAAATACATCTCTGAGTTGATCAAATAATTCGAAGAAGTTCAGTTTGAGCATTTGCCTAGAGAAGAGAACAAATTGCTAATGTATTGGCTACTCTAGCTGCAATAATTAAAATAGATGCAAATACTAAAATCCAACCCATCAAACTGGATGTGAAGAATGAACCAACGCATTGTTCAAGTGTCAAAAAAGAAGTTGATAAAAAATCATGGTATCATGACCTTATGCAATACATCAAAAGCTAGTAATACCTAGAATATGCAACAGAAAATAATAAAAGGAGTATCAGAAAGTTAGCTATGAGTTTCTTCTTGGATGGAGATATACTTTATAAAAAGAGTCAGGATCAAGTGCTCTTAAGGTGTGTGAGTGCAGTTAAAGTGAAAAGGATTATTGAAGAAGTGTATGATGAATTTTGTAGGGCACATACAAATGGTCATATGATGGCTAGACAAATTATAAAGGTTGGCTATTATTAGTTGACAATAGAAAATGATTGTATTGATTATGCCAGAAGATGCCATAAGTGCTAGATTTATGCTAATAAGATTCACGTCCCTCCAACAGCTTTGCATGTTTTGGCACCTTCATGACCATTCTCTATATGGGACATGGATGTCATCAGTCTCATTACTCTAAAAGCTTTGAATGGGCATAGATTCATCTTTGTGATGATTGATTACTTCATGAAATGGGTAAAAACTACATCATATGCTAGCGTGACCCGATCTGTGGTATACAAGTTCATAAAAAAATAATATGCAGATATAGGCCTCTAGAGATAATTATTTTTTATAATACCAAAAATTTGAATAGCAAAATGATGAGTGAAATGTGCATTCAATTTAAGATCCATTATCGTAATTCTATACCATATTGCCTAAAAATGAATGGGGTAGTGGAGGTTGCAAATAAGAATATCAAAAAAATCTTGGAGAAAATGATTGATACTTACAAAGATTGGCATGAGAAGTTACCTTTTGCTTTGCATACTTATAAAATATCAGTCCGAACATCTACTAGGGCCACCCCATTCTCTTTGTATATGAAATGAAAGTTGTGCTACCAGTCAAAATAAAAATTCCCTCACTGAGAGTCGTGATAGAGGTAGAGTTAGAGAAAGTAGAATGGGTTCAGAATCATTACGAGTAATTGAACCTCATTGAAAAGAAAAGACTTACAGCACTTTGTCATGGTCAATTATATCAAAAGAGGATGATGAGAGCACATAACAAGAAAATTTCTCCTTGGCATTTTAAAGAAGGAGACTTAGTGCTGAAAAGGATCTTTCAAAATCATTATGACAATTGAAGAAAATGGACACCAAATTGATAGGGCCTGTTTGTGGTGAAAAAGGTCATTTCTGGTGGGGCATTGATTTTAATAGAGATGAATAGATGTGATTTACCTACTCTGATAAATTTAGATGCTATAAAGAAATATTTTGCTTAAAAAAAAAACAAAAAAATAAAAACAAAGAAAAGCAAAAAGAAAAAGCAAAAAAAGAATGACATATCTAAGCTGAAAACCTAAAAAAAGTAACTTAGATGTGAAAGAGAAGCGTCATCAAGAGAAGATCCCACAACACAAGGGCAAGTGTAGTTTAACGAACTCTGAAAAATCAAGGCAATCATCTGATTTAGTTTTAAAAAAAGAATCTAGGAATATTTTATTCATGATTATCTTATGATCATTATTTGGACACCTTTATTTTGACTCAAACACTTTATCATGCACTTATTATCAGTCTAATGAAATATGTTATCTTTCTTTCGAAAATAACGCTTATCTATTTTTTTATTCTCATTTGATATTTTTGTTCACTGTACAAATAGAAAAAATGTGTGATTGTATTTTGTTTATCTTAAACTTAAAAGGATGAAAAGAAAAACAAACACAAAAGATCTCAACATTACTTTTTAAAAGTTGACAAAAACATATGAAAAAGAATGAGAAAGGCATGACAAGACATTGATGTTGCAGATTTTTAAAAAAGAAAAATATTGTTAAGGAAGAATACAATGCTCAGATGTTAAGAACAAATTAGTCATATGGCAATTGTTGAGAATTCTAATAAAAAATGTAAAAAAATGAGAGATTTCGAGAACCTTTTTATTACAATGAATAATTTTGATTGCATTACATGTATTGCAGTTAGAGCACTCAGTATATGCATCCATAAGCAATTATAATAAGGACATAAACTTTCCATTTCCTAATGAAAAACAAGATTTTGATATTCGAATGAAGATAATAATCAAATAAAAGATTTCAAAAAAAAAATTTACTTATTCAAAGATGAGAACTCGATTTCGAGAACATATGAAAATTTTAAAGTTATTGAACCTCTACTTAGAAGAGCTTTTTTAAGATGGATTTTTAAAATTGTTAAGCCTCTGCTTAGAATAGATTTTTTAATATAGATTTTTAAAGTTGTTGAGCCTCTACTTAGAGGAGCTTTTTCAAAAGAAATTTTAAAGTTGTTGAGCCTCTATTTAGAAGAGATTTTCAAGATGATAATTTTAAAATTGTTAAGCCTCTGCTTAGAGAAACTTTTTCAAGATGAGATTTTTAAAGTTGTAGAGCCTCTACTTAGAAGAGCTTTTTTCAAATGAATTTTAAAGTCGTTGAACCTCTACTTAGAAGAGCTTTTCCAATTAGACTTTTAAAGTCATTGAGCCTCTGCTTAGAAGAGCTTTTTCAAGATGAGATTTTTAAAGTTGTAGAGCCTCTGCTTAGAGGAGCTTTTCCAAGATGAGATTTTTAAAGTCGTTGAACCTCTACTTAGAGGAGCTTTTCTAATATAATAGCTTTAAAGTCGTTGAGCCTCTGCTTAGAGGAGCTTTTCCAATATGAGATTTTAAAGTCATTGAGCCTCTACTTAGAGGAGCTTTTTTCAAGATGAAAATTTTAAAGTTGTTGAGCCTCTGCTTAGAGGAACCGTTTTCAATTTTTAAAAGTTATCGAGCCTCTACTTAAAAGAGCCTCTTTAAATTTTTAAAAGTTGTTAAGCCTCTTTTTAAAAGAGCCTCTTTAAATTTTTAAAAGTCATTGAGCCTCTGCTTAAAGAAATATCTTTATATTTTCAAAAGTCATTGAGCCTCTACTTAGATGATCTTTTTAAATTTTTAAAAATGTCATTAAATCTCTATTTAGAAGAGCCTTTTAAATTTTTTTTTTAAAAGATGATTTTATGCCCAACGTTTCTTTTCTAAACAAAATGGTTGTTTATTTGTCTTTGCCTTATTATTGATTCTTAGAATTAGGCAAAGAGGGGCAGCTATAAACAATATTTTGTATTATTATTATTTTTTTATTTTTTTATTTTTTTCTTCTTTATTTATCCAGTTCAGTTTGAGAAAAAATATGAGTGCATTAAATGCACCCTTCCCAAAAGTCCAAAATCCTAGCCATCGCCACCACCGGTAACCATCTGACACCCTGCCTAACTTGGCAGCATGGATTTGGACCACCAAAAGTCCAGGCCAGTTGAAAATCTGAGATTTGAATCCTAAAAAATTCTATAAATAGAGCTCATTGCTGCACAAAAAAAAAAGCCATCAATTTTTTTAAAAAAAAGACCAGAAGCCCTGCAAAAAAATTTTTTAAAAATAAGGTTCTGCCATATTCAAAAAGAAAATTTTATTAAATAGAAACCCAAGATCAAGCAAGCCAAACACATACAAACATAAAAACAACAGCCTCTGAAAACGAGGACCAACAGCGCCAAAAAAAAATTTTGATCGAAACTTTAGACCTCGATCTACGTAGTTTAAGGCTATTTCTCGTAAAATAAAGGCTAGATCTGTGTTTAGGGGTTGAAAAAATTTTTTAGGTGATTTTAGATTTTTTATATCACCGAAGATAGCGACCGACGATTGATAGTGACAATGACAGCAACTGGCTAGCCCCTTGCATTTCACCTGAAAAAAAGAAAGTTTTTTTTTTAAGAGAAGGAAGAAATGACCAAAAAAATTTTTTAGGCCTTTTATAGAAACTGCAAGAGCCAAAATGACGTCATTTCAATAAAGACTAAAACGACGTCATTTTAGCCCCTGAGGATCAGCATGTCAACCTGTGACCTAACCCGAGGTCCGCGCACCCACCTACGACCCACTTCTTCATTTGACTTCTGATCGGTCCAGCTAAACAAGCTCAGACCAAATCAAACTGACGTCGAATGGCCCAAACCGAATCGGACCGTCCCCGAACCGTTGAACCCGAATCAACTGGACTTTTGACCAGTCCGATTCAGGTAAAAAAAATTTTTTGAATTTTTTTAGATTTTTTTGATATATTATTTTTGTTATTTTAATTTTTATTATTAATATTTATATATGTTCAAATGTTCAAATTTACTAAAATAAATTTTTTATTTTTATAATATTAATTAATAAAAATAAATGATGAAATATATAATAAAATTTTTTTATAATTTTGTTAATTTTAGAATAAATCTTATAAAATAGTAAAAAATATAGAAAAAGAAAATTTTTATCCAACGATGAGATTCAAAGATACTCCGAGTAGTGATATCTATGAAATCTCTAGATAATATTTTTTTAAATACTATCAGTGTATTGAAGTATTTATATAAAAATTTTCAATACCATAAAAATTTTTTTTTACTAATAAATTAAAAATAATAATAATATAAATGTAGAAAAAAAAATTTTATCCAATGATGGGATTCTAAAAGTATTCTGAGTACTAATGCTTTATAAAATCCCTCAGTGAAAAATTTTTTTTAAAATATTACCAGTGTATTTGAATATTTATAGAAAAACTTCAATATAATAAAACTTCCTTTTTTTCTTCAAAAATTTAAATAAAAAAAAAAGAAATCAATAAAATTTCTAAAAAAGATAATAGAATACATGCTTTAATATATCAGTATTTTGCATTACATGCATAATAAAGTTTTTGCGAAAAGTAAATTTGAGCCTCCAAAGATAAGATTTTAAGGTATTCCGAGAAGCGATGCTTAAAAAAATCTAGGTGAGAAGAAATTCCTCTAATGTTACCAACATACTGAAACATTTTAAGAATTATTTCAACAAAAGGGTTTTAATTTATTTTTTTCAAATAAAATTTGAACAATAAATATGGAACAATAATAAAAGAAAAAATCAAAATTTCAATAAACAAAGGAAATCAAGGAAATTATTTTTCAAATATCGAAAATAAGATTATTTTTATCAAAATCAATGGATAACACGTAATTAATTGGTACTGTTTTAAATAGGCATTGTGGGGATGCTAATTCTTCCCCATATGTAACTGACTCCCGAACCCAGACTGTTTCACAAACCCTAAAATTATCCTTTTAATAAATTTTAATTAATTTTAAGATTTCGTTAAAATGATATGTTTTAATAGGTGGCCAATCGCACATAACCAAAAAGATTGGTGGCGACTCCATTATTTTTTATTTCATTTTCAAATTCACCGGGTAGATACAAAACCGTTACGATAGGTAGTATTTAACAAAATTTTTTCACCTAAAGATTTCGTAGGTATCACTACTCGAAGTACCTTTGAATCTCATCGTTGGATAAAAATTTTCTTTTCTTACATTTTTATTATTTTTATTAGGTTTATTCTAAAATTAACAAAATTATCAAAAAATTTTATTATCTATTTCATCATTTATTTTTATTAATTATTATTATAAACAATAAAAATTTATTCTAGTAAATTTGAACATTTTAACATGCATAAATGTTAATAATAAAAATTTAAAATAACAAAAATAATATATAAAAAATCTATAAAAAATTCAAAAAAAAATTTTGTACCTGAATCGGACCAGTCAACGGTCCGATCAACGCTAGTCTGGTCCGATTGGTTCAGTGGTTCAAAGTCGATCTGGTTAGGGTTCAGCGGTTCGGGGACAATCCAGTTCGATCTAGGTAGGTTCAACTGGACCGGTCAGAGGCTGAGGAAGAAGTGGATTGTCAGGTCAGATGCGTGGACCCAGAGTCAGATTTTGGGCTAACACACAGATCCTTTACAGTTCAAAATGACATCGTTTTGACTGTTACTAAAATGGAGTCGTTTTGAGGTTAAGTCTTCTATATAAAAGTCACAATTTTTTTTAGCTCATTTTCCCTCCCTTCTAAAAAAAACACTATTCCCTCTCCTATTTCAGACAAAACCCGATGGGGCTAGTCGGTCGTCGTCATCGCTGTCGTTGCTGCCACCACTAGTGGTCGGTCACCATCGTCGGTGATAGAAAATTTTCTAAAATTCACCCAATACTCCTCCCAGCCTTCAGAGTTCAAATCTGAGCCTGGTTTTAAGAAAATATGCTCCAAACGATGCGATCTAGCTTTGAAGGTTCAATCGAAATTTTTTTTTGTGTTTGTGTTGTTTTTTTTTGTTTGGCACTATGGTCCTCATTTCCAAAGGCTGAGTTTTTTGTTGGATTTGTGTTTGTTTGACTTGTTTTGTCTTAGGTTTTTGTTTGACAGAATTTTTTTTTTTTTTACAAATCTGGCAAAAAATTTTTTGTTTTTGCATGGCTTTTGGTTTTTTTTAATCAATGGCCCCTTTTTTGTGTAGGCAATGAGCTCTATTTATAGAGCTTTTTGAGATTCAAATTTTAGATTTTTTGAAATTCAAATCTCATATTTTTTAAGATGCAAATCTCAGATTTTCAACTAGTCTAGACTTTTGGTGGCCGAAATTCACGCTGCCAAATTAGGCAGAGTGTCAACGACTGTCAGCAGCTAACAGTGACAGTGTTTTTGGACTTTTAAAGAGGGTGCATTTAATGCATTGATATTTTAGTCAAACCAATCAGAATCGAAAAAAAAAAAAAAGGAAAAAGAAAGAAAAAAATATAATAATAATAAAATACAAAATGGTGTTTACAATGTTTTAAATTATTAAATTTACAAAATTCAATAAAAAACACTTTTTGAAGAATCGGAAATTTAAATGCAAATAAAAAGTATTTTTGGTTAAATGTAAACCTATTATATTTGAAGTTTCAACTAAAGTAGTACTCCTTTCCGTCTCATTTAAATTATCACATGTTGGTTTTGTTTTGATAGAAATTTTCAATTTCGACTTATATTATTTTAATATGTTTTAATTAATTAAAATTTGTAAAATATATATCTAAAAATTACTTTCATTCAAACTTTCCAAAAAACATTCTTTCATATTTCTGTCAATGATAAATATAAAATAATAAGAAGTAAAAGTTCGAAATCTTTTACTAATGAAAAGTTAAAAAAAAAAGAAATGCGACAGGTTTATTGTAACGAAACAAGTAACTTCTTAGCTATCTTTTCATATTTCTACAAAAATGTGATTTTATTTTCTTGTTATTTGCTTTTACTCTATAACAAATTTTGACTAATATGCAATATAAGTAGAATGTAACAAACTAAAATCAAAATCTTAAATTTTCTTTTCTCCTATCATTCCTTGATATATAGGATGACAAAATACTTATATTTTATTAGAAAAATCTTAATAGGTGTCTAGTGATATTGGTAAGGGTGATATTTAAAGGCAAAAAATTGCAATTAAAGTGATGTTTCTTGTTAAATATTGTGAAATCAATGCATTAAATGCAAAAAAAAATTTCTGAAATAGTATTTTAGTTATTTATAATTAGTGATTATAAGAACTTATTAGTCGGGAGCATATTATCTATAATTATTATAATATAATTAATTAATTATAATTTAGAATTATGTAAAATTTATCATAATTTTATATGAAATTTATATTTATAAGTGGTGGATCTACATAGTTCTTTATTAAGAGTAGATAATTTTAAGATTACAATAAAAAATTATAAATAAAATACTCCGGTTGATTGGAGTTTATTCGATCATAGAATTGTTCTTTCAAATGGGTTAGACTTTTATTTATTTATTTATTTTTTTTTTTGGCAGAACAAATGTGGCTTGTACTTGGCCCAAGCTCTATATGATTGCCTTTGACAAACGGCCAAGTGCGGCCAAACCATGCCCATTTCCATGGCAGCCCATCAAACAAAAAACATTTCATTTTCATCACTCTGACATCAATTTGTATCACGATCAACAACAATCAATGAGATTCACTGAAGTTACATTAGAGTGCCCACCAAAAAGGGTAGTAGTGGGGAAGAACTTCCATTATTACTCCTTTCATACAACTTTAACTCTAACATCAAGACAAGATAACATCAAGAGGAAGAAAAAAGTACTAAAGAAATGAATAAAAGGGATTACAAAGGATTTGACAGATACCAAGAACAAAATGTGAACATTACAAAGTCACAAGGTCACTTTTGATGGTAATTTCTACCAGAGTTGCTTGAGGCTGTTTTGAAGAGCAGGAGTTGAATACACAGCTTGCCATCCTTCCTGTGTAGGGTGAACTGTATCCCAAAAGAATTTTGATTTAGGATTTGAGCAAAGGGTATACTTCTTTTCCCCATGTTCGTCTACACTTCCACATGAAAATCCAGCACTCACTCCAACACAGCATGGCTCAAATGGATTCTCAAATGTTGGAGTACTTACTGCAAAAGACATATTACATGTTGAAAAAGTTCAACTAAAAAAAAAAATACGAGTGAAGAGCAATTTATATATTATTATCACCTTGATGTTCTTCTTTCTGATTGAAAACGTTCCAAAAGGCATTATAAATGTCAAGAACAAAGAAAGAGGTGCTGTTGGTTTCTTTGTTCAAATTGTTCACAGCTTGAAGCAAGAGCTGGTTGTGGAGATCAACAAGGGTGTTTTCAGTTCCGTTGCACTGTTCAAATGAGAATCTTGCGGTGCTTTGAGGGAGGCACCCCAACGGTTGCAGGGCACTCACGGCTATTTTTCTCACTCCCAAGTCGTGGATCCGTTTCAGGTTCACCGTCAGTTGATTCACAACGCTTCCAATGAAGGCCGGAAAACCCTGTCAGGAACAATATATCTTTCAGCAAATTTCTCATTTCAAACCCCCCATTTCATTGCTTTTTACAATAGTTATTAAGAATAATTTAGTGAAAGAGATGGATTTGGAAGCCTAGATTCACACTTTTTAATCAGTTTAGTTACTTGGATTCCTTGCCATAAACAAATAACTATAAGGATTTTTTTTTCTGGTTATGTGTTAAAGCTGGTGACATTATGGCCTAAGCTCTGATGTAAGAGCAGCTGAGCAGGTAAACTCATCAATCACCCGATCTCAAAAACCCTTAATTGTTTTTTCTTTTTTCTTTGTATGCATTCTTTAAATCATAAGAACAAGACAAAGAAACCTGGATATCTTTGAGATCCACCTGACCACACATAATACTGAGACACCACAAAGAACAAATATAATTATGACTCAATGCTTTATAATTGCTAATGTAGAGTTAAAATTTTGTACCAACGAGCACGACAACACCTATGAAAGCACGACAGTCAAATGTTTTACAATTATTTACTCCAGCAAGCTTTGGACGGACCCAAGTTCACTGCAACACAGATATTTAGCTTGGACTAGAGGTACAAGATTCACGGGTTCGCTAAAGCGAAAATGAAGGGTCAGTTTCAGTTGGGTGGCTCAGTTTCTCTTTATAACCAAGCAAGAAAATTATGAACAGCCCAAATTGCTACTAGAAGGAATTGAGCTTGGTCTACAATTAGACGACAATTTGATAAGCGGGTTACCTCCTAAATATCTTTAAATGGCAGACAACTATATATTGGCCCCTTGCATTAAAAAAAAAAAAAAAAAAAAAACCATATATTTGGATCATTATGTGGTAGAGAAACTGTAATTTCAAGTGGGTTCAACAGGTTCAAGGCTTCAAGCATATCATCAATTATATAGTAAGATTCATGACAAGGCATAATAAGATTTAGAGGGACCATTAATTTCAAAGTCTAATAATTGAACCATATTGAATGTGCCTGTCACCGTCTATGGATAAAACACTGACTTTTTTTAAAAAAATTTTAATGAATCAACAATGGATATACATGTAAAGTGATTAGAAATAAGTAAATGTTTTTATTACCGCAGCAGAGCCGTTCCTGGCGATGTAAGTTGAGTAGTCATTGCCTGCAAGACTGACAAGTGCCACAGAAGTTTTCAAGCCCCTCTTGGTGTAGACCGAGTCATTGAGAAGCTGCTCCAAGAAATCGATCTGGGTGGTCATGTTTGGCTCCGCAACCGTCGTGTCAAAAACACCTGTCCCTCCATAAGCAAAGTTCAATCCATACTTCAGCCGACCGGCCAGTTCTTTCCTCCATCTGTATGGAATTGGTGTCTTGATTCCCAAGTACCCGGCTGCTTGTCGAAAAACAAGGAAATCATATATATTTTTTGTAATAAAAAAATAATGACTATATAAATAAGAAAGGTTATTATTAGTAAATTCCGAAGGTTAGCTGTTCTTGCTGGTGTCACTAAAGTGCACATGCTGATAGAGATTATTAATTAGTAATAAAATGGCTGTTGTTGGAAAGCATTAATAGTAAAGTTGATGGGATTAGAAACTAAATACTATATAGAAAAGATAAAGTTTCTTTTAGATTTGATTAACATAAAAAAATGTAAGTAAACTTTGTTTCTGGAAAAGAAATGCTGCCACAGCTCATTTTTGGTCACGAGTTTTGTTTGTAACTTTGGATGGAATTTGAGGTTTTCATACACTGTCGGTGCTAAACCCAAATGAAACAAAGGATAAAGGTATAATCATTACATTCATCCGCCTTTCTCAAGTGATGAAGTTAATCAAAGTGGAATAAGAAAGAATGATTAATAAGGGCATAGAAGCACAGAAAAGAATGATTAATGTTAAATAATGGTGAAGAAACAAAAGCGTACAAAACTTCAAATCACGTGAAAAAGGCGGAACAAGAAGAAAAGACGATAATGATCTGACACAGAATAGAAAGAGGAAATTGCAAGAAGAAAAAATAATAGATGAGCCCCAATAATGTAAAATAAACGGGCAGGAAAGTGATGGACAGAAGCAGGTCAGGGCCTCAGGCTCAGCTCGGTTTAAGTAATTATTATCACAAGAGAAAAAGTGGCAAGCATGGAATGAAGAGGAACCCACCACTGAATTCAATAGTATTTTACAAGAAGAAAAGCAAACCCATTACTTGTACCAAAAAGAAAGAGATAAAGCTAAAGCTCGCAAAGAAAAAACACGCTAATTTTTTATCAGAAAAGGAGAGAAAGAGAGTGGTATACCAATGTAATCAGTCAAGACACGACCATCAGAGAAACGGCCAGCAGGTTTACCAGGAAATGTAATTCCATAAGGAAATTTCCAGGAACTTGCCAAATCTTTCCTGTTGTTGCCTGTATCAGCATAGGAATCTCCAAACACAAACAGCTTCTTGGGTCTGAAAGCAAAGGGTGACACCCTTGAACCTTCAACAACTTGTTGGTGACCTAGAACAATTCAATACACATTAAACAAAGATTAAAATCCCTTCCTGGATATAGCCGTGCAATGAAGTAGAGAGAAATGGAGTCTGTTTTCTGTTACCTAAGAAAAGAGAAATGAAGAAGAAACAGAACAAGGAGAAGAGTAAGTTTTGGATGTCCATGAAAATCAAGAAAGGATCGAACTGTTAAAACTTTGCAAAGAGAGACGGAAGGGTCTTGATTGCTAAATAGCTTAAGCGGGAAGGATATCTTTGGAAGAAAACGGAGAATCTCAACACCTTATATGGTGGGACGTAAAGCTTTCTTTTGTTTTTTTTTTTTTTAAGGAGGACTTAAAGGCTTTCATTGTCAAAGTGATCGTCAATATAAATATAGGGAAATAATTAAGCAGACATACGTTTATTAAAAAAAAAGAGGAAAGTTTTTCTCCGAAATTTGTAAGAGTTTATATTTAATATATTATCATTTATATATTATTAATAAATTAAATAATAATAATTTATTAATAAAATAAATCAAATAATAATTATTTATTAATGAATAAATATTTTAAAAAATTTTAATTTATATATATATTTTATTTTAAAAATTAATATTTATTTATTAATAAAATATTTTAATTTATTGATAGTATATAAAATTTATATTAATAATGTATTAAAAATATATATTTATTTTTTAGTCTTACGAGTGCAAAACTGAAGCATGAGGTTGAGTTTCATGACCAACACAACTAATAAAATTATTCAAAAAAAACTTCATGAATAATTTGTTTATAATTAAAATTATTGAAATTAAATTCTAATCATTAAATTAAGAGTTAAAAGCTTAGTCAATTTAAAAAAAAATTCAAAATACTAATAATGTGTAATTGTAATACCAAATCAATGGGAAGATGATAAAGAAAAATATAATTAGCCTCCATTAATGAATTTTGTATTATGTTTCCTGCGTTGCTTCAGCACAAGATTTTATTATACATTATAGGGCAATATTTCTGATTTGATTTGGTAATTATTATTATCCTTCAATGATCAATAATAAAGTTTACAAAATCCAACTCTCCTAATTAATATGGAATCGTCTTGAGAAAATTTATTCTACACTTAATTTTTATGTTTCTTATTTGTCCCATCCAATTTAACATTTTAATCTTATAGACTCAATCTCATTAAAATTATCACGTAACTTATGACATGATTTAGTCTACCATCATAAAATTTTAACTCATAATAAAAAACAAAACTTTTAAATATTTCAATTGCATAAATTTAATTTTTTTTATTAATAAATTTGATTTTAGTTAGAATTTTATAATTGTGAAATGGAGCCAAATTTAAGTTTGAATCTTAAAATGATCTGATTAAAATTTATTAATGGTGTAATCCAAGAACACATATAATAAAAATGTAAAATGTGCAATTAATTGTTTTTTTTTTTACCTTCAACTAGAGTTTTGTAAAGTGTAAGAGGGAAATTTACGATGAAATAACCTTTCAAGTAAATCTGATAATTCGTATATTCGTATTATGTAAAATATTAAAATTTATATATTTATATCGTAATTTAAATAAAAATTATATGTCATAATTCGTACTAATACGAAGATATAAAATATAAATTTTTTATTTTATTAAATATATATATAATTATTATTATAATTTTAAATTATATTATTTTTATATTTTATTTTCGTATTACATCGATGTCATGTTTTAAATTATCATATCTACTCCTAAGCACGTGCAATATGCTCTATGTAGAATAAATGAAGTTTTAATCAATTTAAAATTGCCTGCTCTATTGCAAATGTAGAATTCCAAGCACCAAATCAAAACCAGGGACAAGAAGGGAAATACAACTATTTTATTAGTAACGATTATCAAGAGGAGTTTTAAATAAAAGGGTCAGAGTTATACACCAATTCAACAACACGAAGCCCAGGGCCAAAGCTTTAGCAACACTCCAAACACGTGTTCGTGGCTAAATACTAGACGTTTAATTTTTTTTTCTGTTTTCATTTCCTTAGACTGTTCCGCAAGTCAATGAAATTTAACGTAATGGGAAAGTACCTTAAAAGAGAAAAAATCAACTTGCTCGAAATTTCCCAAACAAAGAATTGGCACTAGCAAATTGAGCAAAATCAACGTTTTATGATGCAAATTGAGCTTTGTCATTGGACTTGGTCAGGATTCAGGAATCCAATCCCTCATCAGATGAGATCTATCATATATGCATACTTGCAGGAGTACTCAAGTGGGAATATTTAAGTGGCAAGTAGTAACACCTGTTCGTGGCTAAATACTAGACGTTTAATTTTTTTTTTCATTTTCATTTCCTTAGACTTCTCCGCAAGTCAATGAAATTTAACGTAATGGGAAAGTACCTTAAAAGAGAAAAAATCAACTTGCTCGAAATTTCCCAAACAAAGAATTGGCACTAGCAAATTGAGCAAAATCAACGTTTTATGATGCAATTTGAGCTTTGTCATTGGACTTGGTCAGGATTCAGGAATCCAATACCTCATCAGATGAGATCTATCATATATGCACACTTGCAGGAGTACTCAAGTGGGAATATTTAAGTGGCAAGTAGTATCCTTTTAGCACATTTAATCAAATTAAGTCAAGTAATTAAACTCTTGGTCTTTGATCAAAGAGATAGGAACAGTGAAACCAATTTTAAGTAGGTTTTTTGGGTGCAATTATTATCACAATTATAGTTGCACAACTAGTTATGATGACTCGGCTTTATTTTTTTTTAACTCATTTGTTTTATATAATCATTTTAAGAGATAATATTTGATAAATTTTAATTTTGAATCCTAACATTTACAATTTTTTTGTTTGAATTATGATTCTTGTAAAAAAAAAAAAAATGAAAGACCCTCTTTAACTATTTCTGGGCTAAGTTGGTTGGGCTAGCTACAGGAACCACTTTGCTCTTCCCATGTCCATCCTATTTGAAGATGGAAACTAAATTCTGAAACGCGCAAACATGACCTATGATTACATTTTGCCAATGTTTGGAGCCCAAATGCTCAGTTAGTGGTTTGGTTTGTTGAACTAATTGTTTAAACATACCAAAACCAATACATAATTGTTTAATCTGGTTTCTTGAACTTGGATTGAAAATTCGAAATTGGTTTAGAACATTTTTTGTAGGTTGGGAAGGGAGGTTCGAACACCATTTTTTAAGTAAGAAAATCGTGCATCAATCAACTAAACCACTAGAGAATCGGGATGCAATTGATTTACAACTTTTCAAAACAGAATTTCCATTAAATTTAGGATACTACGGTGGCATATTCAGCACATGATTACGTCTTCTGTTAGCTTTGTTGGATTTATTATTCTTTAAAGCTATTGAAATGTGTTCTTTTGCAATGTCATGTATTCTTTTCAACGCGCTAAGTATTCATTTTTTAGAAAGGGAAATTTATCTGTAAAACATGCATTTTTCCAAAACTGCATACAAAAATTTGATTTTCTCCTTAATTGTGGATTATTATGATAATGACAGTTTTTTATTAGAGAAAATTAGTTTTTCAAGTGATAATGATAGTTTTTAAACACTCAGAATGGGTTGTTCTAATTTTCCATTTAATTGCCAAAGACCTAATAATATATTATTAAACCAACTCAAATGGTTACTTCACCACTCTTAAGAGTTGTCTCTAACACTTGCAAGATTGGGGTTCTCTCACGAATATATCAAAAACCAAATTATAGCAATCACTTGCTCTCTCCATATGATATTTTTCATGGCCTTGACATAATATAGACAATAACTCTCTCTCTCTCTTTTTGGTGGGCAAAATATCTCAATTGAGCAAAGCAGGATTCTACTGATAATTAATTAATTTCTACCTGTTTTTGAAAGGAGTAATCTTGATGACAAGGCCAGGGAAAACATCATCAGGGTCATGTATGTGAGGATTCTCTTCAACAATAAAAGGATCCCCACATTTTTCGCCGATAGTCTGCAAAGTCTCCCCTTCTCCAACCACGTATATTTCATCGCATGGCTTGTTGCTCTTCTGCTGCAGCAGTAGCACCTCCTCACCCCTGTAATATTCCCTTTCACTCGATTCTTCACAGCAGCTCAATGCCAGCATCACTGCCATGAACAAAGCACAGTTCCAAGAAACCTTATCTGCCATTGCACTTGTTGAAGAAACTCGCCCCATCTTCCTTTTTCTTCTTTCCACTTCCAGGGACCAGGGTTCTTGATGAAATGATATTCTGGTGATAATTTTGGAGTTCTAAATAAGATTGAGAAAATGGGTTCGTTTTCTACAGGTGGTTAGTTTGAGACGGTTCTTTCATTGCGGTAGTTGCCTGCGTTAAGGGAAAGAAATACATAAAGAAGTTTGCAAACAAGAGTTGGTTTAACTGCTTTTATTAAATGGGCTTTTGTCAGTGGTCACTTCTTTTGACGTTGCTTCTTTCTATATGCTTTTTGATTGGTTTGTGCTTATGGATTGAACATAAGTTGACTGTAAGCCTGATCAGCTTTGAATTTTGCTTTGAATCTGTGATTTGATTCATGAATCATAAATGCTAAGGTTGACCAGGGCCAGCTAGAGCCTAGCAGCTGTATCTAATAGATGAGGAGGTCGGTCTCGTACAGTTGAAATCCCCAGTGGCTTTAGAGGTTGATACGTTTTATTTGGGGAGGGATTTTTCATATTAATGCAGCAAAGATTAATTAGAGAAGGAAACTATATGGGGTCCAGCTGATCTTTATTTGCATGAAACTGAGCCTTCTTATTTTTTATTTGATGTAAACCTTTGTAACGATGAACATTAGTAGAAAGACCCCAACATTAACATTAAACATGAATGATGAAGCATCATTTACAGTATTTCTGATTAGTTGAGGGTCGTCGAAGTGAATGTTTTTCCAATAAAGAAACGATCCACCAATATTAGGACAATTATTAGCCTTTTAAACCCAAATAAGGGTAGCAAGAGGAGAATAAATTACTAGGAGGGGCCTTTTGGCAGAAAGCAAAAGCAATCCAATCTTTGGGCCATGTTTCAGTATGTCAAGCGGTGTTTCCAGCTTTTATGGTTTCATCAACAGTTTTTTAATATAAATAAGGACTTCATCCACATTGACTGTCCAAGCGACGGATACTGGGGAATAGCCTGTCCATGGGTTGCTACCATTCCATCTGCACCGAATTATGGCATGAATATTAGCAACAATAAAGGCAAATCTAATTGCATTCAATAATAAGCATGCTTGTCTTAGAATACTTTTTTAATCCTTGATCCAACAATGTATGCCCCATGCATATGCCCTGCGTCTCAACCCTCACAACCCCTTTCTTGTATGTGAAGAGATCTGGCCGAACTAGAGCCATGAAACTGACAGGGTCATGGAGGAATATCCCTGGTACCAAAATTTTCAGTTATTCCCTTAAAATAAGACTCAATAAAATTTAGAAGGTGAAGAGAATAAATCAAATTTAGTTCACAATAATTTAAATTTGCAAAAGATTTACCGTATACACCATCTGACTTCACATGCCAATCTCTGTAGAACTTGCACATGTCACTTAGCAGCTGAGCATACCTGCCCTTTGATTGCTTCAATTCGAGGAGGTCATAGTCTAACAGATAAAACATAATGATCTTTGTCAAGAAGACTACCCCTAATAAACAGGCAAAGAAGCTCGTCTGCTAAGAGAAATGACAATTAAGTTCCTACCTGTCATTTTGACTTGGGTTGTAATGTTTATCCCAACAACAACAATATTTGCTCCCGAAGTAAACACAACATCAGCTGCTTCAGGGTCTCCATGAATCTGTAGTCAGACAAATGAATTCAGAATGGTTTCTTAATAGATGTTCAACTACTAAACTTTGATCAAGTAAAAACTAATGTTCTTTGCTGAACAGCCTGTTGCAACTCACACTTATAATGAACAATGGGAGAACATGGTCATGATGAGACGGGAAAGACGAGAAATTGATTTCAACAAGCAAAAGATATTAAACAAGTTTTCTACTGAAAGGAAGTTTCAATGAAAAAGGAGCTCAACTTTAGGAAGACTTTCAATGAAACAGGAACTCAACTTCTTGTAGTTTCTCCTTACAAACGAAAAAATTACTATCCCAAAGGAAATTTTTCAAAAAGAAGGATTTTATGTTACTTACTGTAAGAAAATAAAATTAGGAGCTTTCGTACTTACATTTGCTTCTGCAGCAGGATTCACATTTCCTAATGCAAAGAATGAGCCACCAAGTACAACTATATTTTTCACCTTGCTAGCAAATGAAGAGTCCCTTTTGATTGCCTGGATTCATAACCATGTTTAGGCACATAGTTGTGAAGCCTATAATCATAACAACAATGGAGGAAATTGATAACAAGAATGCAAAGACATACCAATGCCAAGTTTGTCAGTGGTCCAAGTGCAAGTACGGATACTTCACCAGGATATTCAGAGACCTTTTCAACTAAAAATTCAGAAGCACTTCTATCAGATTTCTTTGTTTTAGGAGGAGGTCGAAATATATTCCCCAGTCCATCAGAGCCATGAACAAAGTCAGCAACACGTGGCCTCCCACCCTTTTCAAGAGAAAAAATGGTTAGGCTACAGTAAATACAGAAGATCACAATGCTGAATGCCCAAAAAAGAAGAATATCAAAGCACAATAAATCAGAGAAATCCACAAAAGCCATTTCAACTGGCAATAGCTAGACGATTGCCACATGTTCCACACAAAAGAAAGAAATGCAAGAAAAGAAAATGAAGAGGAAAAACAGTTTTGGAACATCATACACATGTTGAAAGATAGTAAAAATGGGACAAGGGATAGTAAATAGCAAATACTAGAAACAGAAGCAAGTTAACAATAACAGTAAGGTCCTTTCCTTGAACGTAAAATGAAGTATTTTCCAAGCACTTACAATCTAATTTGGACAATGGATGAAGAATGTGCTAGGGAATACCTAAACATTTACCTTAAGAGGTTCAGGGCTGCCTTCTGCTACAGGAATACCTGGACACCCTGCGATCTCACACTATCTTTTTGGACCTCAAAAAGAGGAATTGATCATGAACATATTCCAGAAACATATGAAAACAACAAATAAGAATTTCGAATCTACAAACAAGCACGTACCAGAAGTAATGCATTACGAGTGGCATGTTCCGTAGTCACATTACCAAATACAGTCGTCAAACCTAAGATCTCCAACTCCGGATGTTGGAATGCCATTAAGATCGCCATGCTATCATCTGTTAGTCAAATAAAAGCAAATTCATAAGGATCTTCACCTATCATTTCAATCTTACATAGAGTAGAGAAATCTCAAACAAATGTTCTAAACTCACACACACCCTCATAACTAATCGTGGCAATTAATCAACCTCGCATTCCGTCCCCAACTGCCCTCCCCATTGTTGTCCAAGTGCCACTTTCACTCCTTTACATAGCTCACCGTTTGAAAAATCTATCAAAAAACTGAAACTTTCCTATACAGATCTCACTACACCCGTCTAAATTGAATACTAATTCACCAGAAGAACTTACAGGCTAGATTTTCAACCCTCAGCAATTTACCACGAACTCGGAAAACGGCTTTAACTTTTTTTTTTTTACCTGTAAGCTCAAGAATCATGCTTCTTGCCAAAGCAAAATAATTAATTTCTTTCTTATTTGTTTTCTTAACGAAATTTTGAACTTTTTCACCAATTTTTACGGCTTTTATCAAAATAGAATTGCAAAGAAAAAGATAAAACGAAAAAAAAGATTATTTCTAATTTCATTATTATTCTACTTTATGCAACTAAACATGCTAAAAAAGAAAATTAAAAAAAAGGGAGAGAAACTGACCAATCCCGGGATCGGTATCAATAATGAGCTTGTTCCTGATGGCATGTGAACCAAAATGTCGTCGTTTCCGCCATTAACGACAATCCCATGGTGAGAAATTTTCTTTATTTCACAATCCATATTCAAACACAAAAATCAAGAGCTCAATCTCCAGAAAACTACTCAATATTCATACAGAGTAGTAGAAATTATATCCAACAATTTAAAATTAATTTAATGAATATGGATGTGAATAAAAAAAATAAATATAAAATTGGGATTTGTCGTGGACAAAGAGGAGACCGCGGCCAACGAAATAAAAGAGTCGGTGAAGAAGATATACTTCTGATTCCCTCGAAAGTGTTTTTATTTTGAAGTTGGGTGGAGAATGCTGACGTCAGGGTCTTTCTTTGAGAAACTGCGAATGGAGGTTTGACAGGTGGATAAATGTGAGTGGATCCAAATCTTGTGCCGATTCTTTGCTTTGCTGGCTGTTTCTGATCTGACAAAAAAGGTTGTACTTAAAAAAAAAATTAGGTGAATGATTTCACAAAAAAAAAAAGATAACCTTTTTTAATACGTATATATAAGCATTATTATTATTGTTGTTTAACTTTTTAAAACCTTAAGTTTGTCAATATTTTTTAAATGTGGGGTAACGTATATTACTTTGTCAAAAAGTTGATAGATTTTTTTTGGCTAAAAAAATCGGGTTTCAGTCATAAAAATTTGATATTAAATTTATTTTTTATCGAATAATATCAAATCATTGACTATTTTTAAAATATAAATGAATTAATTAATTGGATTAAATTTTAAAGTTTGGTTATTATTCTGGATATATACAAATTGAATTTATTTTGTCAACCATGATTAAGACCACCAATTTGAAAGTGAAATGCGAGAAGATAAGGCCAAAATAAATAGTTTCATAGAAGAGAAAGAAGTCTAATTTTGTACAACCAAAGAATTATATTACTACAAAATGATAAAAACAGGAAACTATCTTTGTCAATGAAAATAATTTTCATAGTTTAAATCGTAAGGCCATTCCGTCGATATCAACGTTATGACACTATTTGACAGCAACAAAGGATAAAAATATTAAATTAATATTATGATTGATTCAATCGATTAAAATTTATTTTATTTAATAAAAAAATTTTGAATTTAAATTTTATTGATGATTATTTATTTAAATTATTTAAAATATATGATTTATAATCACTTATCTTAAATTATTAGGTACATAACATCTTATCTTGACATTTAAAATTGAATAATTTATTTACCTCAAATTTTATATTAAAAAAATTAATATTTGATAAATTATTATTAATAGCATATTATACGTATTTGTCTCATTCAAAAGAAATTAAAAAAAACCTATAATACTATAATTTTATTTTTTTTCTTTCCAAAGAAAAAAAGGCCGACGGATGGTAATGGAAAATACATATAAATACCAAAATACAAACGGCAAAATTTGTAACTAAATTATAAAAAAATATTTATTTTGTTATAATTGAATGGATGTTGAAACATGGGCGTACTTAGAGCTGAATAACCCGCAACGTAGCACATTGCAACGGATACTCAGAAGAGACTAACTTTAAAAAAAAAATAAATGGGATACGGCGTATGGTCCGATGATCAGGGCAGTCAGCATAATTGAATATCCTCAGCACATGCTTGAGTCCACATCCGAACCTGTCTACTCCTTACACCAATTTCCCCCCTATCCGACAACATACTCAAATCAAAACTATTCTAAATCTTCTTTTTTTTGTTGAATTTTATTTCTAATAATTGCAACAAATTAATTACTTATATTAAACTCCACAAGCACAATTAGATTCAACTACAATTTTTAACCCTTTGCTTTTACCCAAGATTCTTTCATTTCCAAAAACTAGAGATACAATCACGGTTTGGTTTTTGGCAAATTTTCTGCAAATATCTTACTGCATGCCCTGCCCGCCGTGTCACAATTGAAAAAGCAGCCATCGCTTTGCCTGTGCAATTAGACTAGATGCTGAGATAATGAACATTGGTGATGAATACAATATCCGACGGCACCAACTTGTTAAATTTTAAAAATCCTCAACGTAGCTCCGAGGTGGCATTGGAGATGTATGTGCACATAGAATCTTCAAAATTCATCTATGCGCATCCTAGGTAGAGCAAAAAAGTTTGGTTCTTCTGCAGCGTTGATATTATTTACAGGCAATTGATCCTGCATAAAATGAGAAAAATGGACATCAAGAAAAAGGAAACCTCTACAATTAAGTTTGAAAAATGCAACAGACTGCCAGCATATAGCAATCAGTTCATGCTCATTAGTCATGACACTGCATGACAGGTTCCTCTCTCTTTGATAAAACATGACTGGTATTTCAAATCCAACCTTTCTCGGCAAGCAAAATAAGACTGGCTCATTACATTCCCAGGAGCACCTCCTGTTATATAACATATGTGACCTAAAACAAACCTATAATATTACAAACTATATAGGAACACAAAAAAAAAAAAACTTGGTTGAATTGCTGAAACAGTATTTACCAATAAATAATATTCTCTACAATTTAACAGTTCATTCCATGGTTTTAATGTAGCTAAGGATCAATAGAGACCTAAGTCAAGCACCAGTCCTATATTAAATTAAATGCTGATTGCTGAGTATATGTATCTTATGTAGACCCGATCGATAATTGCAATACCTTCAATGGAAAATAGTTTCTGACATGCAACACTGTCAAAAAAGGAGCCTCATGTTACTTCTCGTACTTTAACATTTGGTGAGCCAAAGATATTAGCAGCTGCTTTTCCAAGGTTACCCTTTGCATTTACAGCAGCTTGACCAACAAAGTGCTTAGCATTGGCTGCCTCACTCACTAAGATTGATTTCTTTATCTGCCAAAGAGAAACACATATCAGATATACAACAAGAAGAAAGTTCACTAGAAAGCCACGATCTCCTTTTGATTAAAAAATGCAAGCCTACCCATAGCTTAACATAATGTCAAGGGCATATTATCTCTTTCTTCACAAACTCATAAATGTAAAAAATACAAAACACCAATACATTTGAATTAATTCATATGGCATGAAATGGGAAATATAAAGAGGCCAAAACTTACCACTGCAAGCCGCTCTTTGTGAACCTCATTTGTAAGCTGCAAAACAAAGAGAACCACAATGAAAATTCATAAATCTAAATCTGCATACAATTAGATTCCCCTTGCAAACAGCTGCACATCCAACATCACCCTTATGGATAAAAGAGAATAATTTACCAGTTTCCTGTAAGTCTTAATCTCATCACCACTAAATCCCGGAAGAGTCATATTCCAGTTTCTTTCTGTATCAAGCCATAAAACAATAAAAGTTGGCGTACTAGATGTTGGAAGGGGAAAAACAAACCAAAGAGGATAATTTACAGAATAACTAACCAAGATGAAGGAGAATGTCTTTCGCTTCCAATGTATCTGATTTTCTATGCTTAGCCAGTGAGCAACCAAATGTCGTGATCTGTTGAAGGAAAAATAGAAAAACAAAAAGAAAAAGGATTGGATGATGATCATATCAGCTATCAGCAGTTTATAGAATGAAGTAGAAAGTGCAATATTAAGTGGCATACTACCCAAGTAAAATGCAGCGAGAAAAACCCAAGACAACAACAGAGGAAAAAAAAATTCAAAACATCCTAATTGAACAAGGCAACTCTCCCAACATAATTGCACTTTTCATACCAACCTCTGACAGAGAAAGCCTGGAATATAGGGTCCTATTTAGGTGTGGAATGAAACTTATTGTTCTTAAAATTTTGAAGACATTCTACAAAATTTATCAAAGTCCATGTTTAACTTCAATTAGCTGATCAACCTATTCAATGCAACAAATCAGAAAGGACAAGAAGAAAAATATTTAGGTTCAGTTCACATTTTCCCTTGTTAAAAGGATAAAATAAAACTAATAAGCCACTTTTACATTGTTTTCACATAGAGAAAAATATGCATAATCCTGGTGAAATAAAATTTAAGAAATGTATTAATAAGAAAATCATAGTTGAAAAGTCCTTATGTATTTTGGTATCTGCCCAACCCAAGTGTATGTATAATGAATTCTTTGAATATAAGTTCAAAAACTCACAGAATCCACAAAGTCTTCTGCAATATCCACAAGAATATCTTCAACTTCGGGATCCAACTTCTCAGATGGATCAATCTGCACAAGAGAAAACCAAGTCATATTTAGAGATAGAGAAGCATGGAACGCCATAAGAACTCTATAAGAACCAAACACACACACACACACACACACACATTGCAGTCTGGATGTGAAAAGACCTGCCTTGAAATAATCATTTAAAATATGGCTAGAGAAAATTGATATTCTGAAAATTCCATTCATCGAAACAAAATGCCGAACATCCATATGTCATTAGAATCCTCAATGATTGATGATCATGAATTTTTATATTGGTCATGGACAGAGACAAATTACTAATATAAAAATGTTGAAATGGAATAACACAATATCCCTTGACTACAAATCAAATAAATAAAGAGAGTTTAGAGATATTAATGGGTATAACACAACATATTTGTGGAGAAGAAGAGAAAATTTGTTCAATACCATTAACACTTTTACATACAGTACATGTGAAGCTTTAGTGAATTTTAATCATTTCTTATATGGCATAAGTTGCTGAATACCTTTTTTTCACATCATATAGATTTGGTAGATATAATCTTTATTTCATATAGAATAAGTTGATATGATCTTACTATACCTCAGTATAATCCTAAGGATCAACAATGCAAAGCTAGGTCCAATATAGTTCACCTGGTTAACAAGCTCATGAATGCTTCTTTTGCTAAGAATCCTACCACCAGACTCATCAGTTTCTGTAATAGCTGCTTTATTTTGGTTCGGCGGATGGACTGTGCTTGTTTGTACCATTGCAAGAGAAGCAGGCTTTTGATTTGCAGAACCCACACCTCTTGAAACTTGTTGATGGGGCAAAGATTGTGAGGCCCTTGATTGTGAAAATTGTTGTCCGAAATGTTCCTGCTGCTGCTGTGATGGTATAGACTGTGGCACCTGAGGAGACGATACGTGCTGTTGTTGTGAAACTGTTGGCAAGGAATGATGTTGCTGATGAATATGTGACCTTTGCTGCAAGGATGGTGAGTTAATCTGCGGTCTATATGAATGGGGTGGCAGAGGAGGCTTCCCTTGGGATCCAGAAGACAGCCATGGCTGACTAGGGGATTGCGTAGTTTGTGCTGTAGTTGGTGTTGAAGAACCTGAAGAACCAACAGCTGACGCTCTCATAATGCCATGCCCTTGGAAATTCTACAAAAAGTTAAAAAGAAATAAATCAGTCACATACTACCGCTAAAATAGACATGAAACCCAAATTCACCCAGCATTTATAATTAAGATGACAACAATCTGTTAAATGGTAGACAGTAACACTTTAGCTTTTTTTAGGAAATCCTTAAATCAGCTTATTTCAACCTACCAATATGGTATTCAAACTAAGAAAAAAATTTAAAAAATAAAATAAAATAAAAGGAGAGGAAGAAAGAGACAAATTTCCAAACTCAGCTAAGATTTCGCAGACAATTCTTAAAATTCTAAAACAATAATAAGACTTCTATTGGAATATGCTGAACCTGCCATACATTGCAACCATAGCAGCAAATATAGGAAACACAAAAATCAATGTCATTTAATTCACATGCAAAAGTAAACAAATTTACAAGGCCAGTAGATAAATAAAATACATTAATCCTTTAACAGAGTACTAACTTGAATGGCAGGGGACTGGCTAGTCGGTGAAGAAGGTGGTCTAAGAGATGATTGCACAGGCCTTTGTTGATACTGAGCAGAAATTCCAGATGGCCTCATTTGAGAACTTGAAGCAATTGATGATCCAATCCCCATTCCTTGCATTGTCGGCCTTACCTATTAAAAAATCAAAACAAAAGCAAAATTTTAACATCAAAATCTTAAAAGTTGTAATTGGAAGAAAGCAAAAGCTTAAAACCCTACCTGGGAAGCATTGGAACTAGAAGCTCCGCCGAAGGAACGGCCAAAAGAACCCGAAAACGAAGTGGGTTGGGAAGGTGAAGGAGATGGAGGAGAAGGACTAGAATGCGACGAGGGAACACCTAAGGCAATGCTGCCACTCGGCTGAGAGGAAAGAGTAGGCGAAGGGATCGATGAGACGGAGGGAGAAGAGGAAGAGAAATGGGTGAAGTGGGAGGAGTCCTGTTGCCAGGGCCTCGCGAATGCGGCGGCGGTGGGTCTGGGCAGAGAAGTGGGGAGAGTTGGTTTCGGTTGCGGTGGCTGTTGGGGTGGGGATGGTGTTGGGGACGGTAAGGGTTTTGGGATTGGGGCGGGGTTAGGGGTGGTCGATGTTGAGGTCGAGGTTTGGGTTGGTTGTTGTTGAATTGGTGGCGTTAGCGGCTGCGTGGGTGTTGGTTGTGATGGTGGAGGTTGTTGTGGCTGTTGAGGTGGGTCAGTGGTGGAAGAAGGAGCATTAGGGGTTGGCTGAGGCTGTTGCAGTTGCTGTTCGTCCATGACCAGTGGCAGGTAAGGAAAGTTAAATGTCGGTTTGTGAACCGGAGCGGGGTTGTCGTATTTATCTATCTATAACATAAAAATTGTTGCTAGGATTCTTATTCATGGACAATAGCCCATTTTTGTGGACTCACTTTGGGCCAAGTTCATCTTTTTTTTTTTTGCATTATTTTTCCTTCTATACAATCTTGAAGAAGGGACTGATATTGAAATCCCAACAGAAATTAGGAATCTGCTAGACGATTGAAAAGGAATTTGATGCTTTGACGAAAAAATATTGTGTTTTGAAAGAGAATAATATGAAAAAACTGTGGTTAGTTTTTTTTTTGTACTTGTAAAATGTTTGACTGGTCAAATGACATAAAATCAATATGAATTTATAAAAAAAAATAAAAAAAAATTATAAAATATAAAATTAAGGATATGGTCATCTTTTCACTTTAAAAATAATTACTCATTTGGAAAAAACCTGTCCATTTTTTTTAAATAATACCCACTCTCTTAAATATTATTCTCTTTTAAAACACATTTTTTTCAAATCATCATTTTTTTTTTGTTTGTCCAAGTATTAACCAAACTTGTTTAAAAAAAAAAAACAAAAAAGAATTTTTTTTCTTCTGATGTATGGATTTGAACAGTTGTGATTAATTTTTAATACTAACATCATTTTTTCTTCATTCTTTTTCTTCTTTAAACGAGTTAAAGTAAATAGAAATTGAGGGGTTAAAAACAACTTAAAAAACAATCCATTTTTGCAAAGACTTATAGTCCATATGTGCCACTTCTTAGCTCTTATCAATTTATCTTTTTTTTTTTTTTTGGTTTATGTAATGTTGAATAGTTATACAATATGATTCTTTCTCATAAATTTCATTATATTTGTCTTAAAATTTGAATTCAACATCCTTTAAGAAAAATTTTAAACTCTAATCGATTATATGTTATTTTGAGAATTTATCGGCTTTTTTATTGAATATAGCATTGTTGATATTTCCATATGGAGCTACTTTTTTCCAAAATTATGTATGGAATTGTCACCAAAAAAAAGGTATTGAGCATTGTTCGAATCAACCTGCAATGTGAAAATAAAATTTTGATCGAGGGATTCATACTACTTCCACAAGGAAACCAGTGGCATTTGCTATAAAACTGCTTAACCTGTTGCTGGCGATAGAAAGGATGCAAACGACCACTGCCCACATATCAGACGTGAGCAGAGACAGATTAAACGCTGTGGCTTCGCTCAACCGCAAGTAAAATAAATACCAAAAATTAGTGGCACCATGCAACCATTGACGTTTCTTATAATAGAAGGCATTTTCCCCATCATATAGCCATAAATGTACTTGATAAGAATGGGAAGATGAGAAAGATGGTGACACTGATGGTAAAACCAAAACACTTTCCTAAATAATCTTTCATATTGTTTGAATTTCAATTATAAAACTTACCTTGAGAACGAAGGGCATGATGGAGTAGAACATAAAACTTGACAAGGTGAATCCAACAAAGGCTAGTATCTGGAAAGAAAAGACAGCAAAACAAGACATTCTGGGCTGAATAACACAGAATGTACTTGGATATGCAATAATGGAATCATCTGGGACATGATATCATCAAATGCAACGGCTAAATCACAATTCTTACAAGAATAGATTATTTAAAATATCCTTAGACCAAGTTACAGATTCCAGGCTCTTTAGCTCAAATATGGATCTAATTAGAGAAGGTTATGGAATTAAAAGTATATTTTTCAATGAATATTGAATGATAGCGAGTATGACACTTAAGGGAAGGATACAACTCAAGAAAGCTCACTAGCATCCCGAAAAGACCAATCATGGAAACCACTTCAACACGATCTTTTTTCTTGACACCAATTTAGAAATGAAAAAGAAGACAAGTTAAACGGTCAAAGAATGTAATTTTTAATGATAATAGTAGTATCAACAGTACTGGCCTTGGATACTATATTCAAGAAGAAAAAGAAAACTAATTAGATAAATAAGATTATAGATGCCCTGGTTTATCCCACTAACATAAATAAACTGCCTTTGGAGAAGGAAATGGAGTCAGAGTTCCATAGATTTACCAACCTCACCAACATTGCTCACGGAAAAGAAGAGTATGTCAGCAATGAAAAGTGCACCTCCCGCAAAAGGCTTTTAACCACCTTTAAAATGGGAATGTGACTGGGAATGATATATCATACATTGATAATGGTCAATGATCAACAAGTGCTTAGTTTAATCGATTAAAGTCATTCTTCTCGACGAAGAGATCTTAGGTTCGAGTTTTGTCGGTAATCATTTGTTGGGATCATCTCAAATGCACAACTTACAGTCACCTGTCTTAGGCTGTTAGGTATGACATATTTTGTCTTGACCTGAGAGACTGAGCAGTCTATCTACCCCGAATTTTTTTTTACCCAAAAATATAATAAAAATAATGGTCAATGGATATAAAGCTGTTGATAGCATTAAGGCTGTCTAATATTTCTCTTTGAAATTACTAAAAGTATGGGTGCAAAGAAACAAGTACCTAAGTGCAGAAAACTCTAACTACTTCTATTAATGGCATGCCAAATTACAGATTAAAGCATCCATAAAGAAACACCAGTTGAAAATAGTACTTTAAAATATTATTTATCAAGCAAATGGACAGACTTGGACTGAGAGAGCAGCGAAGAATGTCACCACCCACCGCAGTCTCAAAAGAGGAGCACTAGACCAAGACCAAGCACACAGGGAGCTGCACCAATTAACTGCCATAGAGAATATCTGGTGCCTGTGAAGATATATGTGAAAATTATTACATATAATATGGCCCAGCAGTCCAACAGTGTCACACTAGTGGTTGAGGAGAACTGGAATGCTTTATTAACTTCATAGAAGCAACAGGAAGGCTCTTCATCACGGTGATTGACAGTAACGTATAAGTATAATTCAGGTAACGTATATCCAAATTGAACCCCATCCTGCCTAGATTTTTCTATGAGAACATGCAGTTGACAAAATCAGCCGAACTTCTGAATTATCTTGGACTCTGCATATATTACTTTAAGTAAACATGATTTGCTTGTAAATTCTTACATTATTATTTTTCAGTTCTCAGCACTTACCGCTCAAATGTGATTATATATTGCCACATTAATTTCTAACCAGCTGTTAGCTATCTATCCCGATCACCCCATCTTTCATATATATATAGTTTGCAATTCTCAGCTTTCATGCCCAATAAGGCCATTCGTCACAGGCCATTTAATGCATGTGTTTTGATAGAATATGAGATGTGAGCTACTACTACTACCAAGGTAACTCCCTTGAACATCAACAAAGCCGAGGGCGAGAGACCAATACCAAGGAATCTGCAAACAGAACAGGATTCAAGTTTCATCACCAATTCTCAGCTTGAGTATTACACAAAGTTTCAATTAAGTACAACAGAATTTTAAAAAATGAAAAAGATTGATCAATGTGATATTTTAATGCATGATACCACTACCTTTCTCTTTTTCAAAATGAAATCCTCAAACAAGCCAAAAAGAAGAAATCACTTGAGATGGTCTTGTGTTTTCTACTTCCCCAAATAGAAGATTTACAATTAAAATCACTTTATATCTATCTTTTTACACAAAACTCAGCGACCAGACATATGAATGTGTAATTGTATCCATTTGATAGTGGAGTTTATAAGTGATTAGGTAGAAAATTACCCTTGTTTCTATTGGGATTTGCTTTAAATCTCATAATCTCATATTAAAAGTTAAGTGAAGTTATAAAATCACTTTATATCTATCTTTTTACACAAAACTCAGCGACCAGACATATGAATGTGTAATTGTATCCATTTGATAGTGGAGTTTATAAGTGATTAGGTATAAAATTACCCTTGTTTCTATTGGGATTTGCTTTAAATCTCATAACCTCATATTAAAAGTTAAGTGAAGTTATAAGAGTTTGAGTTTATCTTATATTTCATATTGAGAGTTTAGTAAATGTATAAAGAGTATTACTCTTATAAAAAAATATTTTGAATTTAGTTTAGTAACCTCGTATAATTAAACACGAAGAGAATAAATGTAATTGAATTTTAGATTAATTTTTAAATAAGAAATTTTTGGTGATTTTTTTCATTCTAAAGCACCGGTTTAGTTGATTTTACCAAGAGTGGCTATTAAAGAAGAAGTAAAGCTCGTAAGTGCTAAAACAAAAGAAACAACTTGACCCAGAAAAAGTCTGAACAAATTATTCAATATTACATGGCTTTTGAATCAGTTGCCCGCAGCATTCCAGTTCAATTTTTGTCAAAAAATCGTTTAAAATTTAAAAGAGTTCTCGAAATTTGGGTTAGTAAGGTTGCTGTCCTAACCCTGAAAGCATAAGAAAATGATGTTAACGTCAAAGGAAAGGATTTTAAAGCTGATTTTCTAAAGCTTGAGTACTTACTAGCTAACGTTCTTGGGTTAATATTTTGGCGGACTTTGGCAGCAGAAGAGCACGTTCCTAATAGGTTCGAGGGAAAGCTGTCTCGCCCATAGTTGAAAGTCACCGTCTTAGCACCACTTGACACCGTCGTCACTAGCAAGAACTGCATTTTGACGAGAAATTAAAGCAAGATCTTTTCAGATTTGATGATTTGCATGTTCACCTTGATACCAAGTTATTTAACACAATATGTTCATTAATAACTAGAATTTGAACCTGCTTCGTCTGGCATTATTTTTCATGATTCTGTTTAGTGATCGGATGTTAATTCACGGTTTAAGGGTTTTTTCTTCCTTCCCTTCCGTCCGGGTTCACTCCAGATAATTCTATTTTTTATTTTATTGTTTTGGTTTTTAAAATGTTAATTTGGGAATTGATCGCGTATTAGTTAATTTTGATAAAATAATTTTTCTTTTTAGTAACATTTTATTTATAATTTTTTATTACAATCATATAATTGTTTAATTATAATAAAAAATATATGAAAATTCACTACTTATAAATAATAATTTCATATAAATTTTTGATAAATCTCATATAGTTATAAATTATAATTGATTAATTATAATATAATTATTATAATTGATATGTTCTTTCTTTTGTTACTTTGATTTGGTAATTAGATATTAATTTTTGTTGGCCAACTATCTTAGTTAGATTGACAAAAAAAAATTCTTAACCCAACTCATCACCATTTGAATACATCGTTATGTTATATAATCATCCACGTTTAAAATATTAAGACTAGAAATTTATGTAAAATATATTTTTTCGTTTTTTATTTTATTTATTGACATCTTTAATCCAAATTATTCTATTTATAGACTTTAATTTTAATTATTTTTTACTAATAAAAAATGTTGATTAATATATGTAACTTTAAAGTCGTAATTGACATCTCCTATCCTTAAAATAACAAATCGGCTACCCAATTCAATCACGTTAATCAAGCCTATGCGGACAGCCAAACAAATTTTACATAGCCATGTAAATTATCAATTAAGAAATTCCATTTTTTTTTTCTTTTCACTATTGATTAATATATTGGTTGAAAGATGCCAACTTGGTGGTCCTGACCCCAGCTCAGCTGTAACATAGCAAAGCTCTAAACTTCTTCAAGACCCTCAATGATTAGGTGCCGAATGCCCAAACCATGCCACAAATCATGCACCCAACCCACCACATTCCCACCTTAGATGTTGCGTTTTATTTTAAACAAAGAAAGGAGAGATCCTTTCCACTGCTAAAAAACAATAGATATCTTCAGTGTTTTTTCAAACATTAATCTAAGGTCTAAAATTGTCGACATCACTCTCTTATTTTACATGACTAAATACATCGTATTTAATTAAACTTAATATATAAATTTATTGTATAATGAATACAAAACCAGCAGTTAGAAGAGTGAATGCCAATTTCTATAAAACACAACAACTTAGAATTAAAAAAATAATAACAAATTAAATTGATTGATAAATTTTTGCAAATTGTATTCCCTTCAAACATGCTGATAGATGCTGATACATATTTCATTATCAAGTTTTGAAAAACAACTTCAGTACATGAGATGATTTCCCCCTTACATTTTTAAAAGCAAACTTTTATTGTCAAGTTCAAAGTAAATCGAAAATTTGAATATGTACATTTAATTTTATTACAATTGTATTTTGAAATTTGAAGGATTGAAAGGTTAAAAGAGTTGCTTGAGTTTGGGGCTTGGGAGAAATAGGAAAGATTTGAGAAAGAGGATGGCAAATTTGGAATCGGAAGGGAAAGGATAAACGTATTACCTGTTAAGTTTCATTAAAGGGTATGTTTTGATCAAGTAAAATAGAGTGACGTGGATAATTCTAATCCTTAGATTAATGTTTGAAAAAAGGGTAAAAATTTTCACTATCTTTTAGCGGCGGAGAGATCCTCTCCCGACGAAATCGACCGGATAATAACCCTAACCTTTCCTGCTATTTTTTAAAAAACAAATTTTTATTCTTTAATAAAATTAATAAAGTTTTTCAGTTTTAAATTTTTTTTTTTGTTTATGTAAGAAATTATTAAATAATTAATAATTTCATTAACAACATCCCACCAATCTAATGAGAAAAAAGAATCAGAACCACTTGAGGAAAATTTTTTAATTAATAAATTTAAAACAATCAACCACACATCAGATGCCACGTGTTAACCAAACAGGTAGGACATAGGAGCAACAGCACGCGGGTGTAGTTTCAGTTTCTCTCTCTCTCCCTCTCTCTCTTTCTTTACGCATGAATTTCCGTGGCCATTTCTGATTTGCAGGCAATTGGGATAACCAAAGGGGATTGGGTGGAATCCAACTTTTGGCTTTTTACCCACCAGCCTGTCTTTTCACATATTTTCTATTTTAATTTAGTTTTTAAAAACCCAATTATAACAATAAAATTTTAAAAATTAAATAATTATTGATTATTATTACTCCTTTTTCGTTCCCTTTTTGTCGTTGCTTCCGCCTCCCCTTAAATATTCTTTCCTCTGACGCTTTCTTTCTGATAATTCTTTCCTTACATTTTCCTTTCCCAAGTGCATCTCTTTCTCTCCTTTTTAATTTATTTTATTTTTCTGCTATTTCTAATTTTAATTGTTTTTAATTTTTGTTTTAGATCTTGGATCTGATTTCAAGTAAATTAAATTTAGCAACAAATTTAGCAGATCGAGATAGATTTCGAAAAAAACGATGGCGGAGGAGCATAGATGCCAAGCGCCCGAAGGACACCGTCTTTGCGTCAATAACTGCGGATTTTTCGGAAGTCCAGCGATGATGAATCTTTGCTCTAAATGTTACAGAGATTTACGTCTTAAAGAACAACAAGGAGCTTCTTCGATCAAATCATCTATCTCTTCCTCTCATTCGTCTTCTTCAGCTATCTTCGAATCTGTTTCACAGGTTCCTCTATTGACTCTCCCGGAAGTCAACGGAGGATCGGAGGTTCCGGCTGCCGAGATTTCTCCGGCGGCTGAGCAGCGGCCACAGCAACAACCCAATCGGTGCATGATTTGCAGGAGGCGGGTCGGGTTGACCGGATTCAGGTGCAAGTGTGGGATTACGTTTTGCGGGTCCCACAGGTACCCAGAGAATCACGGATGTACGTTCGATTTCAAGAAGGTTGGGCGAGAGGAGATCGCACGTGCTAATCCGGTGGTCAAAGCAGAGAAGCTCGAGAAGATTTGAGAGGAAGATGGAAAGCCAATATGGATCTTTACTTTCGATAAGAAAAAATGGAAAATTTCAAACTCGTTAAGATCACGACACGTGTTACCGTGTGGTCCCTACCATGATGAGAAACCAATTGGGCTGGGTAAAAATATTTTCATGCTAAAAAAATAAGTCTTCTTTTTTTAAGTAATAATATTTTAATTTAAGCGTCTCTTCGGTCCTTCTCTTTTTTACTTCTCTGCATTGTAAAAAAACTTTTTTTTAAAAATAAATTTTACTCTTATCTCTTTGGGGTGAAAAAAACAAAAAGAAAAAAAGTTGGGGTGGAAATTCAATTGCGTGTTGATTCTTGGTTCTTCTGTTTTAGTTGTTGTTGTGTAACGGATGGAGCTGCAGCGGCCAATCATGAAAGCTATTTCCTTAAATGTTGTTGTCTATATTTGGAAGCAAAAATGTTCGGGTTCGGCACTTTCTTTAAAAAAAAAAAAAATTAACAACTTTCTGTCCCTTGCAATTCCATCCCTTTCATGTCATTTCAATTTTTGTGTTACATCTTTTTGATGACACAAAATAAATGCCGCTTTTTGGGTAATTCAGGAATTTTAATTCGTTAAAACGACATTTAATAGAAATGTACATGAATTTCGATTTGGTCACATTAGTAATAAAAAATTAAATTGTCAAAGTTTTTTTCCTTTTCAAATGAAAAAAGAAAACTTAAATCAAGCATTTTAGGGTTAATTAAGTAAGTCCAACAATTTGTCATCAATAAATTTATTCTATCTTTCTGAAAAATGCTATTCGAACTCTATGCATGGTTGCAGGTAACAATTTTTTTTAATCAAACTCTTATTTTTAGCAGATTTTAATGGTTTCATGCAAAATAAAAATTAAGTTAAATAAAAATAACACTTTAGGACACAATTGGATACAATAAAAAATATAAGGGTTTATTTGAGAAATTTAAGAAAGCTTGAAATTACTTTCGCATTTTAGTTTTTTATATGCAAAAAGGATAATGTACAAATTTTTAGTTATACTTGTGTAGATGATTCAAATTTATTATTAATATTTTAATTGTTTCAATTTTATCATTGTACTTCTAATTTTAGAACAAAATTATCATTATAAGTTTTGGTGTAATTAAAAAATATTTAGTAAAAAATTCTATTAGAAACTGTTTTACAAAATTAAAAAATATTTAGTAAAAATAATTTTGAGAATGATATAGCATAAAAAGAATCATGCAATTAAAATCTGAAATTTTCCTTTTATTTTATTCATTTTTATCATCATATTTCCTATTAAATATAATGTCACATAATCCAATTATTTTATTTTATTTTTATTTCATTATGACATTTTCTATTTCTTATAATACCACATTATATTTTTTAGATTGGTTTTTGACATTTTTTGCCATTTTTTAAGAAAGCTTGTAATTATAAAATAGTTTCTAACCAAAATTTATATTGAATATTTTTTAATTGTACTAAAATTTAAAGTATAATGTTTAATTTACTTCAAAACTAAAAGTATAATAATAACATTGCATTAATTAAAAGATTATTGGCAAATTTAAATCATTCACTCGCACAAGTAAACCGATAAATCAATATCCTTATCTCTAGCCAAAAATTTTAAAAAAAAAAAAATTCCTGTTTTCATATGTTAAAGGAGAAAAGAAGAATTCAACTACAAAACAACCAAATGTCAATTCATTATTAAAAGTGTCAACAATGGCAAGTTGGGATGTACGAGGCTTCTCAACTTCAACCCAAATGGGAAAACAAACGATAAGGATTGGGAAAGAGGGTTTGACAATTCAAAAAAAAAAAAAGGGGTTTTAAAACCACGGGCTGCAACAAGTCTAATCCCATGTCTCCACAGTCGTCTCTCCATCTAACAAAGGTAAGATTTGGCTAGTGAAATCAGCATTACACCATCTTCAATCAAGCTGCTCGAAATTAGCCATTTATTTTTGACATTACCTCTCTCACGAAAACAGCTAACCACTGAAGTACACAAAATATAGTTTTTTTTTTTTTTAAAAAAAAAAAAAGAAGTCAAGATTTAAGAAGAATTAGGAAATGAAAATTTGTAAATTTTGATGATCAAACTTCACTTTTGCTTATATTTGCGTCTTTTTGTTTTTAAGGAATGAATGAAAAGTCAATTATGTGACCTTATATTTTGAGAAATTGCAAGATATTTTTATATATTTCACAACCAAAATAAATTTAATAATTTAATACATGATACGTTAATACGATACGAATACGATATAAATAAAAGATGCGATGATGATACAATTTAAAATTTTAACAATGACTACATATAAGCTTAATAAAATTAAAAAATGCATTTCATGTTTTCGTGTCGCATGAATTATAACATATAAATATCATGTAAAATATGATACTAATATACGAATTTTAATATTTTACATGACACGAATATAGGAATTATCAAATCTAATCTTAGATTATAGCTCATCTTTGTTAACCTTTGAATCATCTGATCTGTCTTCTGTATTTGTCCAACATGATTCGCTTGTGGTTAAACTTTCTAGCCAAACCTCGTCCGCAACATATGCATCAGAATCATTGTTGCGGTGCCATGACCAGTGTGCTCTCGTTTCGTCTATCACCCTTAACCGACCATGTCCAAAGCTTGGCTCCCTGTAAAGCGAAAGTTCTGAAGGAGGATTCTCAAACCTGCACATAGATTATCACATCAGGGACACAATAAACATGTTCCTTGTTTTAGTTTATATAGCATTAATCATGTATAATTCTGTATCCGATTCATGAATTACAATTTGCCCTTTCACTGAAATGTTCAGATTAGCAAATTATGATTCATTATCAATGGTTCAATGCAACAGATTGACAATATGTCAAAACAAAATCTAGTTTTCTTCCCTAAATCTTGCAGTTGGTAAAGGAAGTTGAGCTAACTTTGCTCGGTGATTTGGGTCAAGATCGGTTGGTATTTTTAAGAACAAGATTTATTATGAGTTCCAAGGATTAGCCCGACGATCTTAAGGGGGGCCTTTGATGGGCCAACACTGATGACAAATGGGTCAGTCTTTAAAGATTCTAGTCCAAGATAGCTTACGTGAGTGCAAGTCCTTCTCGGTTCCCTCCATCACCAATGGTTATATAGATCGGCCCACATGGGTCAGCCTTCTTGTTGTAAATCCTAGTCTGCGACAAATAGAAAACAAATCAAATATAATTAGTAGTCATTTTGTATTGTAGCATTTTCTTATACTCCAGAATATTTCATTATATATTCCGAATTTTACCAATATTAAAGTTTGCATGTAAGCAAAATAAAACATAAAAAAAAAGTAAAGTGACTTACAAATCGTTCATATGCATGAACATGGCCAGCAAAAACAACATCAACTCTTGCCTCATACAACAAATCTTCCATAGCTTTTCTCATGCTTTCTCCTTCTCCTTTATGAGCCGAGTTAGTATTATACCATGGTGCATGCAAAAGCATTATAACCCATGGCGTCTTCTCCCTATCAACCTTAGCCAAATCAGCTTCAAGCCACTTGTATTGGTCTGAATTCTCATCAAAATCGGTGTAAGACCCTAACATTATTATATGGGAACCAGCGACATCAAATGAATAATACAAATTTGAAGTCGATCCACTTTCTTCATATGGCATTAGCCAACGAGCATTGTAGGCTTGGAAACCATGAGGGTAGATTATTGGGAAAATCTCGATCTCATGGTTCCCTTCCGTGACCATCCAGGGACGGCGGCTAGCATATGGCTCGACCAGGCGGCCAAATGAGTCCCATAGCGGTTGTTGTGCATCTGCATAAGATAGGTCACCTGGTAACAGGAATACATCGTAGTCCTTGCTATCAACATGTGCTAAAGTTGATGCAGTCCATTCTGTCTGTCCAAGATCGCCTGTACACAAATTAAAGCTGGTGGTCAGAAATGTTCATTTTCAGCATAATTTTGTTTGTGATAAAAAACCATGCAAGGTCCAATCATCTGTTCTTTCATGATTAGACGTTTTAAGGGTAAATTAATGGGATTAATGTGATATATTAAGCGATTTTTAAAATTTTTTTCATATTTCCAACACAATGTACTTTTGCTATATATGTTAAAAAAGATGAAGGGATTATAATTTTATAGGGGGACTTGGATTCTGCAAAGCATAGAATTCGTCTCCAGATAAGTATTCTTAAAAAAGTTGTTGCTTTTAGGTTCCTTTCTCTGATGGGCCTCACAAATTTTCTTCCTATATTTGTATATAGCAGCTAGTACTGTTAAAAAAATTATATATTTTTTTGGATATACAGGAAGCCATAGCCTTAAGATACAAGAAATTATTACAAGTTTTAAGATTTAAATCTAAGATTTAATGGATGTTATTTTTTAAATATAATTATATATGAACTAATTGAACTAAATTCCAGATTAAAAAATTCACATATTTAGTGATAAGATAAGGTATATATGTTTCTTGGTTTGTACCCATAAAAGTTCACCCAAACAAGCCAAGCCATAAACATCAGGTTTCCAAGTTATGCAGCAAACGTACGAGAAACAGGGTTCCTAAGCTATGTATACTAAATTCTAAATTTTCTAGGCTGTGTAACTAACAATGTAAAAAGTGTGCACTTTTGGTTTTCCTTCATGGGGACTTAGCGTTTCCTTAAAGCATCAACCCACTTAGCCGACTTTCTATAGAAAACAGACAGAAGCACTTGGATATCCTATATATGAAACTAAGAAAGCTTAAAAAAAAAAAAAACTGGGTTAACCAGTTATTTTCCCTCTATTAAAATGATTAATCAAGATTCGATTGCAGTCTGATTTGTCGTTATTAAGAATAACTGCATTCCATATTGCTTTATATGAATTATTCATTTTACCATATTGATTGATGCATTGTTAAAGCTACTTACCAACCACAACAAATTCAATCGGAAAAGTTGGTGGAGGTGTCTTGAAGGAAAATTCAGGGCCATGGCCACCACACCTATAGTAATAAGTTGTTCCTGGCTCCAAGGGTCCAATCGTAACATGATGTATCTTCCCGGAACTGTAAAAGAAGTAATGATACGAAGTATGCTCTCCTTCGGCCATGGCATTATATTTTCCGGAAATCTTCCCATAGTCTACCTTTGATGGCACACCTTTATCCTCTGTAATCCAAGTGATTCTCATGTAATCTTTGCCTACAAGAGAAATATGTACCTACAATAATTGACAAAAAAGAGGAAATTAATATATATTTCAAGGACTGAATTGGGATATTGGTTTTTATTTTTGAAAGAAAGAGGATAAGAAAACAGTGGTTCCAAAACGACCTGTTGAGGGTCTGATTGGGAACGGTGATGTGGAGTCACGACAACTTTTCCAGGAGGCTGTCGAATGTAATCGTCTTGTAATGCAAGAGAGGTTTTGTAAGGAAACGTAGAGAAGAAGAAGATTGTTAAAAGGAGAGGGAAGAAATGCTTCTGCCATTGCTTTTTCTCCATCTTTGATGCTGCAAAGTACCTGAACGGAGCTGGAGTTTTATAGTAAAAATGAATCCTTGGAGCTTGTTGAAGATTCAAAAAATGTAAAAAATTAGATTTCAATGGCGTCAAGTAAGTCAATTGGAATATTTTTGGATATGATTGCATCAGTGAAAACATTTAAAAATAAAAAATAAAAAAAATAATTTGCCTTTGCCTCCCAAATTTGCTTGAGAGAATGAAAGTTAGAAAGAAATGATGCAAAACTATTCCTTTTGAAAAGATAAGATAGGTGAAGTTCTGACTATTTTTGTTGAATATACCATTTTTTTCTTTACAATAAAGTAATTGACCAACTATTTCTTGAAAAATACGCCCCAATCATTTAACTCACTGGAAAGATTTTCCTAGTTGGAATACGATGTTTTATGTCTATTGTGTACAGTATACGAAAAGGGTTGTTTAATTTTAACTTTTCGAAACTTTGAGGTAAGCATTAGTCTAAATGATTCATTTGTTTCTTTTAAAAGGAGAATTCTCATAAACTTGCAAATTTTTCTTTCAAATTCTCCTCAATAAGCTTTGGTTTTCTTTATATAAAAAAAAAAATTCAAGATTTACAAAATTTTCATTCTCGAAGAAATATATTACTATTAAAACTACTTATTGCAAAAGTTAAACTGCACAGCTGGAGAATCTTAAATTTCTAGTTTTTTTTTTTTTTTCTGACTTTACCTACCGAGGACTGCACGAATCAAAGCGAAATCAATCGCTGAGTAGGTTTGGCCAGTTACGTTTTAAAGATGACCAAATTTTCTTTGAATTTTAATTTAAGAGCGATAGTGGACATCGGACCAGCCGCTTAATCACATGGTTGATGTTTCGGAGTCTAAAGAAATTTGGAAGTTGAATCAAAACTTAATCAAGTTCACAAGTAAATACTGGAATATGCTAAGCATCTACTTGCTAAATACCGAGAACATATAAAAGAATCTGCCTCCAATTATCCGACAGTGGACCACTTAGATGTCTGTTCTTTTGTGAGAAATTTGTCGATTAATGATTGGTTTTCATGAATTAAGTCGTAATCAATGATCTAAGATGATATTCCTGCTAATCCAATGAAAATGTAGCAAGGAATTCAAAAGCTTTGCAATTGATCATTGGTCATGTCTATTGATTTAGTTGACTTTTTCTTTTTTGTATTTGAAGTTGTTGTTGATTAAATCTGATAATTCAGATTAAGAGTTTAATACTTTATTAATAGATCATGAATATTGATGATTTAATTCACTTTTTGAACTAAAATTCCATTAAAAATTAAAAAAAAAAAGATGAACTTTGATCATCACATACAATTTAATTGACTTTAGCAGGGAAATGATGTGTTTTTGAAAAGATTGAAATTATTGGAGCTCAAGTATGAAGTCATAGTCCAAAGATGTAATGCTTCCTTGCAGCCTAAAAACTCCAAGGTCGCAAGAAAAAGCATTGGAATAAATAATAAGCCAAAATTATGCTAAAATTATTAATCGCTACATATAAACAAATAGTCAAACTTTTAATTAAGAGTCTAGCATGGTAAAAGGCTTCAGTTGATTGGCATTATGTTTGGATATAAAACAGTGGTTTGAAAAATCATAGTTAAAATGTCATTGTTCTTCTTCAAATATTTAGTTGGGATAAAAAAATTTTAATCTATTTACCATTGTAGTATGGTAAAATTAATGTAAGTAAAATTTATACACTTCCATGGATTTCAAGTTTCAAGTTACAATTCCAAGTGATATGATATGACAAAAGCAATATTAATTTTTTTCTTTCGCTAGACAAAAAATATCATGATTCAATGAGTATATACATATGTATATATGTGCATGGGTGAGCACGCATGATTATCATCAAATTAAATTAAAAAATATCGTTCGGATAAAAGCGTTGTTAATATGTTAGCAAAGGAATGAGTCTCCACAACTAGTATACTTGTCAGGCAAGAAACAATCTAGCCAGATTAAGCCGCATTAATTTTTCTCAAGGGAAAAACGATAATAATATAATTAATTAAGACAATAAAGTTTAATTAAGTAAGCTTCTTTAATTTGTTAAAATGATCATAGATGATGATATTTTCGTAATTTATAAGTTATGATAATTTAAGAAAGTGTTGATGATGTAAAGTTTGAAATTAGGAAAAGAAAAAAGAAAATTTACAAACTAAATGAAATTAGAAGTGAAAAAAATTTTTTTTTTCCAAACATCAATTTAATTTGCTATTAACTTTGACATCAAAAGATAGGAAAGCAATGTGTTTCATCTTGGAATGTTGAATATTGATGAATTTTGAAACACTCAATAATATTGTAGGCTTATTAAAAACTTGTACTCTTATATGTAATTGAGTCATGAATCATGAAAAATGTGTTTTAGAGTATTGAAATGATAAAGCACATAAAGGATATCATTTTTTTTTTTACAAATAAAGTCATAATTTTAAAAAAAATGTTGCAAGTGATCGAATTTGAAAAGATATCACTTTTATAATTTTACACCAACTTTTTTTATTTAGTAATTAATTTTATGTTTTTGACCTAACTAAATGTCCAATTTCCCTTTGTATCATATTTAAATGATGCTTCATGAAGAACTTCCTGAAAAAAGCATTCTTTTGGAACAAGTTAAACAGTCCCATTAAAACTCTATCATTAAATTAATGAAAATTGTGTAGTCCAAAAGTGATTAACTACGCCCAATACCCAATTTTACCCCTTCAAAGTCGAATTAATGTTTCAATTACTCATGGAATTATTGATCTCTTTGGCAATTTCAATTAGGGCTGTTGGGAGTGACAAAATGCTATAGCTAGAAGTAGTACTCGATCAAATTAACTTAGAAAAGGGTTTTGAAATATAATACAGAAGGAAAAGTTGAGAAATTTTAATAAAAAAAAATGAATTAATGTTATAAATGATTTTTAAATTATAATGAAATATTTAATATGATACTTAAATTTTAAAATTTTTTAATATAATACTTAAATTATGAATATGTAATTATGAGATACTCATTTTTAATGTAATTAATTTTAAATTATGATATATAATTAATAAATAATATTTTAAATATAATATTAATTAATATATTTATAATTCAGATATTACATTTAAATTCATGTATCACATTTAATATTTTATTATAATTCAAAATCATTCATAATATTAACCTCTAAAAAAATAAGAAAAATAAAATTTTATGTTACATTTTATAGTCTCTCATTGTTTCCCACCCCTTTTCCTTAATTATAGAAATCTACAAAATTATCATCAATTAAGGAACGGATAAAAAAAGGAAAGAAATCTACACAAATTTAAGTGTTGAAAAATTATGTGATATTTGCAAATACCATATGACTTATTAATAGAATGCTTAAACCATTGGTTCAATTTCTATATATTCTCTTCAAAATGACTAGTTAAGGCAATTAAGCATACGTAATCGAAAACCTATGCTATCTTTTTCAGCTATACATTGTCGTGTTCACAATGGATGTCAGACAACTTTGCATTTGAAGTACATCCATACTCTCTTTTTAAGTACATTTACCTTTCGTTTAAATAGAAATACGATATAAAGAGTAGTATTATATCCAAGAAAATTTAGAAGAATTCCTATGTTGTAGAGACGGTTAAACAAACTAAAGAAGTGCAGAATGAAGGAAATAAATTCCTAAAAAAGGAAAATTTTCCACATATATAATTAAAGTCTGGAATAGGGTTGTCTCTTAAAAAAATAAGTACTAAAAATAGGGTTGGGGCACAATCTCTGAGTTTAGCTTTAAAACTGGCAAGATGGAAAAGCCTGGTCAAAATATTGAACGCAAACCAATCACCGGAAACAATTAATGACAGAAGCATGCAAACCAAGCCAATGTAAAAATAGAAAAAAGGTAATAAGAAATTACCAAGTATTAAATCAAAATTTCATACTTAAAAAAAATTAAATACGCATTTTTTAAAATTTTCATATATATTATATGTATCAAGAATATTTATATATATATATATATATATTCGTGTCGACATATATTTCTTCTTTTAGGTATCAAATATGATAGGTAATCCATGATATGATACGATTCGATATAATATAAGTCATGTTTAACATGATTCATTGTTAAGTAATTGGGTTGGTCAAACATAATACATATATGTGTTATGTTAGACTAAAGATTTTAGGTTCATGGATCAGTAAAACACAACACATTTTTAAGTTCATGGATAAGCAAAACATAGACACATTAAAAGCCAATGCTAGTGTCACACCTTGTGCGGGCGCACCAGGCACACCAGTCGCACCAGCACGCACATCTGAGGTTTAGGCTCGTGCACCAGAAGCACTGACGAGGGTTTGCGCACTAGACCTTGGAGAGGAGTCCAGGCCGCTCGCACAACATGCAAGCTAGCTTGCAAGACGCCCGCATCACATCAAGAAAGGCCCAAAAGGGGACGTGTGCAAGGAGATTTTCTAAAAGCGCACAAGATCAACAGGAGTTTTTTGACAGATTTGGTTAATCCTAAAAATCAGAGAGCAAAATCCTAATTGAATGTAATCTGTGTAATACTTGATTGATTGTAATTCTTTGAATCTTGAGATTTAGACATAAGTGTAGCTGGAGGCCTCAACTATAAATAAAGGGTCACCTTACCCTCCTTTGTACACCATCATACACATTTTTCACTTCGGTAAAATATAGAGCATTCCAACAATTCTCTTGCTCTTCTGTTTCTTTCAAACTTGAGCATTCTGTCTTTCTTATTATTCTAGTAATCGCACGTTTGTGTTTTAAGTAGACTTAGGCTAGAAGGAGCTAATTCCAAGCCTAAAGTTGCACAGATTCTAAGTCTAAAGTCAGAGCCCGTGATAGTTGGTATCAGAATCAGTCTTAAACCGTTTGATCCATGCCAAACGCCTCGAAGGAGATAGGTAGAGTGGCCAACTTTCAGGACGAGGGCAAGAGGTTAGGTGGAAAAGAATGTCACAGACCTAAAGAGGAGTCCTGAATCCCACATCGAACATAAAAGGAGGGTCCCTGGGATATATAAGGGTTTACATCGCCTTTCCCTTATGAGGTGTCTTTTGTAAGACAAAATCGTGAAGTCAGAGGGGTCAGAGCAAATAATATCTCACAAGGATGTAAATCGTGACGGTCAGACTGATATGAGATACTGGATGAATGAATGCCCAGGTCTTGAAGCTGTGTAGATTGGAGCTTAAGTCTCGGTTCGTGACACTAACACGTGACACGTGAGTTCGCAAAGCATGACACATAAGCCCAATCATGCCATATTAACCCATAATTGTAATAAGTAGGCTCCTAAACTTTGAGTATATTTATATTAATTTTTATATTCCAATGAAATTATTTTTATTTTTGATATTTTGTTGGCAATTTATAGAATAAAATTATATTAAAATTATTTATTAAATATTTAAATGATTAATAGATAAATTATATTTAACTAATGATTATCAAAAGTAAAATGATAAAATAAATTAAGATTTCAAGTTAACTACAAATTTAATCAATAAAGTAAATTGCTATTGGATGAAAAGTATAAAATAAATTTACAAAACAACATATTATATAAGGGAATCAATAGATGATGAAAAATAAAATAATAATATTATGTTTTATAATATTTATATATATATATATGTGCGTGTATTTTTTAAAATATTAAGATTATAATTTTAATATTTTTATTTAGTAAATTTTTTTAGCCCATTTTGTAAATATAAACATTTTGTGGAATCATGTAAACTATATGTCATTTTTATATAATTTTACTTCATTTATCTTCACGTATTATTTTTAATGATAAATAATTTTCTTTTAAAAAATAATTAAAATTTTTAAAAATTTATTAATAAATTGTGCTTGCTATATCCGCATGAAAAGCAGTGCCATGCTTGGCAAAACACAACCCATAAAAGTTGCAGGATATATACCGTGCTGAGCTTTACTCTTAGCCTTTATCATCGTGCTATCACGATACATTAAAAATAGTGTTGAGGAAACAATCCATTAACAAATGAACTAATAGTTAAATGGTGTGCCGAAGCAGCTCAGCAGTTGACACCTCTATTGTCCCATATGTCTAGGCAGATTGCTTTCTATTTTTTTTTCAACGTCCAATGTCGGCATCTGATGTTATAAAATGACGACAAACAGCTACAAAAATGCCCCAATCCAATTAACCATTTCATACGAGGAACCATACTAGGAAAAAGATCATTAAGTAAAATTCTTATAGCTAGCTGCCCTCCCTCTGTGTTTTGATCGTCTTGTTCTTGGTGTATATTCATTATTTAGCTAACCGGCCATGGCTGCTATTAAAGGGCCCGTTCTAGTTTTTGTATTAGCCATGGCCTTTGGCTGCGTTGTTTGCTATGATCGTCCCGTTGCTCGCAAGGACGTTTCCATCCCTCAACCAAAAGAGCTTTCCCCAACTTCTCCTCAACAGGTAATCATTTTGAGATTATTTTTTATGCCAATTTTCATAGCTTCTTTTACCTGCTTTCATTGAATTCCCATTTTTCTTCATAGGAGATTGCTCATTCTGTTCATGTGGTTGGAAAAAGAGAAAAACTGGATGATTAAAAATATATCAAATTAATCCTGTTTTATCTCAATTCTCTGGGTTTTATTTTCTTCTTTTAGTTTTTCCAATTTCGTATAGGAGCGAAACTTATGGGGTGCAAATGCAATTGCGTGAACAACGTGACCAGCCGATCTCATATTCAATACTTTTTGAATCGACTACGCCTTTACTCTTCCACGTTTGAACCGATTATGGTATATATCAGTTACCAATTATTTCGAGTTTCGGTTGACTAACCAAGCGAAGAATCCGAGCGAATATTTACTCCCCTGGAAACTTTAGAAATCTGTTAATGAGAGAAGATAGATTCATTTGCCTGTAAGGAGTACTGCAATAATATTGCAAGCTTGCATTTGAATGGGGCTTTAGACTGTGTGATTAGATAACCAAATCTGCATTATTTCCCAGTTCTCAAAACCCAGGAAAACGTAAACTCTTTTTTCTGGTAATCCGTTAATTTCAATGGTGGAATTAATTTCTTTGCTATCTAGAAATTATTTGATGATGAAATAAATGAGGACAACTTAGAACCCATTAAGTCAAAGTGGTTGGCCAGAGTCGTGACTAAAATGACATGTCTCTTGGACTGCTGGAGGTAATGGTAGAGATTTTTTTTTTTCAATTAAATGACGTTGGATTGCTCATTATAAGTTGTCTTCTTCCTCTCGGTGAGTATTTCATGCCATTTTTTGTCATTACATACGCACATCAGACAGCTACTGGTATGGAACAGTCGCCAATTCTGTTTTCTTTCCGTTTGCTTTCTATTATGCATATGCAGTCGCCCCTTCGCTCTTCCCCAAATAAGGGTAAAGACAAGAAAAAAAAACATAGACACACTTAAATTTATTGACACAACTTTTTTCCTATAATAAATGACTAACAAATTTGATTACTTATGCCCATCAAATAGTTAGACATATTTTTATTGTAGATAGAATCTTTTATGTATATATATACATACTTGCTTTAAATTAATCTATAGGGTTAAAGATCTATATTGTATACACAATATTTATATTCTTTTTATATATGATATTTATTCAAATTTGCACATTAATTCCTCTTGAACACTAACTCTTTTTCTCTCTTAATTGTCAATGATTAATTTTTTTAATGGTATATTGCCGTTGCAGGTGCATGCATCTGTTGTTGGTGCTGATAAAATGAGGATATCTTGGATTACCGAAGGCTCAGCTCCAGCAATAGTAGAATACGATACATCTCCAGGGTCATATTCAAAATCTGCAACTGGAAGTACATCTTCCTATCGTTACCTTACGTATAAATCTGGTAAAATTCATGATGTTGTCATTGGTCCATTGAATCCGAACACGGTTTATTACTATCGTTGCAGCTCGGATTCAACCCGTGAATTCAGTCTCAAAACCCCTCCAGCTCTTCTTCCAATTAAATTCGCTATCGTAGGTAATGTAACAGTTCAATACATGAGAAAATCTATGTCATGTAATTGGTCAGTTTTTTTTTTCTCTATTTTTAAACAAACCTTGCAAAAAAGAGAAACCTGAATTTTAATTATCTCTACATATATACAAGGTGATCTTGGACAGACAGGATGGACAAACACAACACTCGAACACATAAGACAATCGAATTACGACATGTTGTTGCTGCCAGGGGACTTGTCGTATGCTGATTTTATACAACCTCTTTGGGATTCATTTGGCCGCTTGGTCGAGCCACTGGCTAGCCAACGACCCTGGATGGTCACACAAGGGAACCACGAACTAGAAAGGATCCCTGTCATCCATTCTACACCCTTCACATCCTACAATGCAAGATGGCACATGCCATTCGAGGAAAGCGGTTCCAGTTCCAACTTGTATTATTCCTTTGATGTTACGGGGGTCCATGTTATCATGCTGGGCTCTTACACTGATTTTGATCCTGCTTCGGATCAATTCAAGTGGCTACAAGATGATTTGGGGAAGATTGACAGGGGAAAAACTCCATGGATAATGGCGATTATCCATGCACCCTGGTACAACACCAATACCGCTCACCAAGGGGAGCCTGAATCAACTCTTATGAAGAAGTTCATGGAAGAATTACTTTATAAAGCTCGTGTCGATTTTGTATTTGCTGGGCATGTACATGCTTATGAACGCTTTGTAAGCTTCCTCATTCTTCGTCATCATCTTCAATTTTTGTCATTTTCGATCTTTTATTGAAGTACACTTATTATTTGCTTCTTTGTCCCTTTCAATGTCAAGACTCGTGTTTACGATGGAAACGTTGATAATTGCGCTCCGGTGCACATCACAATTGGGGACGGTGGCAACCGAGAAGGGCTAGCTAGCAAGTGAGTCGGTTTCACAAAGATGAACAGAGTTTTTTTTTTTTTTTGCTCTAACCTCTTATAAAATATTGTGAATGCTGGTCAATTCTAATCCAGCTAATGGAATCTATAAAATTTGTCAAGGCATACATTGTTAAAATCGGTAAATTACAACTCAAAATTCTTCAAATTTATGACCTTTTATTATGTATCTGAAAGTTTCATATCACCATCCAACAAATTAGATACATGTATGATCCAAAGTTTTACAAAATCAGATTCACTTATTGTTCCCTCTTTCATTAGAGTGAACCAATCGAACAGTTTAAATTTGTTTCAGGTTTGCAATCTAATAGTTTCCATCAATTAATCTTGTTCAGGTACATGTATCCGACACCTGAAATGTCAATATTCAGGGAAGCCAGCTTCGGGCACGGACAACTTGAGGTGTTCAACGCAACCCATGCTCTCTGGACATGGCATAGGAACGACGATGATGTTTCAGTTGTTGCAGACACAGTTTGGTTTACAAGCCTCTCATCCGATCCCGCTTGTAAACTGTAAAGCGTATTTGTATCTTAGAAACTTAAAATTGATTCAATGATACAATTGGAAAAAAGAAAGAAAATGTAGAACCGTAGGACAATGTAATAAAAAGAAGAGGTCATGGAGATTGAAAAATGAATAGAAATATATAGTTTCTATATAATGTTTTTCTTGAAAGATTATTCTCTACATTGGTTGAAATTTTTAATGGTTTTTTTTTTTTTATGCTTACATGTTTATTTAATTAGTTATAAACAAAAAACAAATCAATAAAACATTATTAATTATTGTGATAATCTTGAGTCAATCATATCATATAATTGCCATATTTATCCAATTATAATAAAAAAATTATATAGACAAAGCGAAGCTAGAGTCTGACACTGACAAGAAACATGCCGGTTGGGGCGGGGGAGGCTTGATCCTAGGTATCTTGGACGCTTGGATTGGACCTGTCTTCTTCGCGCAGGTGCTGTCATTTTAGTCACGTTATGAGTGGGTGCCATTTGCTCACACGGTTGCAAAATTAGATTGTGAGATACCATCACTGTAAGGTCGGGTAGTTAAGGGCTTTTTATTTAAGAATTATTTCATTTACATTTTTTTAATTATTATAATTTTATAATTGTCTAATTATAATTCAAAAATATGTAGAGATTTAACACTTATAAATGTAATATTTATGTAAAATTTTAATAGTTCTTACATAATTTTTAATTATGATTAATTAATTATAACAATAAATTCAATAAATTATTAACACTTTATTTTTAAAATTTATAGTCTTAAGTTGGCCAATTTGAAATGAAATTTTTTGAAAGCTGATTTTTTAAAGGTTATGTAACTTATACTTTTTTTTAAAAGTTATTTGTTTGATTAATTTTATTCCATCATTTGTGTATGAAGTACTAATTTCACCATTTAAAGATGAGTTTATGATTTCTTAAAAAAATTAATGCTTTTTTATATAATGACATTTGTTGTTTAATTCAAATTTAAAAATCTTTTTACTAGACTTTGTTTAATGAAAAAAGTTCACATTATGTCTATTTGTCTATCTCGATCCACCACTTATATAAATGTGGGTTATGTATAAATTTTTTTTATAATTTATAATTTTAAATTATAAATAATTAATTAAAGTAAAATAATTGTGGGTGATATGCTTAAAATTTTTCCTTTTATATTTGCAGTGATAAACTTTGTTTATTTTCCAAATCAGCATGAGTTCTTATGTTATAAAATCAATTCAATCAGAAACAGACAAAGATGTATTAAGGTTCAAATTAATTTAGAGTCAAGCTCAATTAGAACCTTAATTATAGGGCTGTCAATTCATTAAGATAGTAGTAATTGATGGTTTTGTTCGAGGAAATTTACCAAAAACTATCAAAAAAATAAAATAAAATAAAATCTTAAAAGATGAATAAATATAAATATATGTTTAGTTGTGATTTAAAAAATAAAAAATAAAAATGGCAAACTTTTGATTTTGAAAAATATTAATGTATCTAAAAATATTCAAAAATATAGTACATAAGTTTCGTTTGGTTCATATTTTTTTTATTTTGAAAGACATAGACAGCTGCTTTTGAGTAACTCAATTGGTTAATGCATATTTTTAATTCAAAGAGTTAAATTGGGATATCTCATTTTTAATATAAAAAAAAAAAAACATAAAATTAAAAAAAGGAATGGGCAAAATTGTGTCGATCCAACCGGGCTTGAGCCCAAATCGTGCGGAACAGTGGCCCTTAGCTTTGAGATTCGGGCCCATAAAAAGCTTCAGGTCCACTATTTCATTGTTTTTTTCTTATTTTCTTTAACCTTGGTAAAAGGACAAGAAATTTGAAAAAAAAAAAGAAAAAAGAAAAAAAGAGGGAAAGTCCGCATTTTTCCGTAGCATTGTTTCCGGTTAGTGGAGGAGGCTGTCCGATATGGAATTCGAGCTCTCCGATCGTCATCATCACCTGCGGAGCTAGGTTATTTATTTTCCCGATCAGTAATGGCTTATTCCCCAAATTCCTCAGAGAAACATGTAGTAGCTCGTCGAGTCCTCGATCTTCTCCGATACAACTCCTTTCATTGATCCCTTCAAAGGTACTCTTCTTTTCAAGCTTTTTCCATTGTTCAAGAGTTAGCCAGTGAATTAGTAGTAGATTGTGGTATCAATGTGCACATTCAAGCATAAAATGGAAGATTTTGGTTGATCAAATTAAAAAAAAAAAAAGAAAATTTTAGTGTTCTCCAAATGTTATATAAGCCAAAGAATCTCTGCCTATTGTTCTTGTTCTCTGAGGAATTCTTTGGTGAGCAATTGCTAATGGGAAAACTAGGTTCATTTCGTTTTTTGCTACCCTTTGTTTGGATTTGATGCATTACTTTCTAAATTTAGTGGCATATCGGATGAATTAGCTTTTAGTGTGCTTTTGTTGTTTTCACCAAAAGGTTCGTTAGGCTTAAGATAATTTATATTTCCTTGAAAATTCAACTATTTTACTCCGGGTTGCAATGACCCTCATAGCATTGAGTATGAAAAACGATTACAGATGTAGTATCTTCTAAAAGTTGTGAAATATCCCCGTAGTGGTAACTATTTCTTAGATTTCAACTGGAGTATGATCCCTTTTGCATAACGTTAATTTCATTAAATTCCGTGAATTCTTTTTGTTGGTATAGAAGTTAACAGATCTCTTTTCTTCATCTTAGTCACAATGCGTCTCAGCTTATGATGGTAATTATAAATTAGATTCTAAGGCTTCATTTGGGAGCCCGATTAGAGGGCTCCCAGATCCAGATGGACTGTAAGTCAGTATGACCGAAAGTGTCTTAATAATTCTCATATTCATCACAGACTCTCTAGACATATATAAACCATGACTAGGTCGGTTGTTTGAAATCACAAAGAAACGCAGACTTCCTTGGGCCTCTCTGTGCTTGTAAGTGCAAGTGCAATCCCGTTTATTGTCAAGGAATTAGCTGCAAGCTAGATTTAGAGCCTCTCTGGATATCTCTCATCCATCTATCCATCCAAGAGGTTTTTACTGCATTTATCTAGTATACCATCTCCAAATGTACCAAGAAATATTGGGATTGTCAAAGGCCATTAATTGCTTTTCGTTTAGGACTGAGAAATCCGATCTCTTATAGGTGATTTTTTTTTCCAAATGCCTAAAACCATTGCAGATAAGCCTCCACAACTGTTAATGTTCTTCGGTTTTAACCAATCTATTAGAGTTAGTCACCACCCTACAAGAACTCTCCATTTTTTTGTCTTACGATCAGATTTTCACTGATGCAGCATTTTTCATAAAGGACTGCCCTGTCATACTTCTTTTTTATGTATTGCATATTCATTTTGCCCTTTTCTATGAGCCAAAAAGGCTTAAGAACTTAGTTTGCAGGTAAGTGCAACTGTAGATTTTAAGAATGGCTCGCAACTGGATACATTGGATAATTGTGAAAGTAATTATGGCTGCAGAACAATAATTTGCAGTTGACATCCCTAACAATGATGCCCAGAAAATTGTTACTACAGCTCATCTTATTGACTTTTTAGCAGCCTATCCACATGCCAAATGAGATTAGATTCCTTTCGTGGCTAGATGAAGTCTTGTTACCAACTTTGTTCTTTCCTCTCATGTAAATTGTAGGATTCATCAGTAGTATGTAATAATTTTGCCGAATTTGCCATGCCTCAAAAAATTTAAGCACTTCTCTTTTGCATTCATAACGATGGTTATTAAAGTCAAATGTGGTGCCTTTTCTTGTTTCTTTTAGCTGCGGCTATGATGTGAACTTGAGTCATTTTCTCAAGCGGCTGAAACAAATTTGGTCCTATGTGTTGTGGATAAAGCAGAAATATGTACATTGCCCCACCTGCATTATGGATAACGATCCATTATGGATGGCTTAGGCTGCGAATGAAGATTGCAGAAAGAAAGAAACTTCTGGTCTTGTTCATCTCTCATGGAACTATGGGGGGTTGGCCAGTGTCAAGTTGTCAAATAAAGTTGGTTTAACCAGATAATGCTAAAAATTTTCATTTTATTTTGAGTGATTCATTCATCAAAGCCTGATTCAAGCTGTGGAATTAAACCGGATGGAAATGAAGGATGAGAGGGTTCGATGGGTGCCTTAAATGCTGCTGGTGTGTGGGTCTCCGACAAGTACAATCGCCTACTCTAAAACTAGAATAATCAAAACCTAATGTTCACGTGTAGAGCTATAGATGAGTAGCCATACAGCGTGAGGAGGTACATAGCAAAGCCTGCCATTTTTAAATGCAGCCATGCTTCAGAGTTCATAGAGTAGAGCCCGTAAAAAGGTCCTATCGGAACCATATAATTAGTTATATACCCGTAATGTGACAAATTTCATACAAATGTGGATATTATCCATTTTTCTAAATACTTTATAACAAGTAAAATTTGATATATGCAACGTCCAAGTCGAATCGTCCATGGGCAAGATGATCTATAAAATGTCAAATCTACAAATAGCAGACATGACTCCGGCAGATCCAATAATAGATTCAAGATTTGATTTTTGATGTCCACTTATAATATGTATAAAAAATTTAATAAATTTATTAATTTTATTCCAAAAAAAAAAGGTGTCCAACATGTGGATCCGTCGGTAGCAAGGTTGGTGCCTTGATATTATTTTTTAATTCGAGTCCAACCATTTTAAATGTTTTATTATTAATTTTTTAAAAAATTATTTAAATAAATAATTTAAATTAAACATTTTTTTAATATTTTTCAATTCATTAAACCATGTTGAACTTTGTGTAAATTTTTGGAAGTGACAACTTGATCTGAAACAGACCTGTCCATCGGACAATTCTACGTCCATGTCTTTCATACAATTCCTGCCACCTTAACAAATTTTTTTTTATTTGATAGGTGGATTTTTAAACCATTGATTGATTGGAAGAAAAACTATGCAACAAAACTTTAATTAAACATTCTCTTTACATGATTTATATGTAATGAAATACTTGCTTTTATGTTTGATTAAAAGAATTAAAAAAAAAAAAAGTGTTGTTGCCAAACTTTGGTCTTTCGCCTATCCAAATTGCGGGATTCATCAGTAGCTTGTAATAATTTTGCCGAGGGTAATCAAAAAGGAATTTCACCATGCCTCCTAAAAATTAAGCACTAATCTTTTAGATTCATAACGATGTTTATTAAAGTCAAATTTCGTGCTTTTCTTGTTTCTTTAGCTATGGCTATGATGTGAACTTGAAAATTTTTTTTCAAATGACTGAATTATTTAATTCTGATTCTTTACTGCATGTTTCATATATGTATTTTTTTTTTATATAAAAAATTGAAGATTGGGGTACGCAATTGATAATTTCCAGACATGTATGGAACTGATTTCTTCATTTGCAAAGTATTCTAAAGTTTATGACAAAAGAAATTATATTTCTTAGGTAACTCTAGTTTAACATGAAGGCTCTGCAACAAGAGAAAATGTAAAGTAGGTTAAACCAGCAATTTGTTTGGCCTTTGCCAGTTGCTCCAATCCTTCTTCCTTCTTTTGACAAACACCATCGAAGAATCAAAATTAAAAATCCAACTACTTAGAAAATATGATGAAAAAAAAAAAAAAAACAATCAAAGAGAGTTGAAGATTTGCTTCTTTTCGCCACCCAATCCGCAACTTGATTTTCTTTTTAACTAATATAGCAAAACCTAAATGTTTTCTTACTTTTAGTCCTTGCATGAAAATTGCACTTAGATTCGGTTAGGGTAACTTCCAATGTGGTTTGATTTTCATATATACAATAAAAAAGAAAAGAAATGTACTCAAATAAAAACTATAAAACAATTCCTAAGGCTGAGTAATTATTTTTTAAGAGTATGGAGTTTTTAGATTTTTTTTTTTTTTTTCCGGATTGATTCAAATAAATTTATTTATGTCAAATTTAATAAATTCATAAAATATTATTTTTTCACAATTTTTCAATAAATTTAAATTTAAGCAATATAAAAAATATATTCTCTTTATCACTTAAACCAATAATCCATTACTGTGAACAAATTGTAATAGTTTCTTTGATTGGATTTTGTGGGGTTCAAAGGAAGGGGAAGCCAGCAAAGTGAAAACAGTACCAAAAAGAAAAAGGAATTCTCTTTCCTTTAAGATGCAAGGAATGACTTTATTGGATTGTTTAATGAAGATGCAAATCCTGATTCTCAAAAACAAATCTAAAGCCCACTCCTAAACCCTGTGTGTGAACAAGATTTTGGGTTCAACATTGGATTGGAAATGGGTGCTTTTTAACCCTCAGTGGTCCCCTAAAATCACCTACTATAAAGTTTAAATTTATATATATATACAGGAAAACCCCTAAGCTCACGTGTAGGGTTGGATGCACTTGCTCTAACCATGATAATGTTAAAATTTTCATCATTAGCCATGCAGGGGATTGGAATTATGTGAAATCATTAACTATGACCTCATAAATAAAAGTAGAAAATTTTTCAAGAACTTGAAATGTTTGATGAGGTCATACCCCACGGGGCTTGGTTAAAAAAACAAACAAACAAAAGAGCCTTTTTATTACGTGTGGGTCATTTAGCTCATAATCCCCACCTATAAGGATCACAAATTTTAGAGGATACGATTAAAGAAATGTTTATGTGTTTGTATTTATCACAAGAATATTCAAGAAGTTTTTTATTATTTTTGTTTTCATATTATTAAAGGTATTTTTGAATTTAAAAGATAAATTGATCATTTTTTTAAACATTCAATAAATAGTTAATAATGTTTTTGATTTTTAAATCGATCTAACATATATAATATCACATCAATTCAATTATATCATTATTATATCTCACAAACCTTTCAATTGATTCTTATAAAGAAACTCATTTAGATACTATTAATTTAATCTCATTCTTTTCTTACATTTTTTTTTTCGATCTCTCTAATCTTGATTTTTTTATTGTTAGAATATAAACGAAACGAATACTTCTTATCTTTACTTTAATCACTCCCTTTTCTTTCATATAATTTTAAGAGTTTGACTCTCAATTTGAAGCTTGATATAAATACATATCGATGTTATTATTTTATTTATTTATAAATTTTGATTAAATGGGGCATATCTAATAAAGATAAAGAAAATTCAGAAAAATGGAAGGAAAAAATAAAGAGGGAAAAGACAATCATGCAAGATGAAAAGAGAGAAATGAGTCATGATAAAAAGATTTGTTGCTTTCACGTGTGAAGGTAAAGCATTTCAACAATGGCCAATCATATTTGTACAGTTTCAAAAACTATAGTTTGCTTAGCAATCCCCACGGGTGAAGTAATCATCTCTCCCTCTTTGGTTTGGGTAAATCCAGTTGGGGTGGGGGAGTCTCAACTTTCTCAATTGTAGTTAATAGGCAATGTAGACGATGATGATGGAGAAGAGTACTCATGAGAAAAGCCTGTAATTATCTCTCTGTTGGCCATGCAAAATCTCTTGAGCACTGCCATACACATTTATGAAAGCAAAATTAAAAATTAAAAAAAAATGAAAAACCCAACTCCTAACCCACCTTTTAAATCATGAACCTAAATTTCTTTTTCATCAAGGAGAGGGGGTGGCATTCCAAATTACTGCAAAAAGTAAAATTTTATTTAAGAAGGGAGAGGTGGGTTTTTGAAAGGATTACAAAGGGGAAGAGAGACAATTATTATTGGGGGTTTGCCATCATTGGGTGTTTCAGAAACAGACTTAAAAACTCTAGCTACATTACTTTAACCATTTTTACTCTGTCATTGAACCACCTTCGGGCAGACCTCTTTTGTCCCCCTATAGTTTTTGGGTTGACTGCATCATATGGTTTGAATAACAGATTTGGCTTTGAGCTTGAACTACCACATGTTGCACCACTTGACTTTGTGGCTACGTATCCTATGTTTAATAAAACATTAAAGCTAAAAGTATATGTAATAGTCCAATAGATTTAATACATGATGATATGATATGAAAATATTATGATTTAAAATTTTAATCAAAATCATATATGCATTTGAAAAAAATAAAAAAATATGTTTCATATTCTTATTTCAATATAAATTATGATACAAAATTTTTATATTTTATACATATTTAATATAAACAAACATAGTATAAATATATAAATTGTCAAATTTATAATATAATCTAATTAGTTTGTCAAGTCTTAACAGAAACAATTTTGGATTTTAATTTTAATTTTTTTATTCAAATTGTTGAGTTTACATTTAACTCAATGATAACTAAATAATTTTCATATTTGAATGAGGAGATTTGAATCAAAATCTCTTAATCAAAGGTGTTTTAATGTTGAAAGAGTGAAAATGCCAAAAAATTGGGGGAAAGTGACTCTCATTATCCAGAAGAAAAAAAGAAAAGTCCCTCCCACTAGAGCAAGTTGTAGCTTAGGTTTTGAAGAGGAATTAGGGATGGAAATGGCACTCATTGGAAGCAGCCAAGCATAACATTTAAAAAAAAAAAAAAAAAAAACAGAGCCCACATGAAGCTGGAAGTTAATTCGGACAGATAGTACTTGAAGCATACTCTGTCAAGAAAGATATTTGCCATGGATTGAACCAGAAAATAATTCATTCCACTTGAATGTTGAGAAAACATGTAAGAAAATGCGACAAACCACTCAAATCTCCTAAAGATTTAGTTGCTGTTCTAGTTTCTTTGTCAATCTGGTCAAAACAAAATCTTCTTAAATTCATTATCTAGTCAAGAATATATGATGTATAACAAAAAAAGTTATGTTGGTTTTTTTTAATTAACTTGATCAAGTTTTATTTTTATTATTTGAGACGAAGGGTTCTGAGTTTAGGTTTTTCTAAAAGATCCATACATTCATCAATGAGCTAAATGCTTTGGTATAAGTTGAGTTCGGTCTTTTATTACCAAAGATGTAAGTAAGATAACTTAAATTTAAATGAAGCATTAGAGTAAGAAAGAATATGGCCAAAGATACCACCATTTAAATGCAAGATCACGACCAATTCAAAATTTAATAAATTTTGAAATGGTAACATAATAGGAATTTATCACGAGTAAATCACTTAGAAGTGGCAGAAAAAATAGAATAAAATTTAACTTTAATATCATGTTAAGCTTTTAAATTAAATTTAATTAATAATAATGAAAAGATTTAATTTGAATATACGATTATAAATTATTTAAATTTAACAAATATTAAATAACATCACTTAAATTATAACATCATGCTACTCAACTTTTTTTTAAGTATAATTTTATATTCAACTTTTTTTTAATTACAATTTTAAGAATGATTAACTTTAAATCACAATCATATAATAATATATACATAGAGGGTTAATATTCGATATACTATAAAATTTTACTATCTCTATATTTGATAATTTTTTATATATATTTATGGTAAAGGTCAACTTATATCAATATAAAATTTTTTTATCATTAATTTCAATAAATTTAATGAATGAAATTCCTTAACTTTATTAAAATTAATAATTAAAATTTTTATATTGATATTAATTAATCTTATCCTATATATATATATATAAACACACACGAGAAGAAATTAGTCCCCACAAGGTGGCTTCCACGAAACAAGAAATTTGTCTGTGGATAATCTACATAAGTAATCTAGATGAGTAAAAATCTGTCTAGCTATTATTTTAATGTTTTGTTTATTATTGTAGAGGATGGAGATGGACCAATAGCAATTGGCCATGCAGACAAAACTAGCCTAAATGTTCCTCTTATGTCCCGTTCAAAGGAACACAACCGAATGTTGTCCCGAGCAAATCTGTCAAGCTCCACCTTTTTCCTTACTCTAGAACCTCAAAGATATATAGATAGAAGCGACTTTCGCTAATTCTTTTTGTTTAGTAGTGCTACCAGTCTCCCACTCTCCCTTCACTCACTTTGTTTTCTTACATAATTTCTTTTTTAAAGCATTACATAAGTTATCATATAATAAAGGAAATAAGCCCCTTCTTTCTCTATCTCTTTACTTACCCCTAAATAAATATATCCCAAATTTTATGTGGAATATTGAAACATTTTAATCTTAAAAGTAAGAGAAAAATAATGTAAAAAATAAGTCAAAATGTGTCCCTTCGATTTTTAAGAATTTAATTCCTATAATATTATTTTTTAAAAAAATTTAATCGTTATGCATTGTCAATGATTGAACTAAAATCTTTAAAAATATATATAAAGACATATAACGCATTTTGACTTAAAAATTTATAAAATGTGCTAAATTATTTTTTCGCATAATTTGGTATTTATAAAGATGCTTTGTATTTTTTTTTATAAATAAAAATTTATTATATAAAAAATATAAAAATATTACTACATCAAGATTGTGCTAATCAATGGGGATTGAATACAAAAAATCATAAATAAAAATAGAGTTCATATTATTCGAAGTTAAGTTATAGAGTACACAAGCATAAAAGTTAATGAATTAATTCAATCTCTTGATTATTGAGTACCTCTCCATTGAAAAAGTCATCAAAGAGAAATAATTTCAATTGTGAAAAAGCAATTAGTAGTCTAAATCTAATTTCTTCTTTTCCTCCCTTTTTTCCTACTAATCGAACACCACAATCAATTAAAACAGTAATAATTATTAGAATTTATTATTATTAGTTATTATTATGCTCAAATTAAGATTCCATTTGGTTTTGAAACGTCGTCGAACTAAGATTTCCAACTTTTTCAAGGATGGACAATCAACCGTTAAGGGTAAATGGGTAATTAGAGCATCAATCAGCCCTTTGAACACCAGGCCATCATAATTGCATTTGAGGAACGCAAAGCTCAAATTAGCCCGCAAATGAACGATCTCCACGAGGGGAGAAAGTATTGAATTGACGATTTTACCCATAGACCCATCCATAAACACCATCTGTCAACTATGATGTTTCACGTTAAGGTACTCATAACCCATGAGGGGTTGAAGCTGGCCCAACCCCTTTCTTTTTTTTTTTTTTTTTCCTTCTTCATTGTTTCAAAGTTCACCTCAAATATTGGCCAAAAAATATGCTTAACTTATGATTATAATAACGTAAAACGAAACATCATCAATGGTGTATAACAGTGCAAAGCTCTAGGGGTAATGTCGTCCTTTGGTTGACCTAGAATTGCCCATTGGTTTCACAAACCCAAAAGATCCTTGTTTTAGTATATGATGGAAATTAAACACAACATTTTATAAAAGAAACATACAAATTATTTTTTTCTAATTTTAATAAATGATGAAATATTTTTTGGGGTGGTGGGGGCTAAATAATAAAATACCGTATTAAAAACCCCATTGTTATTTTTTTTGTTTAATTATTATTTACATGTATTTTTATAAATTATTATGAATTTATAATATTTAATATGTTATTTATGTATAAATTATAAATAATATTTGAATCATATAATTTATTTCATTAATAAATAAATATAATTTTTTACAAGTTTTTAAGATACATCAAAATTTTAGTTTTTAAAATATATTTTCATTAATAAAATGATATCATATAATTTATTAACAATAAAAATTTATATATTAATAATACAGTAAATATAAACACAATTATTATATACTTTGAACTCATCAATTGAAGAATAACAAAACCGTTTAATTTAAAAGTGTTAAAGTTAATAGAGCAGTAGTAGTATATTTATATCAAATTTGAATTCTAAATCTGCCCCTATAGATAGACATAATTTTTGATGTGACCCTATTTTGTAGATATAATTGTTGACAACAGTGACATTGGGTAGAGAATAGAAGACTTTTTGAGCCTGTGGGATGCACAAAAACCGCCATTTTCAAGAAAAGAAATACTCCAAAAATGATTATTACCAAGCAGTTACCAAACCAAGAAGTTGAATTAGAAAAGAAATAATTAAAAGTGTTAAAAATAATTTGTTGAATATTGAAAGTAAAACAAAATAGAATTGATGATGAGATTGAGGAAGGAGATGAAGAAGGGAAGGGTAAGGAAGAGGGTGTGGGGGTGGTGATGATGGTTCGAACCAATCCAAACCATCATTGCGAATCTTGGGACGGACTAGCCCACCATCATTTTAGAACCCACCTAGCCGGAAAACCCATAATTGTCCCTCTAAACAATCGACCATGATGTGGATTTCATGACGAAAATACCCTTCCAGTCTATGCAAAAACAAAGAAGTTGGTGTTTCCTCCCTCTTCTTCTTCCCCTCTCCATCCATCATCATTCACATGACGCCATACCCCTTAATCAACCATCATCATACTAAAACCAAAACATTAAATCCTCGCCCCTAACCGGCCGCCTTCTATGCTTACACATGCATGATTGTTGTGTCAGACGAGAGAGTCATGTCCCCTTCCACACCAAAGCTTCTCTCTTTATCTTTTTTTTTTTTTTTCTTCTTTCTGTTCTATCTCTCTCCCTGTACCTTTTAGCTCTATATATTAACACCTCCTTTCTACCACTTTGTCCCTCACTTCACTTCTATTCCTTTTTTTTTTTACTGCTGCTACTAGTTGTTAAAAACCAGATTTTAGCTTCCTCGGCCGAAGCTCTCTACCCAACCTCCTTGAAAAGGTGATCTTTTTTGAAAAGATAAAGAGGTTATAAGAGGCCCCCACCTCTCCTCTCTCTGTCTCCACTTGTTTTTCTCTTCTTCAGCTTCTATTTTCTTTCTTTCACGAAGAAAGGGTAGACACAGTCCATGTTGATCGGCACTAGTTTAAGTAGTTTTGTAAAGGGTGGCTAGAATGTTGTTATGTTTCTAACCAGACATCCTACATATGATGTTTTCTCCAACTGTTTGGATTCTGTTATCTTGGATGAGAACTAGAAAGTAGCAAATTCCCAATGTTGGAATTTTCTTCCTATTTCACCTCATTTTGAGGGATGTCTTATATCGGTAGTTTTTTAATGTTTACTCTCCTTGGATTCTGCAACATTTGTTTTTAAGTTTTAAACCCCCTATCCCCCCATGCTTCTTTTATGGAGTTCTTTGTCTTTCCTCTCGTCTGAACTTGTTTTCTTTTTATGTTTTTTCTTTTAACTACTTTCGGCCCATTCTTTTATACCAAAAGGAAGCATTCTTTACTTGAATACAAGGCTAAAAACCATTTCTATCTGTCAAACCATAACACAAGCAAATGTAGTCACCAACAAGTTCAATCTGCACTCGATCTTTCAATGACCTTTATCCCTTTCTTTCATGTATGGGCAGCCGAAAGAGTCTTGGACAGCTGTTACTCTAATTCTATCCCCCTCCCTCCTTTATTCTACGTACAAATTATTTGGTCTATTTAAATGCCAGGGCTGCAACAAACATCAATCACAATTGTCTTTTGGCATTCACCTGTTCTGTTTCTTCTCTGTTGGTAGTTGTCCCTGGTTTCTTATGTTACTAATAGGATAACCACTATTATCCACCAAAGCAAGAAAATAGAGAGGAATTGTTCTAGAAATTTACAATTTCATATAGGTTTCAACTTAGTTTTGAACTTTCACTAACTAATTGGGTGGCTCTCTCTCTTCTTTTATCTGTTTTCTTGGTGATATTTTGTCTTTAAAATATTTGATCTTTGTATTTTTTTCAACTTCATATAATTATGGACAGACATTTGGATTTTCATTATGTTGTATTTTATGCTAGTACTTTTAACTCATTGAATAATGCTTAATGTCATGCATACATACATAGTGTCTATTAATGCAATATGACAAATTTTTTTTTTAAATGTGTTTCTGCATTTTCTTGATTTTTAGCTTAAGATAAGGCTGATATAAGTAATATTTTAAAGTATGGATTTAAAAATAGTATAACACTACTGTCTCCATGTGTAGTGCAATGATTTCTGTGGCAATAAAGAATATTATGGGAGATACCCTTTTTATCCTGATACCATCTGTTTCTGGTTTTTTTGGATTCAGGGGCATTACAGGCAGTTTGAAAAAGCTTGTTTCATAGTCATGGAAAGGCTGAACTCAAACCTGTACCTGCAGAACTGTTACATAATGAAAGAGAATGAGAGGCTGAGGAAGAAAGCACAGCTTCTCAACCAGGAGAATCAAGCCCTGCTATCCGAGCTGAAACAGAAACTCTCCAAGGCCAACTCAAAGGGAAATTCAGCAAACACTATTCCTGACCTCAACCTCAGTTCCAGTTCTAACCCAAATCCTTCCAATTCTAGCAAACCCTGATCCAACAGGATAGACATCATGACCCCACATAGACTCCCCCTTGCCCTTTTTTTGTGTAAAACCATAGCCAAACACTAGTAGTAGCTTCCTTTCAATTAAATAGGATAGTACTAGTATCTGTCTATCAGGCTTATTTTCTATTTTCATCATTCTCTTATCTTCTTCTGTGGGGGTGTTAAGATATGGATGTGTGAACAAAGGATGTATCAGGCTACCTGTTAGAAAGGAATATAATATTATCATAGTTCTAGTTTTACTCTCTCTCTCTAAATTAGATAATGACTTCATTAAAACAGGCGGATTACTGAATTGTTCAAACGGACTTCCATGTTTCAGAATCACCAAAAAAACGTTGCAAAACTAGAAATATCTCTCAGCACCGCTGGTTTCATTAAATTGTCACTGAACTCTATGCTGAAGACTAGATTTTTCCTTAATACTATTTCATGCATATGTTTGAAAATGCAGACGGTCCCAAAAGAGTATTGAGTGACTTAAAAAATACCAGACATAATTCGGTAAAAATATCCTTCATCCTGAACATGAGTACTTAATCCACAATTGGCGTTCAAGTGTCTGCTAAGGACGTTTGGTTTACCCAAACAAAGAAAGATAACCCTGCTGCATGTTTTATTGTTGTGAAAGTAATTAACTTGTACTATATAAAAAAACGAACAAGCAGAAAAGAATGGGTGACTTTTGAGCTGCTTAAGCAGGTGAAAAAGCCAAATGGCATGGCTTCGGGAATTAACTAACCCAACACTTGGAAATAAAACCATCTAATTTGTCATAATATTGAATAACCAGCGAAAAAAAAATGCAGTTCTCGCCTGTTCTAAGAAGCCGAGAAATATAGATTTTCCTTAAAGAAAAAATTCAGAACAAAATATCATAAGATTTGAATGGGGGGCTTTTCATTCAGATTCTGTTTGGGAAGAGAGCGATGGGAGGATCTAATCAAAGGTAACGTCAACAAAAGATTCAGAACGAGAAAGTCAATGAAGGTTTATTAAGCTTGAACAAGTGGTAACCCACACAGACATGACACAGTCCCTTAGCTGTTACTGGTTGACCATCAAGGAAACTCCTCCAGATAACAAAAAAGCATGTCTTATCAAAGCTCAAATATTTCTACAGTCTACACATCCCTCCTCTGGCCCTTGCCCTTCATTACCTCTGAGGCCACCAAATCCTGTCACCAGCTCAGCTAGTCCATTTGGAAACTAAAAGGAGGACAAAAGCATGATGACTCGAATCTCCTTAGAAGACCCAGTAAAGGATTGGCTGACGACAGTCAGTCAGTGCTGAACCACCCACAGACCCACAATCAAAAACATGTTTGGGAAATAAATAAACCTTTTTTTTTTAATAAATTTTGAAGGATGGTAAATATTTAGAAAATTTTTTATTCATGTTTTATATTAAAAATAATTAAATTAAAAATTAAATTTGATAAATTAAAACGTTTTATTAAATAGATTGTGTAAATTTTTTTAAAAATTATAATAAATTTTGATATATTTTTTAAATAAATATTTATAGTAAAAATTTTGATAAAATTTTAATCATTAAATATATATCGATCAAATTTAAATTATAAATAATATTTTTAATAATTTTTTATATTAAATTTTATTAATTTATTGATTTAAAAATATTATTAAAATTTTTATTAAATCATTTTAAAAAATCTTTATAAATTTTACCTAAAAAATTTATCTAAATTTAAGTTTTGTCATGGAAGATGACCCATTTGTCTTTGAATTTGTTTGCTTCCCTTATCCTGAGGGTAGATTTTATTGTGTCATCTGAAGTCAAGGATTGAAACCCGATTCTTTTTTATGATATTTAGTTTTAAAAATTGGAAACTCAGATCTCAATTAAACTAAGATCCACATTTGCCCTTGTTATACGTATATAATCCGTTAGACGTGATAATCATTATGATAGGATTAAATTCAGTTTAATTTTTTTTAAAAATTAAAAAATTAAAAAATTTATAAAATTTAATTCAAATTTAAATCAAATTTTTATATAATTTAATTCAAATAAAATTATATTCATTCAATTAGATTCATCGATTTTTTTGTTATATATATTATTTTTATATAATTTTTAATATATTTAAATAAATTTAAGTATAAAATAATTATTTTTTATAAAAATTTAAAAATATATAAAAATTAATAAAAATATATAATTTGATTAGATTAGATTTTTTATTATTTATTTATTAATTTAAAATTTGATTTAAATTTAATATATATAATATTTAAATTTAATCCAAATAAAAAAATGATAAAAACCAAACTAAAAACTATAATTTTAAATTTATTTTAATTTTTTCAATTTTTTTCTAAGGTGGCTATGTGCCCACCACCGCAAAGCATCGGAAGGAAAAGGTCTAATGTCTCAAAGAAGAAGTCAGTTTTCAACCATTGGCTCAATCTTTTGAGTAAATGAGTTCCAAGGCAACCATGGGCTGAAGTAAAAACCAAAAAAATGGACCTTATTTACTAAGCAACACATTCTCTCGTACCTTGTGAAAGCCAGAGCAAGAAAGCAAATTCTTTGCGAAGCGATCTACGTTCTAAATTGTGATCCTGATCAATATGTAGAAGCAAATGTAACCAGAGGCAGAAAGACCTACAATGAGCAAATTTTATACATTGGTTTCAAATCAAAGTTGAATTGAAATTTAAGACCCATGCCATAATAACAATGCCAAACACCAAATAAAAAGGAAGGCCTCAGGATTACCGGATTCCTTTGCAATTGCTCGAACAGAGAAGTTCCTCCGAAGCCTATGTTTGGGTGCTGAGAAAAAAAAAGTGGGATAAAACATTTTAAATTTGAAAAAAGTGAGTTCGTTCTTGTGCTCATTCTTTTTCCAAAGCTACAAAAGGCAGGGAAATCGACGAATTTAAAAAATTGTAAGTCTGAACTGACCTTCGATGAGCAGGGAACCGATTGCTTCCTAGGTAAGCCACCGACTTCCGCTTCTCTGACATTGATTTTCCAAAATGGAAAAAAATATATAAAATCGCCGTTACCGGGGATCGATCTCGGGTACGTGAATGATTACAACTATAATATAGCTGCTTCCTTGATCTAAATCATCCAGCCTTTAAATTGAAGTAACAAAAGAAAAAAAAAAAAACCAACCATTGTAGTTGTTTAGTTAGGAAATTTAGAATCGCAAATTGAATTATATAAATTCAATTAGAAACGTATGAGTCTGAGACCAGGATAAATAAAATAAGTTTTAATTCAATTTCCCCTCAGTTTACAACAGCTGAATAGCCCAGGTCAAACACCCAGGCCAAAATAGTACAAGGCATGGAGAAATGAAACATCAGTTGCTATTCATTCCTTTCTTCATTCGCTTAGAACATTCCATCTATATGCTTCGTGTGGATGGGGCTCAGCGGCAAAATAACAGCTCCGGTGGATCCCCACCGCCCATCCAGATGAAGCACTAGTCAATGTAACAGCAATATTTTTCCCATAGATGTCATTAGTTTAATTCCATGAACAATATCCTTGCCAACATCTGCAATTATTTGTTCTGTCATTGTATAAATCAGGCCGTGTTATAGGAAACAGAAGCAACGCGAAGGATATCATTCCAGCTACAAATGCCACGCTAACTATCCCTAAAAAATTACAATGAACACCAAAGGTCAGCCAATTGCCCATGCATACTAGTATACTATGAAAATGCAAAATTACATGGGGGTATGATAAAATTCTATTCGCATACCTTTCCTCGGTACAAACAGCACAGGCAATCCCATATAGTTGCAAAATGCATGGGCAACTAAAGGAGCAATAAGGTTTCCTGCAAGAATCAATGAGGCAGAAGATGCATTGCAATGGCTGAACTCCAGTGGAGTGTCAAAAAGATGATAACATTTATTAACAAGTAATCACCAACCTGTTCGAACGAAGAGAAATGAAGCATATGAACCAAAGATCACAGTGTAGCCCAGCTGGAGACCTATGAAATCCAGATATATGCCAATAAACAATGACACATTAGCATCTAAAAAGCATCAAATGCTATTCTTGTTCCTCAAACAAAGGTGTCAAAAAAATTTCAAGCCTCACAAAGTTTATAACTAAATAAGAAAAATAAGCAACCATCTATGCATTTACATTTTTTCCCTCTTCAACAAAAACTGCAGCTATTAGTTCAAGGAGGAAAATCTAGTTTGTACCTACAACCATGGAGGCTTTAACCAAGCTATAATTATGCCGGCCGTAGATCTCCATCATATGGTTCAAATGTGCTGCAAGACATTGACAAAACATAGTTAAAAGTTAAAACAGTTTACATGTCATTCAAGTCACAATGCAATGGGGAACATATGGGTGGCGTGATGCTTGACAAATTCTAAATGCACAAGAAAATGTAAATGCAACAACAGCTGCAAGTATGAACAAGCACATTCAAAGTCGGAGAAAAAGAGCTTAACAACACATCCACTTTGTGCCAACCTTGCCCCCTTAATTGCTTTGTACTATGGCAAAAGAATTCAAATATAGACTGTGACACATACAACGGCGATACGTCTGAGGTGATATGTGTCCAAGCTTAATAGATGTAAACAACAGCAGTTGACATATAATAAGTACTTAACACAAGAAAAAGATACTAATAAAATCCTCTCTACATGAATGATCTAACTATGCTCAAGAAAAAAGGACTCACCTAAACTGAAGAAAGTAGGGCAGAGAAAAATCACATTGTACGCTTTAAATCCCCCACAAAGAAGTAAAGGAATCATACATGCTCTAAACACCAACTCCTCCGTTAATGGTGCCTGTTCATCGAAATACTATTAAGGACTGAAGACTGAACAAACAGGAAACTATTTGAATTTTTCCTTCTAATTTTCTGTTATTGTTATTCTCCGAAGAAGGACTGCCAAACATTCAAAAAAGAATAGAACAAATAACACAATAACTCTCTATCACAAAACTATTTGACAGAACAAGCAAAGCAAAAGGCAACCTTTTCAACAATAAAAAAAATGCATAAACATTCCCTATTAACCTATTTATAGACCTTGTAATTATTAGAACTTTTGCATTTACCCCAAAGATGAAGAAACTCAATTGGTGAGCATACTAACCACAACCAAATTCCTCCAGAATAAAACATTGGAAGCAACAGATGACATCTGGTCAGAGAAGCTAAGGAGGGTACTTTTGATAGAACACAACAATGGCCTTCCGTCTTGATTCCTATGCTCCTTCCATTTATTCACCAATAAAATGGACTTGAGCATCAAAGATCCAGCATACATAAGATTAGTCAAGAAAAGAGGAAAGAGCACTGCTTGCCACTGTTTCATAAATAAAATTGCATTTCAGTCACTGATTTTGAATCTGCAGATCATACAAGAATATAAATAATAAACCTAATAATCACAATGTGCAATAATGAGGTAAGAATATATCTTTAAAATACTTACAATATGATCCGATCGAATGCCATAAACCCCAAACAAATACGAAGCCTCCCCACTCCTTATCTAGCATAATCAAACATGTTGAATATTCATATTAGAAGTAAAACGAAACAAACGTGTTTGGATATAAATATAACCACTAATATTTTTGTAAAACCCTAACAATTTTGTTTCAATGCCGGTTAACAATTTAACCATTTGCTCATCTCTAATCATATGTGAGTTTACTTTTTAGCTTACTAAATAAAGTTCAATTTAGTTCATAATTGATGTCATAAAAGAAATTTCAAATTGGGGCAATATAAATTTATATATATATATATATATATATATATAAGAATTACTGAATTGAAAATGAGAAACAAAGGAACATTCGGGGCGTACTGGGAGGACGAGAGCGCAGAAGATTACGGACGCGAACGACGAGATGGCGGCGCAAATGAACCGTCTGATCATGAAATTTTTGAAAGATTGGGGAGGCGGGAGGCGAAGGATCAGAGTAGGAGCATAAAGAATCGCGACGTAAAATAATGTCATAGCGATGCAGGCAATCATCGCTACCGGTTTCGATAAGCTAACTTTGTTCTCTTCCATGCTTGGATTCCCGGTGGCGGCAGCCTGGAACGCCGGACAGAAGAAGAGAAGGTGGGAAATATAAGCTGCTTCCGGCTCGATTTCTTCCTCTTCTTTTGGTTTCTTAGCGAGAGGGGTTTCGGGTTTTGACCTCGGGATGACCGGTTGGGTCGGAATTCAAGTTTCTTGTTTTTGGGTTTTTGAATTTTTCTTTTTAATGGATTTTGGTCCTTTTGGTCTGTCTAAATTAATAATTTATATTTTTATATTTATTTCATATCTAATATATATACACAAAATATAAAAATTATATTTTATAATTTCTATGTATTGTTAAATGTAAAATATGTTTTTTAAATTTTTTATTAATTAATAATATTATTTGTTAATTTTTTAAATAATATACTTTAACCTTCATATTCAAGAAAATATCATTTCATTAAAAGAAAAAAAATCGAATTCAAATCTTCATTTTTCCCTATTTAATTTTTATTAGGGCAACAAAGTTAAAAATCACCTTAATTTTTCATGTTGTATAACTTCAATCTCTAATTTTTAAAAGGATATTCCATTGATTAAAATTTAAAATTCCTAGTACGAGTTTTAATATAGAAAAAAATACTAAAATAATTTTTCATTCAATACGTAGCTCAAATCTGATAAAATTTCATAATTTATTTTAAGCCGTTGTTAAAATTTTAATATTATTTAGTGATTGTTACTCTTTAAAAATTTGATAAAAATTAAAGATTGATTTGATATATACATATATATTTTATTTATATGTGTGTTTTATCGGATTATAAGCCTAAAGATTAACGCGGCACAAGCCTATAATGGTTAGTGGCAAAATATGGCACAAAAGTTAGCACCACATGGCACAAAACTCTAATTGTGTTATATTGACTTGTAATTGTTATACGTAGATTTTTAACCTTTGAATATATTTATATTATTTTTATATTATAATAAAATTATATTTATTTTTTATATTTTGTTAATAATTTATAAAATAAAATTATATTAAATAAGTTTACTTATTAAATATTTAAATTATATTTAACTAATGATTATTAAAAATAAAATGATAAAAATAAATTAAGAATTTAAATTAAATACAAATTTAATTAACAAAGTAAATTACTATAAAATGAAAAGTAGAAAATAAATGCACAAGATAAAATATATTATATAAGTGAATCAACAAATGATGAGAATGAAAAATAAAATAATAAAATTTTGTTTTATATATCTTTTATATGTATGTGTGTATTTTTTGAAATATTATAATTGTAATTTCAATATTTATTTAATAAATTTTATTACCCCTCCTTATAAATGTAGATATTTTATTGAATCACATAAATTGTATACAATTTTATTTATTTTACTCTCAATATCTCTTATATTTTATTTTTAATAATAAAATAAATTTTTTAAAAAATAATTATAAATTTAAAAAATTATTAATGGATTATACTTGATATATTTTGGTACGAAAAATAATACTGTACTTGACATAACATGATTCATAAAAATTAAAAATCACGTGTCATGGTTATCATATTTTTAACTTTTATAAATCGTACCAAATACAATATATTAAAAATAATATTAAACCAACATAATTTATTAACAAATAAATTATATTGATCCGATACAATCCATATAACACCTCATGACAACCAAATTATAATTAATATAATGTAACTAAGACAACACTTATAACGTTATAAGTTGTGGAGTAATATTTTCAAAACAACCAACGATCCATTATACAATCAACAGATGATTTAACTAAAGTGACCAAGGGAAGTGAAATTCGAAATACAAATTCCCTATTTTGATTTTTTTTTTCTTGGGTTTAAACAAATTCCATATTCAAATGTTATGAATACCCTCTCTTTGTAATAATAATAATAAAAAAGAGCTTAACTAAACAGAAAATATAGAAATGTGAAAAAAGCCATTTTAACAAAAAAGCGAAAAATAAAAAAAATAAAAATGAGCAAATGTAATAATGTAATTTCGTTAGTGCAAAACATGTGAGATTCTAAATACAATTTATTTTTTAATTTTCTTTAAGTAAAATTATTTATTTATTTTTTTAATCTCTATCTTAAAATTTTTAAATATACATTTTTAATAAATTATATATATAATTTATTAAAATTTTTATATTTGATAAATTAAAAAAATTACATTTAAATTTAAAAAAATAATCGAGAAAAAATAGTTATAAAATTTTTTAAACTTTTAAATATGTAAATTAGGAGATTTTTAACATCTTTCGAATTTATAAATATGAAAATTTAAAAGTAAAAGGAGTGTGAAAAAAAAAAATTTAAATGATTTTAAAAAAATGAGGTGAACGATCCTTCTTATTAACAAAAATACCCTTCAATTCACCGACCAATAAAATCCATTAAGAAAAAAAGTAGCACAGCAAGATTCAAGGAGGAAAAAGAAAGGAAAAAATTCGTCGTTACTCTCTCGCTTATTTCCCACGAAAGAATAGCAGTAGCTTTAACCAAAAAAAAAAAAAATGACCAAAGAATTCACTGTGCCGCCGGTGGTCTTCCCCTCCGGCGGTGGAGTCAACCCTGCCGTCGGAAATATCAACCAGCGCCGAGTACCCACGGCTCCATTTCAACCCTCACGCCCTCCATCCTCCTCCTCCGCCATACCCTTCATGTCCTTTGATATCGGTTCTGCTGCGTCATCGTCCGGATCCTTCGGCGGTACAATCTCCGCCTCATCAGCATCTGGATCCGCCTCATTCGACGACGAAGAACCCCTTCTCGATGAACTCGGTATCCACCCGGATCAAATATGGCACAAAACGAAATCCATCCTCAACCCTTTTCGCATCAACCCGACGGCCCATAAAGATTCGGACTTATCCGGCCCAATCTTCTTTTACTTATCCCTTTGCTTATTCCAACTCCTTGCCGGCAAGATCCAATTCGGCGTAATCCTCGGCTGGATCGTCGTCTCCTCGATTTTCCTCTACATCGTTTTTAACATGTTAGCGGGGCGCAACGGCAACCTAGATCTGCACACGTGTACGAGCGTGGTTGGTTATTGTTTGCTACCGGTGGTGATCTTATCGGCAACATCGCTCTTTATTCCGCAGGGCAGCATCGTCCCAAGGTACGCAATGGCTGGGGTTTTTGTCGTTTGGGCCACTAGGGCTTGCACCAATTTAATGGTGGCGCTTGCTGATGGAGGCGAAGAACATCGTGGCCTTATCGCGTACGCTTGTTTCTTGATCTACACTTTGTTTTCGCTTCTTGTCATATTTTAATTGAAGCTCAATCGTTTTTTCTTCTTTTCTTTTCTCTTTAGAGTTAGATTTTTAAGGGATGATATGAATGTAAAAGGGTTTCTCTTTTTGGTTGAATTTGATATCTATAATGTTGAATTGATCTAAAATTTTACAGAATTGCGCCTTTTGTAGCTCAAAGTTGCTTATTGTGATATGGTGAACTCTTTGATCTTGAATATGAAGAAGATGAACTTGTTTGCATGAAGTGAAACAGGCTTTTACCATCTTCATTGTTATCAGTTCGTATTAATTTTACATAGTTCATGACCAGAATATTCCCTTATTGATGTCCTTTCTTTTATGGTTCTGTTTTATTGGATGCTAGTGCTATCTTGTTGGAGGTGGTGTCTCGAATGAGTTTGTTGGGGTTATCCATACTCTTCAAGAAAACTATTTATTCATCTAGACAAAGCATCGAGGAAACCAGGAAAAAGCTTTCTCATTCGGCCTTAGGAATCAGTGTTTTTTTGCTATGCATCCTTGAATGTCTTGAGAATGATGCCTTTCAACTTTTCTAGTTTTAAGGGCCAGATGAGTTTAGTTTTGGAAGAGGCCTGTGCTCTGTACATGTAGTAAAGCATTCTGATTTAGAAAACGCTGAATATTGATTTTAGCTTATTTGGTTGGTGTCAAGGTTACTAGGCTGCCCTACTTGAAGCCCTTGAGAATTTGAGATATAGTTGCACTTGAGATTTGCAGTCGGTACATTAATGCTTGAATTTAGTTCTTGCTTGTCTCTATTGTTAGATGTTGTTTTCATAATTTCACAGGTTTTGAATATCGGATTTATGAAAATATTCATTAACTTTGTTAGAGGCTGTAAGTAAAGCCTGTAAACATTTTGAATTAGAAAAAAAAAATGATGTACAGGGTGATACTCTATTTTGTTTCTTAGCAGATGTAAGACTGCAGGTTTCTATCATTAGTATTGGGCCGAATATAACTTCTAATGGTTCCCTTGAAAACTGTTATATGCTCTTTCAGAAGACATTCCTTCTTGTTTGGTATATGCCCTGCATGAATCGGATTAAATTTAAACCTGCCAATTGCAATTATATGTTTAACTGCAGTCTGACTGGATGTGAGATGTATAAATATGTGATTACTGTTTCAATTTGCATGCAATCTTGCAGAAGGAAAATCCCGTTCTTTTTTTTTTTTTTTTTGAAATTAGAATTTTTGATGCTATGGTGTTCAGTATGAACTATTATTTTAAAAATCATATCTGATGTAGGTTTATATTCCACACTTTTAAGCATCAAAGGGTCTTTGAATCATGAGCAGTCATAGTGAAAACTTCATGGAGCACTTAAGTTTAATGTCAGAGGTTTAACTTAGGTAAGTTGATGCTGGTGCCTGGTTAACTTCTCTGCATTGAATTTTGAAATATTGTGCTTCTAGGGCTTTCTCTCATAGCCCAAGTTTCTGTCCTCTTCTCTGGCCTTCAGCAACTTATTCCCTACCCCTTTTTATGGAGATTTCTGTCTTTTCTCCTCCTTTAGCTCAGATTTATATCCACCTCAGATAACTGGAACCAAAACCTAAATACCCAGTATTGATCTACTCCCTTCTACCCTGAGTTTTTAGCACCTAATACCTAGCTTTTCGTACTTCCCACCCGACTGATTTCTTCTTTGAGTTCCGGTGTGAATGGGCGAGAAAGGTCAACGAAGAAGAATGTAAAATAACATCTAGATTAAGCCAGTGACATCATGGGGGTGAAGACAAAGGTCCATGTTCATTATAAGTGAATTTTTAGGATGTCTTAAACTGAACAAAGAAATATTATTTGTACATCCTCGTTAATTAAAACATGATTAGTCGTGATAATCGAGGCCGTAAACAAGTCATAACCCACCTTGATGGAATATAAGCGCGAATGACATAGATGCTCTTGGGAGTCGTTGCAGTGTGGCTTGCTCATTTCTGTTTTTGATGATGGAGGAACTATCAACTCGGTTTTACTGCTAACCTAGCCTGCTTTTGACACACCAGCCTCTGGAATTTTTTGTGTTTGATTGTTTAGCAAGTTTACCAGTGCTAATTACTAACAGTCTTCAAGAAACAGGGATGCTGTCACTTATTTGAATTAAACAACATATATATAAAGAAGAAAGATATGCGCTTCAAGAAAGGTATGAGCTTCACCAGTATCATTTCGTTAGTTGGCCAATAAGACTAGAAGCGATTAATTTTAATATTTTATGACTGAATCGGGTCAATGGAAAGATACAAAAAAATTCTGTATCGTAATTATACTTGATGGTTTCAATTTCCTTAATTTTCCTCTTAAGATACAACCACCATTGAATTATGCATAGAAATGCTGTTTTGGAACGGTGGTTGAGACATTGCGACTGTTTAAGACCTTACTAAATTCTGCTTCCTAATTGTTTTTTTTTCCAAAAAACGTGCAATATCGTGTTGGGTTGGCGTAGTTAGGTCTACTTCTCAATGACTTGACAATGAAAAAGATAACGTGGAGCTAGGATTTGGATCAGTTCCACTAATCTAAATCTAACTACATATAGTTTTAGGGTATTTGTTTTTGTCGAGAAACGGCTTCTCTCATCCAAGGAAAGCAACTAATATCTAATGTACTTGTTGTTACATGTACCTATAGTTTTCGACTACAATACGATTTGACTTTCCCAAAGTCCCTAATTCAGTAAATCCAACATCCTTTTTCGGTATTGGAATGTTTCCCCTGGGAATGGGGACAAAATTCTCTTTGTTTTTTTCACTGTCCTAAAGCGACAGAGATTGGAAATTATTGAAACTTAATCTGCAAAACAAGACAGTTTTTCTACATGATTACTTCTAAAAAAAAATGCCGTAAGTTAATGAGAAAAAATTATATATATTGAGATTTAAATTTTAAATTTATTTTAAAAGTGACGAACCAAATAAATTAAATTTATTATTTTTATTTGTAATGAAAATTATTTAATTAATTAACATGTATTTCATATGAAGTTAAGAATAGTTTGGATGTGACAAGTTTAATTGACCTCAAGATTTTTTTTCTCTTACAAATATTTTATTTTTAGAGCTTAAATTTTATCAAAATAAAAAATAGTAATTGAAAAATACCAATTAATTGGATGGTGTTGACTTGAACCTTCCACCAATGTCATACTACAGCCATTTAATTTTGTTGTTATAACTGCTTATTATTATATTTTGGGTTTGTATTTTAATAATGGAGCCTAGAGGCTTTAGTTATGTTATGAATACGTTAAGCTTGTATTTGGAACTGTTAAAGAAATATTATATATGAAAATGGAATTTGATCTCTGATTGCTGTAGATTTGTTGCTTTTTGACCGAAATTTGTTGTAAATTTGTTGAAGAGCGTTCTACTTACCAGCTTCCCCTTCACGCCACTACTCATAAACCCCCACATATTTATTCAAACACTCGTGAAAGCTTCACACAAAACGACCTGAAAATTAGCAATGGCTTCTGCTATCAAAGAAGAACTTTCAGGACATGGGTCAGGAACAAGCGCCAAGATCCAGAGTCTTATAATAGAGATGGAAGACGAAGAAGAAGAGCTCTTCGAGATCAATCTTGAAGCAGTTAACAGTATCCCTCCACCACATTACTGGGAAGCATTTTTCACTGCAACCAGCAGTGCATTGCTTGCCAATTGTTTGTTACCAATTTCTGATCTTTCCAGTGCAGTTCCTACCGTATCTACAGCTTATACCACATTGTCCAGGGAAGGACTGACCAACATTGTCATAGTTGCAGAGTCCTTGCCAAGGAAAATTTGTGGGATCCAATTTATGGAGTCTTTTGGGGTACAAAACAAGGAAATATAGGCATAATATAAACAGAAAATCAATATAAAGGTAGGTACCGTATTTCCTCAGATATTGGAGTTAAAGATCAACATGTAATTTAAGAATTAAGTTATGGTATCCAAATATTCATGTTATGCCATCTGCTTGCTGTCAGATTGATTTATTTTTTGAGACTGTTTTTCCAACTTTTTTCCTGTATGTGATTGTTTCAAAGTTCCATTGAGCTTGGTGTTTGCCAGATGCCATTTTGTTTCCTTATTGATCGGACATTTTCAATGACTTTTGAGCTATGTTGGGCTATGACCACTGCGGTACTGCCTAGCCCTGTTTAGTTTTTACAATGTTCAGATTCAGCCCTGAGCTCTGATCCATAAGAACATGATATTCATCATTCACCTCATTGTCGATCCAAAATTAATTGATTGGATTTTTCAAAAAAGGAAAAAAAGAAAGAAATCAAAAGAAGGAGAAAAAAGGGTAGTCGTCAATGATTCAATTTGCTTAGCCAAAATTAAGGGACCACAGTTTCCTGGCCTGCAGGCTGCAGCCGCCTGACACCTACAGACTACAGTAATAACATCAAATATGTAGTGGAGAAGAAAGTATCAATCACAACATTTGCATTGCACAGCAACAAACAATTAATGAACAGAAAAAATCCATCTCTTTCTTTCTCTCTTGTGTGATGGTATCTAGCAAAGTCTCCTCTTCTTGGTATATGTTTTTACAGGCTGCTGGCTGGTTGAGCAATGCCAGTGGGATCCATTTGTGCAATTTAATGCAATGTTGGTAAAAGACGGTAAGTATTTAAAGAGAATTCAATATTTTACAGACCAATCGTACCACTATTGATAGTTATTAATTTATCAATCAGATCTTCATAATAATAATAATAATAATATAAAATTAATATTTTTTCTTTTCTTTTTCATTTATTTTTCCTTTTAATCTTTGAATCTTCCTCTCCCTTCTTTTCTAGCTGGCAACAGCATTTAATTGTTGGTATGCCGACGGGCCACAACTAGTCTCCGAAGCATTATAACATATTTGTCAGGTAAGAGTATACATGGCTACATTGCTTTTTCCCCGTCAGCTCAAACTTTCTACATCACATCGATCCCACATGGTTTTATGTATGTAGATAAACTAGAAGCCGTGAGAAAGGAATAATATATATGCTGATATGCAGCCGAACATTTGACTCAATTAACAAGGACATGACCGTGTATCTTTATTCAAAAGAGTCGAGTTCAAATCCTTTTTCTCAAGTAAAGAAACATATATACGTATATATATATATATATATTATTTTTTTATCAAACAGAAGATGTTTTTGTAATGTTTTAATATCTTATCAAAGTATTTTGAAAATTTATTATAATATATAAGTTAAAATTTAATCTCAAAATTTATAAAATATCTTTTATAAAACAAAATAATAAAATTATTATGTCAAATTAAATAATACCTTATAAATTAGATATAAACTTTCATAAATGATATCAGAACAATCACCAATAGAATCAGAGTTAAATGTTATTTTGTGAAAATCACATTTAAAATCCTGCATAAATTAAGTGTTACACAATAAAAATTATTTCTAAAATGTCAACATAAGATGTGATCTTATAATTTGTGTATATTTTACTTAAATCTATAAATATCTTTTATGAGATATAATTGTAAAATTTTTATATTAAAGTGGATAATACTTCATAAATTAAATGTAAATCTTTATAATTTTTATCTTTGAGAAATTATATAATAAAAAAAAATATGTACGGACGGATATCCAATGTTAATTGAAAGATAGTTACTAATACTTCATGAATTAACTAGAATATGGATAAAATTTAGCTGAGTTGAAAGGAGATTTGAAGAAGTAATTATAGTTTCTGACAAGACACAATATTAGTTCCTTAAAGCATAATGCAAGAGAATTTGTACCATATAGCTAAGGTTAAATACCAATATTCTTTTTGTCTGATAATCTTTGAATCAAACTATATCAATGTTTTTAGATGTACGGAAAAATTCATTTGCTACATATAGTTTCCGACAAGATTTTAATCACTGCAATAATCACTGCAATAACAGATTCTTCTAATTCGTGGATTAATTAGCATTCAAGATTATACATACGAAATGAAAAAAAAGGAACTTTGGCTTCCAGTTATGGAAAATCCACCATCTTTTCACTTAGCCAATTTGAAACTTCTCTTATTTGTTTTATAACTATGAAGTGACCTCGGTGCTCTACCATTCACTGGTTGATCATGCTGCCTGGTCGTCACTGGTGGTGGAGTTTCTTTATGCTTCTCTCTTCTCAAAGAATCTCTCTGAAAATGGTAAGAAGTTCTTTTCAAATGTGTGCATCTGTAATTTTGGGAAGGTTCTATGAAAATCAAAAAGCATTTAACAATTTCTTGGGATCTTTTCACTTGCCTAAAATGAAAAAGATGACTTTCCGTTATCAGGCTTGTTAATATTCAGGCACAGGGCTTACAGGTATTTTTTGTTTTAAAAGTGAGTGAGTTGGCAACTTGCATGATAAGGACCCACTTTGGAGGATTGTTTATAACTCAATTCTGACCATGGTATTCAAAGAAAAAATCCTTCTGTTGAATGAAATGTTATTAGCCTATAAAACAGCCAATCAAGAACCAATTCCAGGGTCCCCCAAATGAGAAATAATCATATAACTAATATGATTGAGTGGAATAACAAAGGAGGTATAGTAAGGCAGAGAGAGAGAAAGAGAGAGATGGAGAAATAGATAGTCCACTCATTTCTTTCTTTATTTCCCGTATTATAAAATTTATACTCTTAATCTCTAAAGCCCTATAGCTAGATCTAGAGAACTTACAGTTTTCCAGCGGAGCTCATACGCTATAAATAGAGCTTCTTCTTACACACGTTCTGCAACACGAAACTCCGATCCAGTTGTCTTATTTGTTAAAAAATATCCCTCGATCAGCTCATCTTTTCTCTCTTTGTTTTAGTCCTCGGACTCTCAAACAGGAACGATGTCAAGATTGGCAGAGCCTCTCATTGTTGGGAGAGTCATAGGAGACGTTCTGGATTCTTTCATTCCTAGCATTAAAATGTCAGTCACTTTCAACAATAAGCAAGTCTTCAATGGACATGAGTTCTATCCTTCAACTGTTGCCACCAAACCTAGGGTAGAGATTGAAGGAGGTGACATGAGAACCTTCTTCACTCTGGTAACCTTCTTAAGCTCTTGTGATCTCTTTCTGTCTTTTCCCAAGCTGTTTCACCTTGGTCTTTTCTACTGTTCAAACTCTTCTGTTCAAATTGATACCTGGTGAGCTGGTGCCTATTTTGTTGCAGGTCATGACGGACCCCGATGTCCCTGGACCTAGTGATCCTTATTTAAGGGAGCACCTTCACTGGTACACAAACACCCTACAGCTCATAAGTAGTACTAAAACAGTAAAACCTGTCAAAACCCTATATGTTTTAGGTTTGAGCAACCTACGGCGTACATTCAATCAACCAACTTCTTTTCTGGTGAATTAAACTAACCAATTACTTCACTATATATGGTAGAAATAGATATATGTCTCTCTATATATGTGTATGCTATAAAATTGATCATCCCACTCCACACATGCCCTTAAAAGAATTCACTGTTGAGACACATACCTTAATTAGAGCCGGGAGAGGGTTATTTACAAAGTGAATCTAAATCCATTGTTTCTACTTTTTCATCACCACCATAGCTTCATATATTGATCTTGTAGGGACCCAAACTGATCTTGGAAAGCAAAGCTCTGATCTATTAATTAATAATTAAGATAACAGCAACCATAAACTTATAGTCATGCCTTTATTATAATCAGTTTACTATTTACTTAGAGGTGAGACTAATGAAATTTCACAAGTTCAACGCTGTAATAATCAAGTCTGCAGCATGCTTTGATAAGAGCTAGATCTTACCATTTGGAAAAGCAACAAAACAGATACAAAGAGAAGAGTATAATAATAGCTGACAATTTCATTGGTCTGACCATTTTACAGGATAGTGACAGACATCCCAGGCACAACAGATGCCACATTTGGTAGGTTTTTCTGTGTAATTAAAAATTTCTTGGACAATTTGAGAAAGATGACAAAGTACTCATCTTCTCTTTCTTGTTTGTGGGGGTTTTTGATCAAACAGGAAGGGAGGTGGTGAGCTATGAAATCCCAAGACCAAATATAGGGATCCACAGGTTTGTTTTTGTTCTTTTCAAGCAGAAACGTAGACAGATAATTAGGTCACCATCTTCAAGGGATAACTTCAGCACCCGAGATTTTGCTGCTGAAAACGATCTTGGCCTCCCTGTTGCTGCTGTTTATTTCAATGCTCAAAGAGAGACAGCTGCAAGAAGACGCTAACCAGCTGCAGATCAAGTCAAAACTCAACAAAAAAAAAAGGGGGGGGGGGGTTTCAAGTAAACTGTGTGGTCGTTTTTATTAAGTCTGTAAAAATATAGGGTTGTACCCAGAACTCTTAAATAACTTGATGCAGAGATCCTCTTTGAAACTCTGCCATGGCTTGCTGAAGTGTTGAAACTGATAAGCTTTTGGTTTCAAAAAATGAATCTACAACCTGTGAATTATTCACCTGTTTTTGTCATTATAATTTGTGATGTCTACTAGGGTACTAGAGTACTCTTTCAACGTCAGAATCATTGGAGTTATCGTACGTGGCATAAAATTTGAAACTTTCTTTTTCCTCTTATTTCATAAGTTAACTAAAGTTTTCAGTTTCATAGGATTAATATTTTTGTTCAAAATAAAGCGATTAATTAATTGTTCACCAAATTAAAATTATATATCAGGATAAAGTTCAAATTTATCATAAGATTTTAATTTTTAATCATTTTTTAACTAAATTAAAAAAAAGCAATGATAAAATTACACTTATTCATTCATATATATAAATGGGATATATTCAATCTATTAATTTTTTAAGCAAATAATAAATTTGAATCTTATCCCTATGCTCATAATATTACAATAAATGTTATTTTAAGCTTAAAAAAAATTCAAGGAATAATGAAATTCAATCTTATATATAATTTAAACAACAAAGATAAATTACAAGGAAGATATAGTTTTTTTTTCAAAGAGTTACAAATTATAGTAATTAAAAGATAAATCACAAATAAAAAAAAAATCATGGCTTGTAAGTTATTAGCAATGGCAAAAGCAGCTCAAACTACTGCCATTGACATCACATCAAACTAGTTAAATCATTTTCTATATAGCCTGTCAAGCTCTAGAAAATGTTTCTCACTGTTTACTACAAACTTAAAGCACTACTATAATTTATTGGAAATTGGAATATATCCCATCTTGGTACCCTGAGGGTGTTTTTTTTGTTGCTATTATTATTTAGTAGGGGTATAATTTCTTTTGTTTGCTACTAGCTAGTCGCCTAGTGCCACAAAGGGATCGTTTTCATTTTTTCTTATAGGAAATTAACACGTACTCTCAAAACCAGCCAAAAAAAAAAAAAAAAGAACAAAAAGAATAAAAAAATTTCTTTTAATTCATTAACATATTGATGATCATGAACATATTTATTTAAATTTTGGCCTTTTCTACCATTAATTATTCCCACCTTCATAAAAAATGTAATTATAAGTATAGTTTATATCAATTAATATTGAACAAAAAGCTTTATTAATTTTCAATATAAATATTGACATAAGTACTGATTTAGCAACTAAAACAACAAATTATTTAATAGATATAATAATTTAAAATATTATATGATGATATAATATAAATATGATACGAAAATAAAATACGAAAGTGATACATTTTAAAATTTTAATAATAATTATATATAAATTTAATAAAATAAAAAAATATATTTTATATTTTTATATCGATATAAATTATGATATATAATTTTCATATAAAATATGATATAAATCATAATTTTAATATTTTACATAAATATATGAATTATTATATTTATTGCTCGATATTAAAATAAGTAGTAAACCACCAAAAATTAGGGTAAAATTGAGAAAAAGTTATCATATATATGTGTTGAATTTTGCCTAATCCTTTTTAATCTATTTTATCACATTTTTTTCTTATCCAAAAATAATTACTCAATTTCAAAACTTAAGTTAATATAATCACTTTTAAAATTTAAATTTCAATACTTATAAATTTTTTTACCCTGAAATTACTGCCTCCATTGTTAAAAAAAAAAAGGAAAAAAAAAACCAATTTATCATGTTTTGGATGTTAATACCACTTGGGCTAAGACTCTCTCTTTATCCGTTGGGCTTCATCTCAGAATCGGACTGTTAATGACAGGAAAATCCCAACCCAACTCTAGCTAAGCTAGATTAACGGATAAATGGGACAATAAAATTTTTTGAAGACTTGCTAATTATAAGAAATAATTCAATTTAGTATGTGAAATCTCCACTTTCAACTTATTTATAGGTTTTAAACCAGAACTAATAAATTAAATTTTAAACTATGATTATTAATTAATTATATCACTTGTTGTAATAGACAGTCAATGAAGAATTAATCATTATATATGTAATATATAATATAATAATTCTCAGAAATATGAGTAGCTAAATCAAATATAGTTTATATTATTGAAATAAACATGAACAAAAGTAGCTATATGAAAGAAAAATAAATCAAGTAGTTGTATTATCTAAAGAGGTAAAAATAAATATATATATATATAAACAAGTATAAATTAAATGCTAATTTAATTTAAAACTTCAAATATGGATATGGAGTATGAAATGGTGAACTAGTAGCCATATATGAAATTGTATATTCATAATTCAATGGCGCATGGTCTTAGATTATCTAAAATTTACTTAAATTATAAAAATTTAAATTATTTTATCTAAATTTTACTTTTAAAAATTTTTATCAATTTTAAAATTCAAATCATAATATTTATATATTTTTTTTATTTTTCAGTTGCTATCTTAATTGAAAAAAAAATCAATATGTCGAATAAGAACTCTTGAAAGTTGACTGTCAAATTAGGCTTATATCATTTCACTTGTAACCAAAGAAATATTATGCTAAAGTCCAATGTGATCAGGAAAAGTAACCATTCAAACTGTCATAATTACATACAAAACCCGGGCTTTTCAAGGTTTAACAAATCTAAAAAGGTCAGCAATTTACCGAAAAAGCCTTCACCTTTACCCGCAACTTTCTTAAAAATGGTGTCCTTTTCAGTCCATATGGTAAAAATCAGAAAAAAAAAAAAATCACATGTCTTAATCATACTACTACTGAAAAAATCAAGAAAACCAACTCCTTTGTCTCAGGTAAGAACTTTTCTTCAGATCTCTTTGGTTTCTTTGTTTTTCTAACAGTCTTAGGTGATTGTTGTAGTTGGTGGGTTTTGTTTAAAGAGACCCAAAAAATGGCAGGAGGAGGAGGAGTTAATAGGAAAATATCAGCTGCATCAGCAAGAGCTCACACTAGAAGAGCCAAGCAAAACACTTCCTTCAAGCTTCCTTCAGGCGGGTTTTCTTTTAAATTAAAGATTTTATTTTTATTTGCTCTAGTTTTGGTTATATTCTCTTTGTAGAATCCGCAATTTTCTTTTATCTGGGTCACTTTGTTTTTGTTGTTACTCTGCTTTGATTCTTAGAAAGCATAAGAAAGTTGAAAATTTTGGATCTTTGGTTCTTCATTTCTTGCAGATTCTTAAAATATTTACTCATTTTAGGGTAGTTAATTTTTGGATTTTTGTTTCTCTTTATTTCTGTTGAGATTGTATTAGGAAGCATAAGAAAATCATTGCATTTACTGTGTCTCTGGGTAAAATCTCGAACTTCAAGCTTGGCTTGATGTAAAAACGAGTTTCTTTTTTTTTTTTTAATTGAAGGGAATGAGTGTGAGTTGAATTTTCATTTTGAAAAAGAGGGTTTCTGCAACTTTTAAAGGTGAAAGGAGGCTTTTTGTTGCCCTCAAGTTGTATATTGTTTGATGAAATTTTAATATTGTTGTATGTTATCCAAAATGAAATGGTCCTCTTTATACCAGAGTTAGAATTAACACGAGATAGGATAACCAGTAATTAGCTTTCAACTCCAAGGTGGCTGATTAACTGCCTATAATGTCATTGTGTATATGCAGTTTCTTGTGTCACTGATGATGTCTTGTCACTGCCATTTATTTCAAATTGATTTCTCCAGTTTTATAAACTGTTTGAATTATAACTCAAAAATTGCAGGGATATTCACGAAGATACTATTGGTCTTGTCTGTGGGGATTTTGGCATGGGCTTATCAGGCCATTCAGCCGCCTCTACCCAAGACATGTGGCTCTCCAGATGGTCCACCTGTCACAGCATCAAGAATAAAGCTGAGGGATGGAAGACATTTGGCCTACGAAGAGCATGGTGTTCCCCGAGATGCAGCGAAGTATAAAATTGTCTCTGTCCATGGATTTGATTGTTGCAGGCATGATGCTGTTGTTGCCCATAATCTCTCACCGGTATTAGTTTGTTCTTATTTGTATTATTTTGGTGGTCGTCTGGGCTTTCGGACATAACATGTTTAAGTAAGTGTCATTTGGTTTCATTGTTGTTTCTACCAGGAAATTGTTGAAGTATTGGGGGTCTACATTTTGTCTTTTGACAGACCAGGTTATGGAGAGAGTGACCCTAATCCAAAACGAACAGTAAAGAGCATGGCTTTGGATATAGAAGAGCTAGCTGATCAATTGGGACTAGGATCCAAGTTTTATGTAATTGGATTTTCGATGGGGGGGCAGGTGATTTGGAGCTGCCTCAAGTACATCCCTCACAGGTATTCTTGTTTCTGAACTACTTGAATGCAAAGTATGCAGGAGAGAAAGAGATTACATATGTTTGTTCTGCTGTCAGGTATACTGCTTGTTTTTTCACATCTTTTCTATCATTTGAGGGATATTCGTGACTTCTACAGGTTAGCAGGGGCAACTTTGGTAGCGCCAGTTGTTAACTACTGGTGGTCTGGTTTTCCTACAAACTTATCTAAAGAAGCATATCAGCAACAGTTACCACAAGAGCGATGGACACTTCGTGTGTCTCACTATGCTCCCTGGCTTACCTACTGGTGGAACACTCAAAAATGGTTCCCTAGTTCTAGTGTTATTGGTCAAAGTGCTGATATTCTTTCTACTGAGGACAAAAAACTCTTGTCAAAGATAATCTCTACTAGGAATCATGTGGTTTGTATTTCTCTCTGCCAAAAAGCTCCTTGCACTCTTTGTTGTCTTAGCAGTGTATTCATTGTTTGCTGCACTTTTTGTTGTGAAATCAGGTAGAAAGATTGTTGTCTTTTGACTTATAATTGACCTGTGATTAGTTGTATTTGTGGATTGTGGTGGTTCAGTCATGGGCATCTGTTGGCACTATAAGGATTTTGTGGTAGTAAATGCTTGTACAAGGTTAATGGTGGTTCTTTGAAGTGCCTGTCTGTAGTGGTAGTGGTGGTTTGCAATAATGCAGTTGATGAAAATTCAAGGACTCTTAGCACATTTGTTCAAATTTATCTATATCCCCAACAATTTGATTTGCTGCACTAATCTCTATCAATTGATTCTCTCTTTTTCTTCGTTTTCACACTCTTAGATTTTTTTTTTTTATAATTATTTTTGAACTTTATTCTTTGATATTGCTACCATCATAATATTGATTCTTGTCTGTCATCTCCTCAGGCACTAGTAAGACAGCAAGGTGAATATGAGTCCCTGCATCGTGACCTGATAATTGGATTTGGAACATGGGAATTCTCTCCCATGGATCTGGACAACCCATTTCCTAATAACGAGGGCTCTGTTCACCTGTGGCATGGAGATGAGGATGTGCTTGTGCCTGTTACATTGCAACGCTACATTGCCCAACAACTCCCATGGATTCACTACCACGAACTACCCGGTGCTGGACATATGTTTCCACTTGCTGATGGGATGACGGATACTATGATAAAGGCACTTTTGGTGGGAGAGAAGTAGTCTGCCTTTATAGGTTTTGTTCCTTATCCCATTATGACCCATTATAAGTTGTAACCAATATTGATGCATGTCACTTTTCAATGGTTGACTTTACAGTTCTACAAGGGACTGGAAAGGATGTATTTACCTAGTTTGAACAGAGACAGAAAGAGGATTGAAGGGGGGGGGGGGTTGTTTAAGATACTGCATTTTCTAAAATATCCTTTTCCTTACTAATGTTTTAAGTTGTTGAAATTTAGCATATCATGATATCAAGTATGCTTGCTAAAGGTAGCTGCATGTGTTACGGTCTTGGAGTGAAGTCAGGAATTTCACATTGGTTGAGTACTAGAGTTGATCTTGGGATATAAGGGTTCACACCGTCTTTTCTTTGTGAGGTGTTTTTTGTAGAATAAAATTATGAGGTTAAAAGGGTCAGAGCGGACAATACTTCATAAGAGTGTGAATCATGACCTGGAGGTTGAGTCTCAACTCGTGATAAGTGGTATCAGAGCTAACTTTGAGGGTTCTAACGATGTGTTACAGAGGACGGTGAGCCCTCGTTAGAGTAAGAGAAGATGTCACGGTCTAGAGTTGATCTTGGGATATAAGGGTTCACACCGTTTTCTCCTTGTGAAGCACTTTTGTAGGAGAAAATCGTAAGATCAAAAGAGCTAAAGCGGACAATACCTTACAAATATATGAACTATGACAAATAGATTGATTTGAAATACCGGATAATTGCATGCTTAGGTCTTAAAATCGCACAAATCTAAAAGTTGAGTCTCGATTCGTGACACATGCACATTCATATTTTCCATTTTGGTTGGTTGATCTCAAATATTATCATAGCATTATAAGGTTTGCCAATATTATCCGTGGATGAAAAGGAAGGATAGTTTATACAGAATAGAAATAGAACTAGCTTTGTACAGACGGAAAGAGAATAAAGAAAAAAAAAATTGATATAAATTATCAAGGTGAAGTATGAATTTACACAAGTGTAAAACTAAAAAGTTATATATATATATATATAAATATATATATGTATATATTTTAACAGTAGATTCAAAAGATAAAAGAGCAAGTAAAAAAAAAGAAAACAATGAATTAATAAAAGACCTCTTAAAATTAATGATTTAATTATTTTCTCTCATTTTTTGAATATCTTGAAAACAATAATTAGAAATGAAAATATATAAAATATTTTTTGTGAAAGTTGATTTTTCCTCAATTATCAAAATTATGAAAAGGGATGAAAAGGGGAACTTCCGTATTTCAAGGAGGTAGTAGAGTTCTTATTGAAAGGAAATCAACTTTAGACCAGCCAAATTCATTTAAAAAAAAAAAAAAACAACATTTTGTTGATAATGACAGTTGAGATTAGAAAAGGAATGAAACTTTCTTTTCTTTTCTGTAACTTTGAAAAGTTTCTAAATAAGTATTTAAGTATTTACTCACCATTCCATGTTATCAAAACCAACTACCAAATATATTTCTAAGAATCTGCAATTTTTAAGTAAGACAATCCTGAGCAGATCTTCTATACTATTCTAGATTTCTAGCTGGTGATATTCTCCTGCCTATATAAACTCAATTTTGCTCTGGTTTTAGACATAGATCATACATCAAAAGATTTGGTGACAGAGGGCAGTCTAGCCTCTAGCAAGTCATGTTTCATTTAGAATTTTCTTTTATTTTGTTTACACATATTCAAAGGAGGCACATCCTCCATGGAAGGAGCAAGGTTGTTGTTCATGGCATTTCAGAAGAGATTCTCATGTGGCCTCGTCATCTCCACCAGACAAATAAAGATTTCATGGCAAGAGACTAAAGAATGCTAAAGGTAAAGCAATTTTACCTCTTTTAATTAGTTTATTCATATGCATTCATTAACCAGATGAATCATCTCTTCTTTTAGCAGTCATTGTGGGGGATGAGATTGGAGGCAATTAGGCATGTCAGCCTGACTAATAACTTGTGGAAAGGTTGATCCTCGTCGACCTAACAGCAGAGTCAAGGATTTCCCGTTCAGATGCTGACAGATTGTTTCCGGATGTAACCTGCCATTACAAGAACCCAGTTCAACTGAAACCAGGATACAAGCAAGTATGAGATTTTCAACTCTTCGAACAACCAAATTATGTACAAATTATAAAGAAGAGGATTGTGAAGCTTTACAACAATGATAATGTACTTTTTACCCAGTTTTACATTTATGTTTTTTGTAAAAACCACATTCCTTTGTAGGATGATTCAAGAGAAGGGCTGAACTTACCCAAATTTTGTGCCATAAAAAACCATCAAATTCTCATGTTAAATTGTAATTATTACATTTACACCACCACATTCATAATTTATAACGGAAAGTATTAAAGAAATGAGTTAAATACTAAAATACTCATGTATTCCATATTTTCTTTCATAACTAAAGAAATAAAATTTTCAAACATTAATATCTAATAAAGTCGTCATGAAATATGGAATACATATTTTATTATCATCGTATCATTTATTTTTCATATTAGTATTTAAATGAAAATTTGAAAAAAAAATTTTAAAAATATTTTAATGTAAAATTAAAGAAGGAAAGTATCGAGGAAAGTATCGAGGAGAGAGTGAACAGGTGAAGGAAGGAGAAAATAGAGAGAGAAGGAGGAAAGAGAAAGCAAGGGCGGTGATATTGGTTGTTTTAGGGTCGGTTCAGGGTTGATCTGTCTCGGACCTGGTGGATTGATGTCGATCTTTCTCGTTTGAGCCAGATCGTTTCTGATCCGCAAGTTCCGAAACAGATCGACGCCGATCTGGTCTTAGGCTGATTGACGCCGTTCCTTCCCTTTTTTCTCCTCTCCTTTCTTAACCTTTCCTTTTCGTTTTTTTTAATTTAAAAAAAAATCAAATTTTATTTTTTTATTTTAATATTTTAAAATTTTTATTGCCGTGATAATAACTATAACATGAGATAAAATTTTATTAGATATTTATAACAAGTCAAACATTTAATTAGCAATAATATCGTAAAAACATCAATATGCTAAATGGAATGAAAATTAAAATATCAAAATTAAAATTTTAATTTTTTAAATACCATACCCACAAAAATATATGATGGAGGAACATTTTACATATTAACCTTAAAGAAATTATTACAGATAGAATTATGACCATTGGTCTCCTCCATTTCAGAATTTCCTGCACTTGCAAGGCATGCAGGCTTCTTCCACCTTAACATTTGTAAAGACCAGAAGAAAAGGCCACCATAAAAATGAAAAAAAGGAAGGGTAACTCATAGTTGGAGGTTTACTAAAATTTTTTACTTTTAACCAGAAAAGCATTTTGTCCAAAAACAGGAAAAAAAAAGTAATTCAAAGTAGTACTAAATTTTAATGTAAACACTTTTACCGTTTTTTAAGGTTAAAATCATACTTCTGCGTTTTCAGTCGTCACCATGCCTTTCCCTTGCATTAATATTTTACCCAAAAGTAAAAACACAACTTAGAAAGAGGTTAATGGTATGGTAGTTGAGCTTACCCTATTTACTTTCTCCATAGCTGAACTAGTTTTTAGGAAGTCATCCTTTTTCAGGTTACTGGGTATTGTTTTGAGAGAGAAAATATGGCAGGCGGAGTTAACAGGAAGATATCAGCAGCATCAGCCAGGGCTCACACCAGAAAATCTAATCGGGGTACTTCTTTCAAGCTTCCTGCAGGTGGGTTTTACTTTAATTTTCATTTTATTTGATCTAATCTTACTTAAAATTTCAAGCTTTCTTCAGGTGCTCATGATGTTTACTTTTGGTCATTGCTTTTTTGGTTGATAAGCACATGTAAGAAAATGAAAACAAAAAATTGAATTTATTGTATTTTGAAAAGTTAAGAACCATATTTACACTACAAGGTAGAATTTTTCAGGTATGTTTAGGACAATACTAGCAGTCTTGTTTGTGGGGATTTTGGCATGTATTTACCAGGTAATCCAACCACCTCCACCAAAGATATGTGGCTCTCCTAATGGCCCCCCTGTTACAGCACCAAGAATAAGGCTTAAAGATGGAAGGTGTTTAGCGTACAAAGAGTATGGTGTTCCAAGGGATGTGGCCACTTATAAAATTATATACGTGCATGCTTTCAAGTCTGGTAGGCTAAATGCCGTTGTTGCAACTACTCTATCTCCGGTACTTATTTATTGGCTTACATTTTCTTTATATGTCTCTCATCTAGGTTTTATTGTTTAATATGGTAAAAAGTTTAGTGCAACCATTAACTTTTTGATGGTTTCTTTATTGTTTAATATGGTAAAAAGTTTAGTGCAACCATTAACATTTTGATGGTTTCTTTCAGGAAGTTTTTGAAGAGTTGGGAGTCTACATTGTGTCTTTTGACAGACCAGGTTATGGAGAAAGTGATCCCAATCCAAAACGAACAGTAAAGAGCATGGCAATGGATATAGAAGAGTTTGCTGATCAGTTAGGACTAGGATCCAAATTCTATGTAATTGGCTATTCCATGGGAGGGCAAGTGATTTGGAGTTGTCTCAAGTACATCCCTAATAGGTATTGTTCGCTGAGCTAACCACAAAATAGTATATGAATCAGTTGGTGCTTTGCTAATTTAGTTCATCTAGCAGTCAACTTTTCTCTCTTTTTCTCATATCTGTGGCATTTCGTATCTCCAAACAGATTAGCAGGAGCAACACTATTAGCTCCATCTGTTAATTATTGGTGGCCTCATTTTCCTGCAAACGTATCTAATGAAGCTTTCAGTCAGAAGTCACCACAAGACCAATGGGTTTTTCGTGTTGCTCACTATGTCCCCTGGCTTGTTTACTGGTGGAACACACAAAAACTGTTCCCTGCTTCTAGTGTTTTAGCTGGCAATTCTGATATTTTGTCCAGTCACGACAAAGAAATCATGTCTCAGATTTCTGCAAGAAAGAATTTTGCGGTTTGTATTTCTCGTCATAAATTCAATGCCTGTTTGTTTTGCCTATTTTTATTTCCTCTTTTTTTGCAGTATGTTTATACAGGAAAGGCACATATTGTAATGGTATGTATTCCATAAGTTCTGGCTCCAATACTAAGGGAACAGATCTTTAGTCAGATAAGATTTAAACTTCTTTTCTTGGTCAAAACATCAGATAATACCTAACGTTGACTGTATTTTCAGGATTGTTTTCCAACAAAAAGTATATTTCATCAATTTCTATGTAGGCAGATTTTCTATTCATATTAGTTGGTCCTCTCCTTCAACCATTTTCCTTTAGTTGATATTACAAGGAAATTGAACTTTGGGTTTATGATATTGTTGTTATGCGCTAATACTTTTGTTGCATTCCTCACAGTCACAACAAGTTACACAGCAAGGAGAATTTGAGTCCCTTCACCGAGATCTTATAGTTGGACAAGGAGCCTGGGAATTCGATCCTCTGGAGCTGGAAAATCCATTCCCAAACAATGAGGGTTTTGTACACCTTTGGCATGGGGATCAGGATAGGATTGTGCCCATTACAATGAACCGCTATATTGCTCAACAACTTCCCTGGTTGCACTACCATCAGGTTTCGGGTGCTGGGCATTTGTTTCCTCTGGCTGATGGGATGTCCCATGCTATTATAAAGGCACTTTTATTTGGAGAAAAGTAGTGAGTAATGGGCTACCTCAGGTCACTTATATGTTCTTGTAATGCTTTATGAGCTGAGATTTGAAATTTAAACATTCTAATGTATACTACAAAATTTGTACCATATTCAGATGTGTTTGTCCATCCTGAGCTGCAAATAATGAGTTCAGTTAGTTTTGACAGTGATTATGCCTAACAAGGATGTTTTTGTCAATTTGCAGAATCCGAATGTCTTTTAACTTGTGGAGTTTAAAAACTCCAACGTCTATGTGTAGGATATTCAGTATCAATGATTCGGAGTTTGGTTTGCCAAAAACTGAAATATTTACGTAGTATTGGAGCTTAACATTAAAGTTGGTTCTTTGCTCTTCATAGGTGGTTGAATTAATTATATGAAGTTATGATGCAATAGGATTTGGCAACTTCTTTATCTTTTCTAAAGTTTTTCTTTTGCACCTTCGGCTGAATGGTCCCTTGAAATAATGATGGCATCCATCCCAGGGACCCTTTCCTGTATTTGTTGCCATTGCAATGGTACCATCACATTCTCTTATCCCCACATTTTGTAATAAAGCAGAGAGATTCATACTATTTCGTTATTCTTCAAGAAAACTGATTTTTTTTGGCCAATATGCATGAATCAAGTTCAAATTTCAACCACAGAAAACTAAATTGAATTAAAACTTTGGGTGAAACACTCGTGAAAGTGAGGAGAGGAGAAACTAGTTGCAGCTCCAAAGCAAGACAGTGTAAACGAACAGAATTTATAAAATAAACAGACAGACACAATCTTTAATCTTCATTATACTACAGCAAAGCCATGTAACTTGGTCTTCATATTTTCCATGACAACCTTTTTCAATCATGAATTTAGCTCACTGTTTTGGGATCAAATCTTCTCCTCATACTCCCAATCTGCTTTTGACTCAGGCCGAAAGCTTTCTCTAACAGCTCCTCATTGATACCAGATCCAAAAACAGCAGTTGGAATCTTTTGGAGTCCTGGATTTTGGCTATTAAGACTTGCAAATATTGTAGCAGGCTTCTCACCAACATTCATCTGAAAGTGAACCAGGCCCCTTGGAAACACCATCACCTCGCCCTGCTCAATCACCCTGGCGAAAACCCGATTGTTTGAATCAACAAAGCCTGAATAAACACTTCCTTCCACCACATACGCAATCTCAGTTGCTCTAGGGTGAAAATGAGGTGGATTTATCCCACCAACTTTCAGGTCAGCTCGTACAAATGACATGCCTAGTGTGTTAATCCCTGGAAAGATTGCTGGATTGACAGGGATTGTTGCAAGGCCTGTGTCAGTGAAATTTCCAGTGCCTTTTAAGCCCGAGAACACGAAATCATCTGACGGTTGCTTCTGAGGAGTTTTTGCATGGGAGAATGGTGAGATGAGCAGTTCTTATAGAACCGAATTTGGGGTTCGGAATACAGAAATCCTGAATCGGGTCAGGGTCTGAGGCCGAAGTACCATCACCATGAATGAACAAAATGACCAGCAAAAGCAAAACCCTTAATTTTAGTAACATTTTTCCTACAAACAAACCTACTCTCAATCACTTCCAGAAAAGGTTCAGTTCAGATGGGTTTATATAGAAGCAAATAAACCGTAAAAATTACTTACATTAAGCCATAACCTTAAAGCAAAATACGCTCCATACATGATTACAAAGTAAAAAGCAACAGTTTTTAGTTCTGAAAGCAGATCTCAGGCAAATTTCATGGAAGTGTGTATTAAGACAATTATTTTGGTAGGGTCGTTTTTAATGATCTTTTTCTGCATTCTTATTAATGATTTCATTTTCATAAACAAAATTCCAACACCATGTTTTAGATTATGTAGAGAAAATGATGAGAGTTTGGTAATCGATAATTGCAATGATGATTGTATATTCTTGATGTCGTCCGCGTGGATGATCAATGTCGAGCAAAGTAAAGTAAATGTCTGGAAGCAGCCGATCACTCAACTGAGCAAGGGAAAGGAATCAAAGTTTGAAGATGATATTGTTATAACCATGGAAAGATCATGGAAAATTTTAGGCTAAATAATATTAAAAAGTTTCTGAATTATATTTAAATTTTTATTTTATTTTATAATTAATCAATCATTTCAATATTTGTTTACATCTAATTAAGCTTTTAAGCTTTTAAGTTAATATCGTTAATCTTTTGTTAACTAAAATAATATTTTATGTGATATCAATAAAATGAATAAAAATTTATCATGATATGCAATTAATATATATAAAAATTAAAAAATAATTTTTTTCTTTTTCCCACTCTGTTTAAGATACTTAAAGGTTCAATTGATTATAATTTCGAGATTAATTGATTCAATTTTGTCAAGTGATTAAATTTCATCCAAATTAAAAGTTTACTTGAATCGAAATAAAAAATTAAAAATTTTATTGATAAAAACATAAATAATTATTAAATTTTAATTTAAAGATATATTTTAACCTTCATCCAAAATTTTAGCTATTCTTTGCTTGAAAATGAAGGAACGTGAAATTTGGAGTCATGATTAATACCACTTTCTTTTTATGTGATGATATTTCTTAATTATTCAGTGGTGTAAGGCAGTAAAGGGTTAGTGGAAAACAAAAGGAATGTTTGGAGCTTGGCAAACTATCTTATTATGTGGTACATAGGAAAAAGAAATTCTTAGTAAATGTTGAATTATATGAGCAAAAATAACTCATTAATCCTAATTGATATTTCATGCAATATTTTATTTTTATATCTGACTTTTAAAATTTAATTTTTCATTCCCAATTTTATTTAAAAAAATTAATTTATTTAAATGAATTTTATTTTATGCATATGTTTTACATTTGCTAATGTTATTGAATTCAAAATTTACCTCAATGGTTTGATACAGTTATCAATACATGTAAATTTTTTTTATACAGCCATGTAATTTTATTTTAAAAAGTCATAATTGAGATATTATTTTTATACTATAATTGACATATATATCTTAACCATTCCTCTTTCTTCTAATAACTTTTATTTTTACAAAGCTCTTACCTTCTTTGATTATAACTTGATAACTTCTAATTAATCATATTAAAAAAGATTAATGAGGATAGTTTGCATGTGTAGTCATAGGTAGCTAGCTTTGAAATTTTAACCACCCTTTCCTTTTTTTTTTTTGCAGTTTTTGGTTAATATAGTTTTCTAATCCCTTATGAGAGACAAAGCAAAGCTTTGTTTAATTGTAATTTAAACAAAGTTTTAATTTTTTTTTTAAATAAACAAAGCTTTGTTAAATTAATGGCTGCTATTATCTTTTCCACAATAGGAAAGATTCTGTTGTATTTTCCTTTTCGACCATCCATATTGTCTTCCACTTTAAGGAACCACATCATTTTTTTTTTCTTTTTTCCCACAAATTTTTTGACATTTTGATATTTTTTTGCTCTTTTCACTAATCACATCACTTTTAGTGTTGACAAACACAAACAATATATATTGGTGCTTCATCTGGGCATACATATATTTTTCATTCATTATCATGTGGCTTTGATTGATCCACGTCAGTTTTTAATTACAATAAAGATTTGGACATACTAACATTTTCTCTCAAAAAAGAGTGACTAGAATTATGAAAAAAAATTAAGATTGTCACTTAATTAGGGTTTAAGTATCTTTAACTTTAGTCTTTGTTATAAGTGATGGAAATATATATTAATGAAGACTAATTAAGACTTAAAGGAAAATGGTAGTTTTTGATTTCTTTTTTTTTTATTTATTTATTTGGGAAAGGAGGATTTGAACCCGGCAGTAGTGTTTGATTTCTTGAACTATGTTAGTAATTGGAAATTTAAAGCACCTTCTAAATCTTCTAGCATGATAGATACATATATTATATTTTATTTTAATTTGTGGACGGTGGAGGAGAGGAAACGAGATAAGCTATAGATTCCCATAGTTGCAGAAACTTTAGAATCTTTTCTCCTTTATAAAAAAACAGTATTCAATTAAAATTTTTTTTTTAATTATTCTGTTTCCTCAATTACTAGATTAATTTTACTGAATTTAATCTCCCGTAAATGTTCATCATTATTTTCTAGATACTGTTGCCCTGTTGTATTGCTAGAACTTTTGGCTTTAGGAACCTACAGTTCATGTGCTTTGATTTATTATTGATTGCTCTAAGGGCAATACTCTTTGTAGATTTTTTTCCTTCTTCAATTTGTTTTCTTCCCCTTGCTTACAGGTAGGGTTCATTTTCAAGAATCAGGCTTGGATCTGCTAGAACAAACCGCTGATTAATTATCATCACATTTTGAGTGGTATGTTTAGTGGGAAAATGTTTAAAACAAGATTTTCATGGTCTCTTTCTTTGTAATATTAGTGTCTTTTTCTGAATCTAATACTCCATCTACTTTCCTTCTCGTTGTTCACAAACAGGTCAATTGGTATTGCCAAATCAATCAGTATCAGAGAGCCGTAGCTTCGTAGAGTTTTCATCACAAAAATGGTGGTTAGGGAGTCTGAGATTGGCGAGGTTGAGTCACCGTTGCAGGTGGTGGATCAGCAGCAGAAGAACCACCCTTTCTGAGCCCTTGGAAGACAATCCTCAATCTATTCTCTCACTCTTGATGAGTTCCAAAACACGTTGTGCGAGGGTGGCAAGAACTTCAGGTCTATGAACATGGATGAGTTCCTCACCAGCATCTGGAACGCTGAAGAAAACCAAGGTATCAACTCCAACAATAACGATCATCAGTACAACTGTCCAAATAAACGAGTTAGCAGCCATGTTCGTTTGTCTTTGAAAGAAACAGCAAGCAGTAAAGGCATAGATAAGCAGCCTAGCTTGCCTAGGCAAGCCTCGCTTACCTTTCCTGAACCATTGTGTAGGAAGACTGTTGATGAAGTTTGGTCTGAGATACATAAAGGGCAGCGAGGGCAAGGACAGTTCAGTAACAATAGCAATGTACAGAATACTGAGAACAGCAATACCAGGCAGCCAGCTTTTGGGGAGGTGACCTTGGAGGATTTCTTGATTAAGGCAGGGGTAGTCAGGGAACATTGCACGCCACCAGCGGTACCACCTCCGCAGCATCAGCCACAATACGGATTGTATCAGACTAGCAAAAACCCTGCAGTGGGTCCAGGTTTTGTTTCCAGGCCTATTATGGGAATGGGTAGCAGCACTGGTGGCTTTGGTGGGAGTGCTACCAGACAATGCCTCCAGGTCGAGTCCTCGGTGATTCATCAGGATATGTTAATGACGGTAAGAGGGGTGGTGGCTACCTGCCAGCTACCCAGCTGCCATCGACAGTGGTTTGTTATAGAGGGAAGGTAGCTGCGCCTGCTGGTGGTTATGGACCTGGACCGGCAATGGGAGTGGTGTCACCAATGACTCATCAGAAGGGATGTTTACCAATCAAGTTGATAATGCAGCAATTCAATTTGGGATGGAGATGGGAGGACTACGAGTAAGGAAAATGGTCATTGATGGTCCAGTAGAGAAGGTAGTTGAGAGAAGGCAACGCAGGATGATTAAGAATAGGGAGTCAGCTGCTAGGTCTAGAGCTAGAAAACAGGTACTATTACTGTATATTGAATTGATAGTTATACGCCTTGCTGATGTAAATGCATATATAGAGCGAATAACAGTTTATTGACAAATATTGTTTTGCTTCCCTGGGTTGTGCCTTATTTTCACAATTTAATTTGCCTAGGCCTAAATGCAGTACCAGAGTTATTGGTTTCTGCATTGGCGATTAGGCCATGGATGAACCTGATGACTACACCTCCCTTTTTTCTTCTTATAATCTATGGAAACCTATAGGATATCACATGTATAGACATTAACTCCAACCCAGGATTTGCATAACCTAAACATAAAGGTGTACTTGAATTATATAACATCCAGGCAAAGGGCCTAGATTCTGATAATTTTGTTGTTTGCTTTCATAATCTTTCTTTTAACTCGACCTTTATTGCAAGCACAGAGATATGAATTGAAGATATGCGATGGCTCAGTTAATGCTACTAAAGTTCATGATCCGGAATAGGATGTTCAGGGGGTTATATAGAACAGAAATATATTTTTTCATGAGAGATCTGTGTGACTGAATGGCAATTGGAATATATGTGCTTAATAATTTTAAGTTGGCTTAGCAAGAAAAAGGAAATTTAAGCTGAGAAATAGAATTGACTCTGTGACTGACACTTTCAAGTTTTTGTTATACTAGTGATAGATTCTTGGAGAAATGAATATTGTAATTAGTTCTAAAGTAGCCGTTGTTACAAGGTTGGTGGTTTTTTATTTTTTACAGTCACATACAGTTGAGTTTGAAGCAGAATTGATCCAATTGAAACAAGAGAATGCCCACCTTAAGCAGGGAGTGGTAACACTATTGTTGCTTTTGTTCATTTTCTCAAGTTTCTAGGTCTTCATATAGCTTTCATCATCTATTATTTTAAGAACCTACTCTGATTTACTTGCATCTTAACGGGCAGAACTCGAGAGGAAAAGAAAGCAACAGGTAAATCATCTAACTGATTCCAAGTGCACCGTCCACGAGGCACCCAAAAAACAAAATTTTTGTGAAGAATATAGCATTGATGCCAATGTGCACCCAAGTAATTTGGAAACTCTATATGATTCAGTTTTTGCTTTGTTCCTCCTAATTTGCCTGTAATTTTCTTGCAGTACTTTGAAGAATGGAAAATGAAAACATAAACCAAAGCCCAAAATGCTAAAGAGAAACTAAGAATAATGAGAAGAAATCTGAGTTGTTCATTGTAAAGCAAAACGAAAATGACACAAGGTAAAATTTGAGTTGTTTGCCTTTCTACGACCGACCTAAAGCTAGCAAGGAGAACAGTTTGAAATAAAGAAATTTTGACTACCTGAATCTGCAGCTCATCAACCTTAAAATAAATGACAGAGTCAGAGGATTTCTTAAACACCCCCCCCCCCCGGGCGGCGGCCGCAAAGAAAAAAAAAGTCAGTGGGTGGGGCAGGGCTTTGGAAATATGATTTTTATAAATAATCAAATTCTGAAGTCTGAAATAATTATGCTGTACTTTTTATACAGGTCTGCTTCTCAGACATAGGTATGTCATTGTTTCTGTATTATCTGTCTTAAATTTCGCTCAATGTATTCTAAGGGTGAAAAATTGTTTCATCAACAATGTTGATCTCCATATTCAGGTTTTGACAATGAAACCATACGGAGATTTCATAATTGAACAGCCTTGAGATCAGAAAAAAAGCATTCGCACTTGGCATAAAAAAGAAAGGACCTTGAGGTAAAAAGGTCAAACAACAGTCTATTCACTCAAACAGCCTTGAAAACACCTTAATTGGAGGTATTCCCGACTTCTATGTGCTATTACTCCGCAAATTGCAAATGTAGACAAACATTTCATTGATTGATCCAAATATATATAATGTTGTAACTATAAAGCATTCATGAAATGATGTTAAGTGCCATCATTTCCAAAGGGTCAATGAACAAAAAGCACGAGTTAGCTGTAATATGAAGGGTGCAGCAACATTTATTATTTCAAAAGAACTTATGTAAAATGTAGTATAGAAATGATTTTCAGACGCCAAACTCGCATCAGCGATACAGCAATATGTGGAGTATACCGTACTCCACTTCTACTCATAAAATCAGCTGGCAAAAATTGCTATAAAAGTTCACCTGGTTTGCGGATAAATGTTTCCTCTTAGTTTATTTGAGTGGTGAATTAAGGAGCTCCCTCGAATCAAGTAGGTTAGTTCAATACCTATCTTATTACAAGGTCTTTGAAATCCCATGTAACACCTTGTTTAGCAGCTCCACCACTACTACAAGATGTTGTCATGAAAGACTCGCCACATCCACACTGCCTTTTAGAGTGTGGATTGATAAAAACGAACTCAAGACCTGTACAGAAAGAATAGAATACAAATTTAAACAGGAAAAAATCAACAACAAATACAAGCCAGTTTCTGTAACACAAAGCATTTAAATTCATGCAAGCACATATCAAATAAAGTTAAACATTGCTAACATCAAAGCTCCCTACATGCTGGATGTTTCCACGTGCAACATTACCTTTTATCCAGTTAAAGGCCCTCTAAAGAAAAAAAATTATTCCCACAACAACCACCTAAGTTTATAAATTATTTGATAATCCAACAAAAGCAATCTCTACCTCACGTTAACATACATGCAAAAAGAAATGTTGCTTTACTACAGTATGGTATCCGCCAACTAAATTGTTTAAGAAGAGTAACAGGGGGGAAGCAGACAGCATCAGCAGTCTGCTATAAAGCATTTGAATTGGACACACACACACATGTGTGTGCAAACTCAGAGAGAGAGAGAGAGAGAGAGAGAGAGAGAGAGAGAGTAATAACCTAGTTAGATGAAGACAGAAGCATTAGCAATGTAAATGTGAGAAAATGTGCAATAGTTGGCCGAGTAAGCAGGAATGTGATAGTGGTTAGGGATCAGCATTCTCGTCTAAGAGAGAACAATGAGAAACAATAAGAAAATTGCAGTGAAGGGGGAGATGGTGACCGGTAGAGTGCCCATAATATGCATCCATGTTATCTATGAACTTGGAAATATCGTGACAATAGACACGTAGAACCAAAGAGGTAACAACGGTCGAAATATAATGAATTTGGAAAATGGCATGGTGCACAACTGAAACCCAAATTGAAAATTTTCATGTAATGTTCAAGTAAAAAGTTTCAGTTCCGGTTTCCACCTGGGAAGAAAACACAAACACAACCAAATGGTACCTTTTCATGACTCTTGATTGGCCAAAAGCAACTGCTTTAAATCTAATTTATATTTCTCAACTTACTAATCACCACTAATTTATCATATAAAGACAAAATATTTGGTAACCAAATTGAAATAAAACTACTAAAAGATTAAATCTTTAGGTACATGAGTTTATCATCTATAAAATCCATCTTGCTCCCAATTACATGCATCAAACCTTTTGGATCAATTAGTATTTTCACGCCCTTGTCCTCAACCAATTCATCAAAATTTCCTTTCTCATCTATCTGCCAATTCCATAAAACAAAATTCAATATTAATTCATTTCCAAAGTAAAGATAAAAAATATTAAAACAGGATGCGAACCGGCGTTATTGAGGGTATAGGATAAGCCGTTGCATCAGCGAGCCTTGACACCCAATCGAAGGAAAGGTCTTTGGCGCTGTTGAAGAAGGTGACGAATTCTGGAGGCGGCTGCGTCGGTCAACGACAGGGTTTGCCACCTCACAGCCTCCAGTTCGATTTTCTTTGCGGCTGTCGCTCACAACCGAGAAGCCATGGGTTTGTAAAAAATTAAAAAAAAAAAAATCAGCCAGGACATTCAAAATGAAGAATGGGAATGGCACTGAATTAAAGGAGGAAATTGGATACGCCCTGTCGTCATCGTTTCTTCAGCTTCAGTCGCGGAGCAAATTGAAGAGGATCGAAAAGACAAGACTCCTGAGATTGAAGAGGAAAGAAGGAGATGGCAAGAAAGGGATGCGAAATTTATTTATTTATTTATTTTTTTGGAATTTCGTTTTTTTTTTTTTAATTTTTTTATTTATATAATCTTCCCATTTGAAGCTTCTTTTTATATTCATTCGTCGGATGTTACTAATTTTCACCAAATTAAAAAAAAAATCATTTAAATATTTTTAATGTTAAAATTTAATTTTTTCTAAATATTATTTATTTTAAAAAAATTTTTAATGTTAAAAAGTAAAATATTATAAATATAATTTTAAAATATAAAAATTTTAAATTTAAATATTAATAAAATAATTTTAGGACACAAAAATATATAAATAAAAAAACGAGAGGGAGAAAGTATGATTATAAATATATTAATTCTTCACTTTTTCTTGAAAAAAGAAGTTTAGATCATAGCTATTCATATTTCTTCTCTTTTTCAGCTAAAAAAAATTACTTCAACATTTACGAGTTAGGATTAAACTAAAAAATTACAAATACTTAGAATTGAAATTAAAAAAAAAAAAAAACCACAAACACAAATTTATGATTAAAGTGTAACTGTCCACATACCACATACCAAAAAGAACTCCACGCACCTTCAAAGTTCATGTTCCAAGTAAGAACTAAAAACAACAAAAACCACTAATAAGTTGTTATGGAGACAAACGAAAATAAAAACCACAAGCATCACCTTCATCTTGACCTTGAACTTAGCCTCTGATTTCCGGACCCTTTTTCGATGCTTTTGAAATTAATAAACCAAAGTAAGCAAGCAAACTTCTCTTCAAGTGGATTTCAACAAAATCAACCGGGTAATGAAGAAGTTCTTTGGCCTTGTTCACCGTAGCTCCCCACTTAAACAACGTAGACAGGCTGAGTTGCTCAGGTCGCAGACTTTCCATCTCTTTGAGGTTGTCGAAAAGAAGAGCTAGAATATTGGCATCTGCAAAATCAGTAGCTTCACCACGATGGTCTTCCAATTTGCGAGCAACAAGTTTTAGGTAGCGTGGAAGATCATTCAATTCGGCAGTCGTTATTTCATCTTCCAAACCTTGGAAATTTGAAACATCCACTTTGTTCTTGTCCTTGGCAAAAAGCTTCTTTTCACGAGTTCGCCAACTTCCTTGATCAACAGTAGGCTCGTTAGCTGCAGTTTTCTCCCAGAAAAGCCATGGAAATGCCGAAGAAAGCTAACACAGCAAACATGGAAGAAGACCCACATAAGCATTAAGCATATATATATAAAATTCATTGTCAGTCGGAGCTTTTAGATTCCACCAACAAAGTTAACATGATCATTTGTGCAATGGAAGTAAATATCATACCTCTTCTCTTAGAGTATCCACGCTAACCCCCTGAAATTTAAGAGAAAATAAATAACTCATCGACATTACAAGCTGTAAACAGGGACAAGTCTAAGACTGATGACTTGAAACACTGAAGCCAGATAATCCAGAAAACACAGAGGAAAGAGAGGTGGATGCAGGACAAATCAAGCAAGATGCTTTTTCAATGAAAAGAGAGAAGGCGTTTTCAATGAATCTATTCTCCAGACTTCAGCGAGAGTTGTAGCAATAGATCCCATTTTGAATATAATATATATGGTACAATGAATTCATTGAGTTGTTTCTCTTTTTCGTTTCTGCCCATTCTAATTAGCTATACAGGTGGAATATTGCCAGTGTCACTGCCCCTTCTTTTTGTTGTTTGTGCTATTTTTTGTTTTCATGAGAGACTAAGTTTAGCAATAAAACTTATGTTATAAAACTTGTGCTATAAAACGCATAACGTGAAACTTATGTAGTCTTGCTGGCGACTACTGGAAATGGAAAGGCAGGATTAGAACCCGATCAGTTTGATTTGAGCACGCCCGACCTCCAGTCGCCTGTGGCAGCCCACCTTGCACCATATGTACTTATAGCTATCCATGGTAACTTGAAACCGTACAAAGTAGTTGAGTGATTGCCGGTCATCCTGGTGTCAGAAAGAATACCCTACTCTTGCAGGTACAAAGTTTATAGCACTTGAGTTTATTGTGCTTCACTCATTATGTTGCTCTTATCTTTTTTTAAAAGAAAACTCTTCTATAGTCAATTCATATTAGTATTTTTTTTTATTCGATATAGCTATCTTATAATGCTAAATTCACTTCTTACTTGAAAGATGGTTGCCCTAACTGCTTCTATAGCATATGTCTCTCTAGAGGTAGTTTTCATGACATCTATATATCTCATCCTGGTTTATCATCATGCTGAATGTCTAAGTTTTGCTATGTTATATAAATTGCACATATAGATAAGACATTTACCTTAGCACTTAAAGCAATATATGACAACATTAGTCGTCCCCAATAATATAGAAATTAAGAGGACTTCATTCACCTCCAATCTTAGAAACATAGTCATTCCTAATAATGTTGAAGGAGCTTTAATTCTTTATTTTTTAGAATTACCCATATCTAAACTGTTAGGAATAGTAACTCAAATCTCATAAAAGATTTATTTAAAATTTGTTAAATATTATTTGATGGACAAGAATACTTGCAGAAGAAAAATTCTAAAAGGAAATGAATTCTTAATAGATAAGTTTGTATGGTTATAAATAGGTGAAGTCTCTACAAAGTTAGATATGAGAAAAAGATGTAAGAGAGTTGTAGGATTTTTATGAGATAAACACCTCATAGGAGTACTTGAGATTTACATCTTATGAGTGTGTATGTTTGAATGTTTGGGAATAGACTAACAAAGATTGAGAGGGTCCATATAAGTATGATGTATGGGTGCAAATGGGTATGTGTTTGTGTTGAAAGGGTACACATGAAAAGTGTTTGTTTGGGTTGAGAATACTCCATAGAATTAGAGGAGATTAAGCAGGTTTATGGGTATTAGTTATGAGTATTTGATTTGATTTTATGTATGTTTGTAATTTTTTACAACTAATGAATCTTATTTCTCATTCGTGGATATAGGTTAGTTGGACTGAACCACGTTGAATTATTGTCTCTTGTATGTTTGATTAATTATTTGATTTCGCTTCCGCTGGTGTGATTAGTTTGAGACTTTTTAGCCCAACAAGTGGTATCAAAACATGGTTCAAGACATGAAAAGAGGCAAGCTTAGAGGACCTCGATTCAAGGAAGAAGTTTGAGTTTGTGTTTTAAGGATTGGTTTGCGTGAAGCGTGAAGATACATAAAAGAAGATTGTAAGATTTTCATTGCAGGTGGAGCCAAGTATGTCTAGTATAAAGATAGATGATTTGATGAAATTTGAGTTAAGGTGAAGATTGTTAGGAATAATGACTCAAATCCCATAAAAAATTTATTTGAAATTTGTTAGATATTACTTAATGGACAAGAAAACTTGCAGAAGAAGAATTCTAAAAAGAAAGGGATTCTTAATAAACAAGTTTGATTTGCAAAAGAAGAATTCTAAAAAGAAAAAGATGCTTAATAGGTAAGTTTGTATGGTTATAAATAGGTGAAATCTCTACAAGGTTAGATATGAGAAAAAGATATAAGAAAGTTATAGGATTTTGTAGAATAGATACCCCATAGGAGTATTGGAGATTTACGTCTTATGGGTGTATATGTTTGAATGTTTGGGAGTAGACTAAAGAAAATTGAGAAAGTTCACATAGATATGATGTATGGGTGCAAATGGGTATGTGTTTATGTTGAAAAAGTGCACATGTGAAGTGTTTGTTTGGGTTAAAAATATTTCATAGGATTAGAGAAGATTAAGATGGTCTATAGGTATTAGTTATGAGTATTTGATTTGATTTGATTTGATGTATGCTTGTAATTCTTTACAACTAGTGGATCTTACTTCTCATTTATAGATGTAGGTCAGTTGAACCGAATCATGTTAAATTACTGTCTCTTATATGTTTAATTGATTATTTAATTTCGCTTTTGCTGATGTGATTGCATTGAGAGTTTTTAGCCAAACACAAACATGGATATGTTGGTTGAATGCGAATCGGATACGGGTATGTGTCTGGATGATATTGAAATAGGACTTCAATCATTCCTAGTAACATACCTAATAATGTCGAAGAAGGTTCCATCAGTGATCCTTAAAGACTCTTTTTGACATATGCTTACATAGAATTGAGATGTTTATCATCTTAAATCATATAGTATTAATTTGAGGAAGACTAACATCACCAAAGAGATTCAAAACTCTTACAAGTTTTAAGACAATAATGTTCCTACAAGTTTAAAAATGAAAAGACTAAAACACTAGAAAAACCCTTAAACATAACTACATTACTTAAATAAACCTTTATACTTTTATTGTATCGTAATAAGCTCTTTTTTTTTTTTTAATTTGTACCGACATAAGCTTTTATTTCAAACAAAAAATGGATTTATGTTAAGGGTTTATTTAGGTACAAATTCAAGATGGACTTATTTGAATACAATAAAAATATAAAAACTTATCTAAATAAAATAATTAAATTCAGAGACCCTTTTACTATTTTAGCAAGTACGAAAGTCAAGTTTAATGTTAAAGACGATTGGTGTGCAATTGTCTCCAATAATTTTAGGCACATAATTTTTAAAATATGCTTAGCCGGATCAGGATGACCATAATCCTTTCCAAAAATATAGGAACAATTTTGCAGCTTTCAGGGACAATCCTAATTGTCCCTATAACAACAATAACAAACTAAGTCTCATATTCCATAACTCTGGAGTTAGTTGTATGAAAAACCAAAAGAGAATCACATTAGGTCATAATTTCGAATCTTCTTGTGCCACTTATTTCTATTCACAACATCTGTTTCATCTATTTCCTTGACCCTTATATAATGTTTGATTACTTGCATCCACATCTTTTGTGGTTTGCCCTTAGAAGTTTTGCTCCTAAATCTAGAAGCTCACATCTCCTAATTGGTGCACAAGTAGACCTACATTTTACATTGCCAAACCATCTCAAACGGCCCTCTCTTATCATTTCCTCAATTTAGACTAATCATAATTTTTCTCGAATGTCTTCATTTCTGATTTTGTCTCTTCTAATCTTACTACACATTCATCTAAACATCCTCATCTCAGTTACACTCATTTTCTTTTTATATTATTTTTTAACAATCCAACACTCAGTTTCATATAACAATGCAGATTTTATAGTTGGTTTATATAACTTTACCTCTAACTTTAAAGGCACGTTACGATTATCCCTAATTCTTTTAAAATTTGTAGTTCAAGGTGATTTATAAATGATAAACAATCATCTTATTGAAGGAATAATACTATAGGTTAAAAGGTAACACAGTATATCAATGGCAAGAAATCTGCATACCTCAGTTGTGAGGATTTTTTCAAGGTTCTCTACTTTTGTAGTGTCCTGAAAAACAGAAAAGTTAGGATTAGAGACATCAAATAGTAACTACATTCAAATCAAATGAAATCAAAGTAGTAACTAGATTTAGAACTAAAAAAATTGAGTAAATTACAAAATTATCATGTTTACTACAAGGATTTATAAAGGAGAGTGCCAAGGAGATCAAAATGAATCAATTTCTTTTGTTCATTCCTACCCGCTTGTTGGTCTTGAAGATATTATTGCAAGATTCAAGAAAAAAGAGTAAGAGGAGAGCGAGGGAAGAAAAGGTACCTCTCGCCGTTTTTCAATTGACCTTTCTATCATCTTTTCTATTTCTTTCAATGTCTGCTTCATTTCATCTGTTACTTCCATCGTTGCTGCACCAGCTCTCCTGGCCCCATTTTTCTTCTTTCGTTCCTTGTCCTCCTCTTCCTTGATCTTCTTCTTTATGTTCTCGAGGTCAGTCCGCGGTGGCCATATCTTTTTGATTCGGTTGAGGGAATCAAATATTGGTTGATAGAGGTCAACGACTTCGTTCTCCATCACGTACTTCATTAAACTTACACAAGAGTATAGGTCTGCCCTCTCGTCCTTCATTTATACAAACAAGAGTTAATAAAAACAAAACCATGGATGATGGATACAATAAAAATTAATTAATGTGAAATTTGCGAATTAAAATGGATTACAATCTTTATCTGTCGATTAACTCTGTCCCCGAGAATTTTTAGTACTTTCAAGGCAGAATGCTTCTTGAGAAGTTCTTCTACAGGCACTCCTTTTCCTTTTGGTTTTGGTGTTTGGGAAACTTCAGATGGTTCTCCAACATGGAAGGTGCTGGTGCAACTCCCTTTGATGCTTCTTCGTTTTGATAATTCGTTGGAATCTTGCTGTTTTCTTTTTATGGGGCTCAACTTTTTTTTGTTATGATTTGGCGACAGTAATGGTTGGCTCATGTCATTCTGTGCTTCAGATGTAGGACTCTTATCCGGAACTAGGTCCCTTTCGCAATCACCACCGGCACTGGGTCCCTTTGATGTAGCACTCTCATCCGGCAATAGGTCCCTTTCGCAATCATCATCAGCACAGAGGAAGAGCAAGAGCGACAGAAGATAAGTGCACTTGCTCAACATCTTGCTGCACAAATCTGGTATAAATTGCCAAGAAAAAGGTAACAAAAATTGTTCTTAGTACTAAGTACTAACTAGTTAGATTTTGAGTAAGTAAACTCAGATCAGACAATTTAATAGGTATGGAAACATTGGTCTTTGTTTTTCGAATTCGAAGCAGAAATAGAAAGAAGAAACAATTAATCAACGACAGGGTTTGCAATTCAATTCACCAACACCATGTCCCAAAACTATTAAAGAAACAATTAAAGCAAATTAATTTTGCAAATCAAAACAAGATACATGATTACTCACTGATTGGATGTCTCGACAGAAGAGAAGAGATGGCGGCCGAAGAATAAAGAGAGAGAAATCAACCACTTGACTTGGAGGGCTTTACAACCCTCTTACCTAACTATATAGCCACAGAGAACGATCGAGTTTGCAGCCTCAGTCTAATTTGGCGCGAGAATACTCCATTGTCCAGTTTGACCTGTACTAGGTGAACTGGAGACCATTGTCCAGTTCGACCTGTACTAGGTGAACTGGAGAGCAATGTTTTGCGCGCGACGAAAAATGGAATGAAATTGCGAGTAAAAATTTGTTAATTTAATAGTTCACCTCTAAGGTAATAAAGTAAAATGGTGATTTTGAATTTTAATTATTAAATTGATATATTTTTTATTTTTACTTCTTTTTTTTTTATTAAACAAAATCTAAGTGTGGAATCATCCGTTATTTAAAAAAAAAAAAAAATCATAATATTTATGCAAAAATAATAATAATAATAATAGTAATAACAAATTAAATTAATTATTTTAAAATATTACTTTTTAAAATTAAAGATAACAATATAAATATTAAATTAATTTAAAATGAATAATTAGATAATTTTAAATTTTTATTTATAATTAAATATTATAATCAAATATATTATTTATTTATATAATTTTTTCTGTACATAAATAATATGCAAAGTTGCTTAATTGTATAGTAATAATTACATTTTACAAAAAATAATTATTTTCATTATAATATAACTTCTTAAAAATTACATTTGACAAAAAAATCATTTTTATTTTGAAAAAAAAGCCGAATTAAAAAAGCAACCCATGCTAATAATAAAGCTGTTAAAAAAAACCAAGTAATCCTCTTCCCACATCATAAAAATCCAAAAAAAAATCACTCATCAATTTTCTCATTCCATCTCAAAAAATAAAAAAACAAAAACCACCACATGCCACATGTTAAGTTTTAATGAAATAAATAGTAAAAATAATCTGTGTTTAATATTATTAATTCATTCAATAATTTTTATAAAACAATATCAAGTAAATTTGAAATTCAAAATTTAATACTTAAAGTCCATTCTCCTTAAATGACCATCTCTTTTATATAAAAAAAAAAAACAAATAAGGTATTATAGTAAATATTAATATATCTAATTTTCATATATAGCTAGACAAGTCCCCGCACTTACTATGGGTCAAAATTTTTTATTTTACCATTCATATTTATGGGTTTTATTGTTAAAAATGTGTTTAATTATATAAAAAATGAAAAATGGCAAAAGATACAAAAGAAATTAAGTGAAAGTGACATGCATATATTTAAACTGATCTCTTATTTTGAATTAATTTAATATATTTTTTATAAAAATGCTTACATCAAATCAAGATGAATAAAACTTATATGATATTCATTATTTTGTTATTTTTATTAATTGACTCATTTTATTATAAAATTGATCTAAATAAAAAATGATTGAAAATAATAAAATCGAATTCGAACGTAATATCAACACATTTGCTAATTACAAAAGAAAAAACAAAAATATATATTAAATAAACACATAATATACAATTAGTATCAAGTAGATCTTCAAAAATATATATATAATTAAAATGGCAAAAAAAAAAATTTAAAAAATATATATTTTATAATTTTTTTAAAAAATTATTAAATAATTTAAAAAATAAAGAAAAAAAATCTTAAAAATGACATGTGATAATTAAAGGAAACAGGATTGTTGGACTGCACATCACTCAAATGTGCCCTAAAAAATAAAATCTAAAGAAAATCATACTCAATTTTTTATTTAAAAAATAAAAAAGATAAAAAGAAAAAAAATTGTTATATGCGAATGCTACACATAAATGTACAACATTTTAAAAAACTATTAGTTTTGTAAAAGAAAAAGTGAAAAAAATTAAATTTTAAAATTTTAAAAATTTAAAAATTTAAAAATTAAAAAAAAAAAAAGAAAAAAAGATTAACCACAACATGACAAATGGCACTCTAAAAACCAATACTCAGTATAAAAGACTAAAACGGATAAGATTATATATAAATCTTTATTTTAAATAAAAGGTTAACTTCTATAACATTTAATGCTAGCTAGATTTTTTGTTCACTCGAATGGTTACCTGAAAAAAAAAAAAGAAAATTAAAAAAATAAATAAAATTTACTTTTATGTAATTTACTATGATTAGTGATGACAATAAATTAGATCGAGATAAATTTTTATTAATATTGAATCTGATTCGATTTTAAATATATAAAATTTAAATTTAATTTGATAAATTTTTTATTATTTTATATTTGAATTCAATCTAATTGATATTAGATAAAATCGTATTCGATTTAAAATTAATAAAATATTATTTTTAATATAAATATAAAATTAAAAATATATAAATAAATATATAAATGAATATAAAATTAAATAAATAATTAAAAAATAAAATTTTTTTATATATCAAATCAAATAAAGTTGAATTTGTATAAAATTTGACTTCGAATTTTTTTTTATGTCATTCGATCAGACTTGATCATATATTAGATTTAAAAAAAAAAATTGATCTTAAAAAATCGTATCGGATCAAAACTCATAAATTTTAGATATTTTTACCTTCTGTAACGATGACTTGAAAAAATATTGAAAATTAAAATTTTTTTTATTTTTTTCTATTTCCTTTCATTTCTCACTCTTAATCTTCAACGTATGGTCATTTCTGTCACCATCTGATTGGACCAAGTTAGCTGATGTCGTATGCGAGAACTTGTTGGAGCCACTTGAAAGGAATCAAAGTTTATTTGTGTTATTTTGACCCTTTAGACGACTAAGGCTCCATTTGGTTTCGACTGCACCTCACTGGAGGTGCAGTTGCCAACAAAAATTGTGCCAGCTGATGTTTAACATCCGTTTGGATATCAAAGCTGTGGTATGATTGTCTACTTTTTTTCATTGGAGAATTTAGCTTCAGTTGAAAAAACGACACCGAACTTCAAAGTTTTTTTTTCATCCTTTATTTTATATTACAAAGATAAAAATATCCTTATATTTTTATTTTTTATTTTTTATTTAAAAATTATAAAGTAAATTTATTAATTTATATATAATAAACAAGTTTTATTTATTATATAATAAATTAATATATAAATAAAATTCTAATTAATTTTATAAATATTAAATAATTTAAAATTTTTGTTAATATAATTTATATTCTAATATCTTTAATAATTTTTTTTTTAATTTTATCATCATCATTATTTTTATACTTAAATACATATCTCATTAATTTTAATTTTATAATTATAATATTTAATCTCATCATCATAATAAATAATTTTATCTTTATTATAATTTTTAATTTCATTAAAATTAATCTTACCATTCCTCTAAATAAATATGATCTCGCAGAATAATGGCTGAAAAGGAGTCATAGTGGGAACAGAAAGAGAGGGAGAAGGAATGGAAGAAAAAAATAAAAAAAATTTTTTGGATTACCTCAGCAAGCCAGGTCAGCAGTAGTTAAAAAAAAAAATGAAAACTTTGGACTTGGTGTGGGCTGTTGACAACTTGGACTTTTTTGGGGTGTTAAAAAATAGAAACTTGGGCTGTGCTCTCCACTTCACAGGAAAGGTCTAAGTCATTTCGCAATTCTTGGACAGGAAAAACTCAACTTTTCTTGGGCCCTCATTATAAAAAAGGAATTTGAAAAAAACAAGGGTTTAAGCATTTTAAGGGGCCAGAAATTCACTGACACTTAAACCCTGGCCGATAAGGGTCCTATTCATTAATCGCATTAATTCATGTCTTTCCTTTTCACTTATTTTTTGGAGTACTACTTTTTTGTTGGTAACATCGGGTTTTATTTTTTTTACTTAAAAAAAAAAAATTTATCAACAATAACCTGACAAAACAAATCGCATAGCCAAAAAAGAGAGTTTCAAGCCCTGAAATCAACTACAAAAAAGAAAAAAAAAACTTCTGCCATTTCACCCCATTTCCACTCCCTTTTGGGCTTTAGCACCCAAATGCCTTTGGGAACTTCGCTGTTTCTGTTACCTTCGACTCTGCATCTCTTTCAGGTTTTCTCTTTTCCTCTTTCTCTTTAAAACCCAGATGTCATTTTCTCTTTTGATGCATTTTCTCTTGTTTATACAATTTTTTTCTTTTAATTTCTGATTTTGCGTTTTATCTGCAAGATTGGACTTTCTGTAGTGAATTGTGTGAATCTTGTTTCTGTACTTTAAAGTTGAAGCATTTTGGGTAGTTTGTATTTTTTTTTTAATTTCTGAATGTATTTTGCAAACTTGTTTGATGTTATGCTTCATAGTTTATAAGTTTTTTGTGCTCTTTAATTTAGAAAGTTAATGGGTTTTTCTAAAATATTTTGGAATATAGTTTTTATTTTATTCTGTGTTTTATGCAGGTATTGAAAGAAAATTTGAGTGTGCAACTTTAAGTTAAGCTATTTTGGACGTTAAATTTTCTGGCTTCTATAATAGCGTAATTAAATCTGATTCTTAGTGCTGCTCTTCACATGGCGACTGCTATATCGCCCTATTTTACACCTTCAGATACTAGATCAATGGCGGTACTTAATGTTCTTGGAGGGAGAGTGGTAATGGAGAATCCTCTAGGGAGAGGTAGCTACCTTAAAATGTGTGGTAGGAAAAGTGGGTTTTTAAGTGCTCGCCAAATGTCTATGATGACTCGTTTTAGATGCTCTGCCAACTCTCATAGTGTCAGTCCGTATCAAAATAAAGACCCTTTTCTGAATCTGCATCCTGAAGTTTCAATGCTTAGAGGTGAAGGGAACAATACAATAACCAACCCAAGAAAGGATAGTTCTAGTGGAAGTGTCACCGAGAGCTTAAGAGACATGTCTGGTTCAAGTAATTATAATGAAGCTAAGATCAAAGTTATTGGTGTTGGAGGTGGTGGATCAAATGCTGTTAATCGCATGATAGAGAGCTCAATGAAGGGTGTAGAGTTCTGGATTGTTAACACTGATGTTCAAGCCATGAAAATGTCACCTGTCTTTCCTGAGCATCGTTTGCAAATCGGTCAGGAGCTAACTAGGGGTCTAGGTGCTGGTGGGAACCCAGAGATTGGCATGAATGCTGCCAAAGAAAGCAAAGGGTCAATAGAAGAGGCTCTTTATGGTGCTGATATGGTTTTTGTTACTGTAAGTTCTCATCCATCTCCAATTTTAATCATTTACGTAGAATTTGATTGTTACTATTATTATTAATCTGATTTCATGAGTGTCTTGGATCTAAACTGTCTCTGTTTTTATGCTTTTATTTAAAATTAGTATTTCTATGAAAAATATTACAAACAATAACACACCAAAACAAGCAAAATATGCTATGCAACAAGAAAAATAGTTTTATGTTCTGTTTATTATTACTAACTAGACTCCTCTAGGAGACTGGTCAAGGATATTTGTCAAAGAAAGTGTTTGAATGCTCCTATTTATAGCAAATATTCATTGGTCATAAAATAAACACAACTAATCTTGCTAATGATATGTGATTTCTTGTTTCATGAAACCTATTCAATCAATTGAATGGTTAATGAGTTATGTGGAAAGTCTATAGTGTCAAGGAGTGGTAAAAATTATGTATTATTTCAGTGACAGCAAGCTCAACTTGTTATTACATGCGAAGCATCAGATGTGTGTTAATAGCCATTTAAGTTAAAACTCCATAATATTTTTCCTAGTGTTTGTTTTGTCTTCTATTTGATGATTCATGAACTAATTTAATTCATGGTTAATTTTTGTCCTTGATACTTTTGTTCTTTAAATTGCCAGTGGTTAAAACCATTTTTGTTCTGGTGATGTTGCACATGGCTCTGATAGATTGATATTTGCCAAGTTAAAAATTAGGAGTAGATCAAAGGATCTTGGATTTCTTTCGCCTTCTAGTATCGTTCTTTAACATTTTACCCAGGACTTCAAGTTTGCTTTTGCAGGCTGGAATGGGTGGAGGGACTGGAACTGGTGGAGCTCCTGTAATTGCAGGGGTTGCAAAGTCCATGGGTGTATTAACTGTTGGTATTGTCACTACCCCTTTTTCTTTTGAGGGAAGAAGGAGGGCTGTTCAAGCACAGGAAGGAATTGCTGCTCTGAGAGAGAATGTTGACACACTAATTGTTATTCCAAATGACAAGTTGTTGACTGCTGTTTCCCAGTCTACTCCAGTAACAGAAGCATTTAATCTGGCTGATGATATTCTTCGACAAGGTGTTCGTGGTATCTCTGATATAATTATGGTATGGGATGCTTCTAGAAACTATTGGAAACCTCCTAATCTAACTATGTAGTTTCATGATTGAGTTGAAACCCAAATATTTAGACAAAAGAAATATAACCGTAATGTCATTTTCTTTCCTTCTCCTCACATAGTCCTTGAAAATTGAGACTCTCCTTTCAATATTGTTGACGATTGTATGGGAATTTTTTTTTTTTATATGTTACAATCAATCAGTTATAGGAACATTTGTGCACCTTAAATTTCCCTAATTTATTAGATGGCAAGGATGAACTAATAGTTTAGTTCTGCCTTTATTGTGTCTTTTCCCCCCTTTCAGTATGAAGTTTTTGATTCGTAGGCTTTGGGTGGAAAAAACTGGTGTGTCCATTTATTCCCTTTGTCAGTATAATTCTTGGGGGCTGCACTTTTTGATGAAATTTTTAGATCCTTTTTCTTGTAAATAATAACTATGATTCATTATCAAGCATGATCTTTATTCCAAGGTCTCCTATATTTTCCAAGGTCCATATTTTATTAAACCAAAGTGGTAGTAAGTGTCTTTGTATCTTAGATAGTTGGGATAACTTTGGTCATTGGAGCTGCTAAATTCCATTAATACCAGAGCTCTGGAATGGAACCATGGAGCCTGTAAAAGTCAGTATATTTGCTTGACCAGCAATTCATATCTGTAATGCTTTGGGCAGTGCAAAGTTTGAAGTATTATGAACTTGGGACCATACTTGTACACTCTAATTGGTTGTGAGTTTCCTGATTGCAGATTCCAGGGCTAGTCAATGTGGATTTTGCTGATGTGCGAACTATAATGGCAAATGCAGGTTCCTCACTGATGGGGATAGGAACTGCTACTGGTAATTCAAAGAGGTCTTTAGCTTTTTATATTTAAGGCTTTAAGATTTCAGGTTGTTTGTCTTATCACACATACTCTCCCATTCCTTTCTGAGCAAAAGGATACAAGGAAGAAGTAGGGAGAAGAGAGCAGCATAAAAAGTGAAAAAAAATAGGGGTTGCTCGGGCTCCTGGTTCATATATTGATGCCAGAACGTGGGCCACCATCATATTACATGTTTCTCACCTCACCTGTGTTTTATAAATGCTAAAGATGGCACAAATTTGACCTTTTTTCTCTCAGAACTGAATGTGCAACAGCTACGAATTTAAATGCATGAAGTTTCTACCTCTTTTTTTCCCCCGTGACAAAAATTGAAGTGATGGTAGCTTGTCCATTTTCTTTCCTTCTTCCTTTTCTTGGCTGTACATATTGATGTTTTATCTTGAAAGAAACAAATTTTACACATCATATGGCCTGTGATCTCTTCTTATCGTGATGCTTTGGTTTATTAATTGGTAATTCAGTTTTTTAAATTGCCTTTTCATTGACAAGTCACTTGGTCGCAGATTCGTTATTATGCTCTAATTGTTTTCTTCTGGTTTGTAGGGAAAACAAGGGCAAGAGATGCTGCACTAAATGCTATCCAATCACCTTTGTTAGATCTCGGTATAGAAAGGGCTACTGGAATTGTGTGGAACATAACTGGTGGAAGTGATTTAACCTTGTTTGAGGTAACCCTCTGTCTCTAATTCCCCCCGCATCTGTGTGTTAGGGTGGGTGCGCTGGCAATATGTACATTATCTATACTACCTAGCTATACCTTTTTTTCCTGTATCTTGTGCTCAAAATTATTGGTTATATGTGAGTGGAACCCTTCCAAGTAAGAGAAGAGTTATTGAAGCCTGAGCAACCCCACCATATCTGAAATGTGCATACTCCTTTTTAGAGAGGAAGCAATTGTAGGAAACGTCACACCTCCAGCCACTGATTACTTCTGAAATATGTTTCAATTTTGAGTTCTTGTAAGCCTACTGTTTTCTCAATATCTTTGGGCCTAGATTGTGGGAATGTCTTCACAGTGTTGTTATATTTTTTCTGTCCTGATGCATGATTGACCCTCCAGCAACTTAAGTTAACACCTACCCTCCCACACACACACACGCGCACGCGCGCACCAATAACCACAAATTGTCTGCATGGTGACTGAAATATTGTACACCGGAGACCTTGATTATCTTGAATGTTCCTCTTGTTTAGAATATGCCTTCATAGATTTTTTTTTTCATCTCATTTGATAATTTCTGTAGGTTAATGCTGCGGCTGAGGTTATCTATGATCTTGTGGATCCAACTGCCAATTTAATATTTGGAGCAGTAATAGATCCATCACTTAGTGGCCAAGTAAGTTAATGCTTATTGTAGTGTACTGATGCCAAAGTTTAGACTTGGAGAGTCATCTGCATATTTGATCACCATACTTTGAGTAGGCCTGCGGTCTAACTGTAGTTTTAATAAAGCATATGTGATAGCAGCAATTCAATAAATGAAACATTCAGAAAAGTAGGATTAAAACCTGGCAACATATGAACTTTATGATGAACTTTACTGTCGAGGCCAAATGTTGCTCCAATAAGAAATGCCATGCCTTTGTGTTTACGTCAGTGACTAGTTCTCCTGTATCTAATTTGTGCTTACCAGCAAAGTATCTCAGTCTTATCTAGCAGTGAGATTGGCAATGGGATTGTATCTCTGCTTCGTGAAGACTTATTTTATCATTATGATATTTTAGGTAAAACATGCAGAGCTATGTAGAATAAGGCCAAATTTAGATGCAGAATTCACATTGACATTAATGTGAACTTTTGAATTGATGATGAAAGCCATATAGGCTGGTATTCTCTGTTGGTTCTTCATTTAGGTAAATAAACAATGTCATCTTTGCACAGACCAGCAAGACCTCTTGCTGCAACATTCATGTTCCTCAATGTGAGTTATTAAGTTGATGGCAAACCTCACTTTGGGTCTTTATTTAGGTAAGTATAACTCTAATTGCTACTGGATTTAAACGTCAAGAAGAAAGTGAAGGGAGGCCCCTTCAGGTACTGCTCAACTGTCTCTTTCTTTCTCTTTCCCTCTCACACTAATTTATACTGGATTCCTGATAAAATGCAGGCAGGTCAGCTAGCACAGGGAGATATTGGTCTTGGAATGAATCGCCGGCCTTCTTTTAGTGAAGTTGGTACAGTGGACATCCCTGAGTTCCTGAAGAAGAAAGGACGTTCACGCTATCCCAGAGCTTGAATGGTTCTCTGCATAGTGTCTCAACCAATGTAGTTATGCCTCGCTCTAGTCCTCTTTGTTACTGGTTTCTGTTTTGGGCTAATTAGTGCGTATACTTTTTTTCGAAAGTATAGCATGTTAGTAGTTGGTTCTACATAGTTTGTTTCATTACATCGCAAGCAACTACCTCCACCCCCTTTCAATAAGTTACAGTAACAGTAAATTTCCCGAAGTTTAGGTTAGAGCTTGTTTCAGGACCATGATGAAATAAAATTTTGAGTAGCTTGTACAGAGTGCATCTGATGAAAGTAAAGATGAGATTACTCATGTGTTTTATCCAGTGGTAATATTGGTTGTGTTAATGTGATCTTGTAATGCCCTTTGAGATTTTGTTATACTTTGAGAAATTAAATTTGAGGTTGCCTAATAGCAAATACCAAGCAGAAGAATGCTGTCATAGAATAGCTGAAACCGAACACTGGTAAAGCTGATAATGCAGCAAAATGCAACAGGAACACGCGTAAGAATACTGTCAAATAATACAAGAAACCAAAATCTGGTAAGCAGATTGTACAGCAAAATGCAACAGGAACATGCATGATGTTCCCACTTCTTAATGATAAACTGAAATAGGTAATAGATCAGCAGGGTAAACAGGAACTTTTTTTTGAAGTCTAAAAATTTTCCTTTGGAACAAGCTCTCCTGCAGATTATCTAGCATTCAAAACTGTTCTACTCTTAATGGGCACAAAATTTTCCGATAGCCCGCGAGATATCATTCCCACCACTATCTCATTCCCAATTGAGGACCAATTTTTATAGAATTTAATAAAATAGATATTCTGTGATTCAATTACTTTTAAGATTTTCTTTTTCAAAAAAAAAAAAAAAAAGGAAACTATTTTCCCCATGTTGTGCTTTATGGGTTAGTTGAGTTGCATTCCTCAGTGCAAGAATCATCATACTCGTAAACTTTGTTGAAAAGATCGTTCAATTTCAACTGCTCTCACTCATATAGGCATATAGCCTCAGCAATCTCCAGTATTAATGCGAGAGCAGCTGGTTAATATAACATGTTGGCTGAGCATACTACTTGGTCAAGTGCATGAATTTGTTGGCAAAACTTGAAGTTGTCAAAACCTTACCAGAAATCTCCACATGAACATAAGCCATCTGAGAAATGATGGAATCTACTGTTGTCCCTCACAATAATTTTTCTTCCAATCACCTTAGATATGTACTTAATTGCAGAGTGGCAATCAACACAGACCCTTAAATTTTTCTTTACAATGATTGGCTTCCCACTTGGCATGCTTATTAGTGCAAATGCAATGGCGATTCTCTCACTGTGATGCTGAAGTATCTTCTCCTTCACACCAACATCCATATCCAAGGGAATGGAATCCGTGCAAGGGACATATCCAGCCTTCTTTATCTCATCCGAAAGAGAATCAAGCTTCTCATAAATTGCTTTCTTTTGAGGATGAGACCAGTCTTCAACTCCAAAAATATGAGTTCTATTTCCAACATCAACCCAGCTATAACCTGGTAGTTTCTTTATATTACCATCTTGCATCATCTTCCTCAATGTTCTCACATCTTCCCATTGCTGCTCCTTAGCATAAATATTTGAAAGCAAAACTGGAGCTCCACTATTATCAGGTTCAAGCTCCATCAATTTTTCTGCTGCAAGTTTACCTCTCTCCTTATCACCATGGATCTTGCAAGCTCCAAGGAAAGAACACCATCCAAACGCATTAGGTTCAAATGGCATTTTGTTTATAAAATCTTCAGCTTCTTTAAGCTGTCCAGCACGACCAAGTAAGTCAATAACACAAGAGTAATGCTCTTCTCTAGGCACTATTCCATAAGTCTTCTCCATAGCATTAAACAAACTTAACCCTTCCTCCAATAAGCCAGAATGACTACAGCCTCTTAGAAGACTGACAAACGTTATTGCATTTGGTTCCACTCCTACATTTTTCATCCTGTTAAAAAATTCTATGGCATCTTTTCCTAAACCATGCTGAGCAAACACACTTAACATTGAATTCCATGCAATTTCGGTTGCATTTTCAATTTCATCAAATATCCAAATAGAATCATCAACCAACCCACATTTTCCATACATATCAACAAGAACTGAAGAAACAAAAGGGTTTCCATCAAAATTGAATTTAATCACTTGAGCATGTAGCTGTGTTCCCTGCTCAAGTGCAGCTTGGCTAGCACAAGCCTTGATCAAACTTGAGAAAGTGAATTCATTAGATTGAATTCCTTGCCTCCGCAGCTCAACAAAAACACTTAAAGCGTCCTCCATTCGATCCATCTCAACATATCCATCAATCAATGAAGAACAAGACACGGTATTTCTACACTCAGAGTCAATTCCAAACACATTTGAGGCACTATCCATGTCTCCCACTTTTGAGTACATATCAGTAAGAGCATTTCCCACAGAAATCTCCAAGTCAAACCCCTTCTTCACCATAACTGAATGAAGATATTTCCCAAAATCTAAAACCTTTAATGCTGCACAAGCACTTAAAGTACTACAAAGAACAAATTTATCAATAGCAATCCCCTCATTAACCATCTTCTTATAAGCCAACAATGCATCCTTAAAAAGACCATTCTTTGCATATCCATCGATCAAAGCAGTCCACAAGACCTTATCTTTACACTCCATCTCTTGGAAAACTTTATAAGCATTAAGCATAACTCCACACTTTGAATACATATCAACCAAATTGCTACCAACAAAAATATCCAAACCGAACCCAAATTTCAATGCAAGGCAATGCATTTGCTTCCCAAATTCAACCAACCCAACAGAAGCACAAGCTTTAATAACACTCGAAAAGGCAAATTGGGTCGGGTTTTCCCCAGCAATTCTCATTTGGGAAAAAGTTGTTATGGCTTCTAAGTAATGTAAGTTCTGAGAAAACCCAGTTACCATAGCAGTCCAAGAAACCAAGTTTCTTTCAGACATTTTCTCAAACAGTTTGACTGAGTAGTCTAATTGACCACATTTTGAGTACATGTTAAGGAGATGGTTGGTTAAAAAAGTGCATAGTGGATACCCAGATGAGATTAGCTGAGAATGAAGTTGTTTTCCTTTGAGTAATTGTTTGGTTTGGGCTAAGTTTTGGATTATTTTGGCCAAGGATTTAGAGTCCTTTAGCATGAGCTTTCCAAAACTGCATGGTTTAGGAAAGTTCATGGCAGGGAAGTGAGACACTAATCTTTGGTTTTCAAAAACTTATTGGGTACTTCACTTAATTACAAAAAATGTTTGGTGCTTTCCACAATTTTAATTACTAGTTTGTAATTGGACTAAAAGTCCAGAACTACCTGTAATGGGAGTCCACATCAATGTCTTCAATTTGGCCCCTACAAACACACACAAAATACCTCAAGGCCATCTAGCCTGTATCCATAAGACCATGCCCCTTGGGACAGTGTCACTGTCCATAAAGAGAGACTATAATAGGGATGAAATGGAAATAACATAAAGCCTATGTTAATTTTTTAATGGTAGTAGCAAAGCCAATCAAATTTAACCAGAAATAGCATGACGGGTTAGCCCATCATGGTCAAGAAGACTAGGCCCACTTATAATGAGATGTTTTTCTCACGTAGCCCACAACGTTTGCAAAGTTGGTTTTCCCACGATCACAGACAAACATGGGAACGAAGAAATATAATTATCAGGGTTTTTGGTGTATCATACGTGGACTACACATAATCAAACCTACACGTGTTTTCCCCTTTTTCTCTCTCTCTCTCTCTCTTTTTTTTCTCTCTAATTTTAGGGTTGAAAATGGAAGAATTGTATTTAGCTATACTTTAATTACTTAAAATGTAATTTTAAGAGTATTTGTCACCCAAGTCGATGTTAATATATATATATATATGAAATTGCTAAAGATCGAATTAATCATCGAAATTAAAAATTTATCTAAATTTAATTCAATTAATTATAAAAAAATTTATTTGAATGTATGTATAAAAGAAGGATAAAAAAAAAATTATATTCAACGAACCAAACATCAAATTAATATTTAAATATTATTTTAATTACAACAAAGAAAAAACTTTAATTTTTGATAAAAAAAATTATTAAGAATTGCGCAAATTAAATTGAAGATTCAAATAAGATTGTGATGCTCCATTTCACTAGAATTTAAAAGTTGTTGGATATAATCCAAAACAAGTGTGTTGAATTTTAAAGAAAGCTCTATATTATCCCAAAGTGTATGGTCAATGACGGTAGCCGTACTTGTCCTAAAATGTGTATAAAAATACGTACATACACGTACTCTACCAACATAGATAGATTAAATAAATAAAAGCAAAGGTTTGAGAATTTGTTTAAAAGAGAAGAGAAAGTGAGGACACAAACAAAAGAAAAAGGGAGAGGGTAGTTGAGGTGTACATCAAAAAAAAAAAAAAAATCTTTAGAAGCAGTCTAAATCTCATTAAATGAAAAAGAATATTAATATTTCTTCGTAAATTTATTTATAGAATTTATTTCTCAAATCCAGAACCAGCAATGTAATTGGTTAATACTATATTCCAAGAATCATAAAGGGTTTCTATTTGTACACCAAAATCAAGATCAACCTCACAATCCTTCCAAAAATCCATCCAAGGAATCTAGTACAAATTTTCTTGAAGCCTCTCTTTTTCCATTGCTTTTTGGTGTTATCAAACTTGGAACTAAACCACACAAAATGGAATTCTAGCCATCTTGAAACAAGACACGTACGTTTCTCACTTACCATACAAAACAAAACAAACTTGGAAAGTTTTGAAAGAATGACGTGTAAACGAACTCCCCATCCATTCTCTCTTAGCTTTTATTCCCACACATAAACCCTTTTATCCATGTAAGTGTAATCTTCAAGCTTCATTCTTCTCTTCTCTTTCAACCAGAAGGGATCTGCCAAGGAAGAAGAACAAGAACAAGAAAGAAGAGGGCTTTCGTTTCAACTTCATGAACGTAGAACCTACAAAAATGACCCTCCAGAGTCCTGTCCAGCATAGTGATGAACGAGCTCCCCAGGTTCCGGAAGAACCCGACAAAAGTCAGGAGCCTGAGGATGTTTTTCATGTTGAGACAGGAAGTTCAGGGTTGGAAACCTGTCCATACAGTAGTGATGGAAATGATAGAGCTATTAATAACGAGGGAGACTCGTTATGTAACAAGTCTTCCTCAGCTCCAGCAGCAGTTGATGAAGTTTCAAAAGAAGAAATGAGGGCTGAAGAGTTATTGGAAGAAGATAGTGAACGAGAGAGACTGAAGAGGCATAGGATTGAAGTGGCAGGCAGGGTTTGGATTCCTGATATATGGGGTCAGGAAGAGCTTTTGAAGGATTGGATCGATTGTTCTTCATTTGATGCTTCTTTGATTCCTACCGCGATTATGTCGGCTCGTGCAGCTCTGGTTGAAGAAGGAAGAAGAACAAATTCTGGCGGATTTAGAATAGAAAACAGGTGTTAATTATATTAAATATTTAGTTTGTTTTCTAATCAATCAAGATTGAAGAACAAAATGCATTTGAATGGTTAATTTTCTTTGCCTGTGATATTTGCCAGAGATTATTTTGCTGCTTTTCTGATTGTTTTGTGGACAATGTAATGATGAATCTGGTAAAATCTTTTCAGTTACGAAAAATGAACTTTGATTTAGTTTTCAGGTAAGATTGATGATACCTTTGCTTTCATTCATCTTTTTTTTTTGGTTCCCAATACAAGCTGTTACAGGCTACGGGTTAATCGGAGAGAAATAATCTAATCTTTACCTGTTCAATCAGGCTAGAAAATGCAACATGTGAGGTAAGTCAATGTCATGATTATCATCGAGGGGATGGAGCACCCACGTTGGGGAAAAAGTAAAACTGAGCCCACCTTTCCAACAAGGCTGACCCGGTTGAATGGTGCAAGCCATTTGGGGCCATTTCTGAAGGTGACAAATGATTGACTATACTAATTTTTCTATACCATTTGTTCTTACTTCTTCGTTTCCCGAAATTCTTCCGGGGCCAACTGTGTTACTCAAATTCATGTACTCGAATTCATGTCCCAGATCGGAAAACATAGCCGGTGTCTACAATGAATCAGCTGGCTGCCTGAGCTTTCTCACCATCGGGACCAGAGACAATCCTTCAAGTTAAACGCCTGGCTTTTGTTCACTTGAGTCTTAGTTGACAAGGGAGCATGGTTAAATCTGTGTTAGAAAGAGAGTAGAATCATGCATTTCACTTTAGCTCTCACAAATTCTACAAAGCAATTCTGCTTGACTATTATTTCAACCATGTTTCCTTAACAAATAATACTTTATTTCCAGACTTCTCAAAGCCACAACTGTTATAAAAGCACTTCTACAAAATTCGGAAACCATACATATGTAAAATCCCAAAGGTATGAAAAAAATTAAAAAACAAATTTCGCAAAATTTTGATCATTGCAAAGTTTCCAACTCCCATATCTTTATTGTCCCATCATCACTTCCAGAAGTGAGTAGACGCTTTTCCTGTTATTTTCAACAACAATTAAAACATAAAAGTTAGCTAAAGTCGAGATTCAAGACAAATCCCTCGTAAGATCAACCACAGGGTAGTATAAGCTTTCCATATAGTCAATTCAGGCTTCTATTACCGACATGATTCTTTTAAAGAATAAGCCCCTAATAACACAGCTTAAAGAAATAATCTCTAGAAAATAAACAGAGGCACACGGTAATTAAAGAGAAAAATGTGAAATTATAGGAAAATTCTAGCTCAACATAGTAGTTAGGCTGCTAAATAAACATGCATGGTCAAATTGATGGGAATATAGTCTAAAAAATTCAGACCATAACACTAAAGCTAATGAAATGGGCATTTAATCACAACTTCTTTTTTTTTTTTTTAATCGTTTCTGGATGATTTTGCCACCATTTCAAAGGCATTGGTATGAGCAAATACTAGAAAATCAATCGTTAGGCCACCATTTCAGAAAAAGACAAAAAGAACCCAATATCTGAGCCAAACCGCCAGATTCTACCGTGCATAAAGAATCTATCTATATTTGTGATATATATTCATTTCCGCTTTGATGTACATGGGAATGCAAGCACATATAATAATCCGCATTAATTTCTTAGCAAGCAAATCTTACCCCAGGGCACCATTGTACTGAATTTACGTCCATGTCATGGGCCTTCTCCTTCTTCAATAGCAATTGATATGAAGGTCCATTTATCTGTAGCCAAACCACAAAATAGATTGATCTGCTGAATTGCCACTTTCAAAACCTAAATTAGCATAAAGGGGTAGGGACGATTATCTAGCCAAGAACTCTTCATATGCACAACAGGACAATTTGCTCAATTACATTGGCTAGAATTCACAGAACCACTTCTGTCAAAGGAAATATGCACAGTAAAAGAGAAGCTGAAAGAGTTACATACCGAACAATTTTTGCTCTCTACAAACAACTGTACAGCATCATCAGCATCTCCACTGGCAATAATTCCCTCTCTGTAATAGTTATAGGCCAGACACAATCAGTTTCGGATCAAAACTTTAAAGAAAAGAAAGTTACTCAGACTGCAAATAAATATTAAAAATAGAGGGAAACAGCTACTTGTTTCTTACATGATCCAACTCAAACTTATAAAGTGGAACAGTTAGGAATGAAATCAACCTCAGTTTAACTAAATCAGACTAAGCAATTACAATGTTAGATAGTCACATACATTTTCGCTTCACTAATTCAGCCAATCAGCAGTTATATCAATTAAAATATTTTCAAAATGAGAGTTGATAACTTGATATTAGACTCCTTCCTACATAGGTTTTCATCCCGTTTCTCATAAAGTTGCCACTAAATTCTTGAAAACAGAGAGTTAAAGTATATCCAAGGTGATATGGTTATCCATCAGCAAAAGAGTCATTTACTCAAGATCATGACTATGGCTAATGTTCAGGTCACTCTTACATTTAAGAATTAGGAGAACATTTTCAGTCATAGGAAAATGGTACTGATGATGCAAATAAAGTTAAACCTGCCCTTCAGGTCGTCCTTTGGGAATAGGGTTATTATCTAATTTCTTCTTTTTAAGGAAAAAAAAGTCAATTACAAAGAACAAATAGGTAAGCACTAGTGTGTCCCCAACAATAAGAACATACAAGCAGTTTAGTTGTAATTTGGACTTCCAGGTTCTCAACCATTTAGAGAGAGAAAATAAAAGGATCTCACGCTAGAAGCTCCAAACAGAAAATAGTTACTAGAATAAATGATGTCAACACCTTGACCAGTGAACTGAAAAAATTGTTCGATCATGATAACCTGAGAGAGTGCACAGATAATTCCTGGACAACCATTGAAGTGAAGCACATTATCTTTATGCATCACAAGGTCTTAAATGAGAAAAAAAAAAAAAAAGGAAATATTATACATCAATGCTGAATAAGTTAGTTTTGAATCTCTTCAAGATACATGCTAAGATTAATAAAACTAATGATTAAACTAGATCTTATATGTTCATTGTTCAGTTCATAAAAAATATTTGGAATATGCATGTTAATCACAATAATTTGGCTATTAATTCTTAGCTAGGAATGCTATAACTGCCAGGCTAAGACTTGATGATTCTAAGCTTCACACAGCAAGAATGAGTTTCTTGACATCAAAATGTGCCAATGAAGATCATAGGCCATGAATTTATCATTGATTCTGATTTTTAGGTGTGCAAGCAAACTATAGCCAGAGAAAGTTCTACACATTATAAACAAATGGAGAAACGAGATTCAAGGAAATGAATAAAACATCTAAGTCCTGATATCTGCAAACCAGCATAGACTATGGATTTGATATGACAAATTGACAATCAAGAGCTAGCAAATGTGAAAAATTCAATGGGAAAAAGCGAAATGTTTCTTGCCAGGGTGCATAACCATCTCCAGATTGCATCCTTATGATGTCTGCGTCCCATATCTTCAGGGTAAGATCATCACTGCAAAGTCAGTTTCTATTTTAGCCCTACTTCTTACAACTGTCTTTTTTTGTTTGCGATGCCATTAGCAAATACCCTAATTCCAATTACTGCAACCCAGAAGGACAAAATTGTTATACATACCTACAAGTTACCAATTTGTCTCCCTTAGCATTAAAAGAAGGTTACCAAACGGTGGAAAAGTGACCACTGACCATAAAATATCGAAACAAGAGTTTTTAGTAGTCCGATAATTTCATAAATCAGTTGACAAAAAATCTTCTAGGCCTTAAACAATTTAAAAGACAACTACCACGCTACTTCATAGGATGATATAAAGAAAAAGCACATGCAGGCAGTACAATAAACAAGAAAATTAGCTAAAACAGAAAAATAGACAGAGTTTTAGGCATAGCACTTGCTAGATTCACCTAAAGTTTGTACACAGCTCCAATCACCATCAGCATCCTCCGACCACCATACCTACACGGAAAAGCGAATGTATCACAAATTCAATCACATTTCCCAATCTTGTTGGCATAAAACAGAATTTGCAAAAGATCAAAGATACATATGGTCTTGTCAAAGGGATACTGTTTAGCATATACAGTACCTTGACAGTGTTATCGTAGCTACAAGAAAACAAAATAGCCATAGTCGGATGCCACTGAACCATTTCACATCTTGAGTATGACCTTGCAAAACATGAATGCACTCAAATTCATTCCCTGGCATCACTTCCCAAATCCAAACAGTTTTATTTCGCCCACATGTTGCAAGAAGAGAACCTGATGCATTTCAAAACACACTTTTCACTTCATTTTCATGACCCTATACACCATAGCAAATAAATAAACCGTTTCCAATATTATTAACATATGAACCAGATATTAAAGAAAACTAATCTAAATACTAATAATTCGATAATATTTCTAGCTGAATGCAAGAAGCATGATATTGTCTATATCCCTTTCTACATGGTAAACCATTTCCATTAAGTCATAATTTCAGTGTAATTATGTTTTGCTTAGTGAATTAGTATCAAATGGTGCGCAGGTAACATCAAATCAGACTAAAAAGTCTTAAGAAATTAAAAGAGGACAACAACAGAACAAGAATAATGCCTCTAAAGTGGAAACACATTCAAAGTCACCCAATATTTTCCCATATGGCAGTGGTAGCATCAAAGCTGGCAGTGGCCAACAATTTCCCAGAAGGTGACCAAGCCCGGGACCGGACTGTTCGAGTGCGTGTCTCTTCCACAACAGCCTGCAAAAGATCGCAGTCCAAATCACCATGAATTTCAACAAACATCAGTTAACCTAATATTTCAAAACAAATTCAAAGAGATGGAACTCATTCCATTTTGGAAGAAAAAATTTCACGGTAATATTATAAATTTCAAACAATTTCAACAAATTTTTTTCCTACATTAGTTAACTTAAATATAAAAGGCAACAAAAATTTGAAATTCTAAAGTTGCTGACCTAGCTTAAATGAATTTCACTTCCTTTTATCAAAAGTTTCAGCAAAAACAAAAAGAAAAATAAAAATAAGAAGAAATGAATAAACAGAGGGGCAGAGAAGGACCTTGCAGTCACAGGAGCAAGTAGAGGGGCTCTGCTCCCAGATTCGAACGGTCTTATCGCCGCTACAAGAAGCAAAAATGAAGCAAAGGTACTATAAGAAGGAAAAAGTTACGATGGAGATGAAAATTTACACTGAAAAGAGGAAAAGACTAAGAAAAAAAAAGTATGATACGATTCAAAAATCCAATTCCCTTTTTTTAGACTTCTTATCTCATAAAATAAAATTATCAGAGTAAATCACAGAGTCTCCAAAGTGAATAATATCCCATACAAATGCATTTTAATAATATTGGTTCGTTGCATCAACATTTTTGCTTTATTGTTATACATAACTTATAACTGATGCTTTTGTAATTTTTTTTTTCATTGACATTGTTATGGTTTATAAATTACAAATATCTTTTTTTTTTCGGATTTATGAAGTTAGAGATATCTTTAATATCTTATTCAAGCTTAATCCTTTCCTCCCATTTATCACCCGAATAAAGAAGAAAAAAACGATTAAAGAAGCAATAGTTTTATTAATATTAGTTAAAAATAACAAAGAAAAAAAAATGTGAAGGAAAGCAAAAGACAAGAAAATCCAACTCAATGGGCTGTTGACCCAGGAACTCTAAATCCATGTTATTCGGTTCGACCCGTTACTCTTCGAAAAAAGGTTCATCGTTGCGTAACAAATTTCTCCATTTCATCGCGTCCAACATCTCTGCAAACCCTGATCTTAGATCCTAGCTAAAGAGACTACCTTTAAATTACCGAATCGCCATGGATTACGCAGCTCGAAGAAGAGGTCAAGGAGGCCTCTTCGAAGGTCTCTACAGAGTCATCATGCGCCGTAATTCCGTCTACGTCACCTTCGTCATCGCCGGCGCTTTCCTCGGAGAGCGGGTGATTTCCAACTCTTTTTTCCCATTAAACCTTTCTCATTACCACTTTTGATCTGTTGTTTTGATCAAAATTTATTGTTTATTTTTCAAAAAAGTTTAGGGTTTATTTATTTACTGATTGGAATATTTTTGATCTGGTGATTCTTATTTTTTATTGAGTATTTGGGTTTTGATTGTAAATGATGAGTTTCTAATCATATTTAAATATTAGCTTTTTTTATGAGTTTTGGTCTAATGAGAAAGAATGGTGAAAATTCGTCTTAATTGATTCGACTTTTGCAGGCTGTGGATTATGGAGTTCATAAGCTCTGGGAATACAACAATGTTGGGGTAAAATTTCTAATCATACGAGTATTAGTTTTGTTGTGTATTTTATGGCTTAAGCGGCTTTTATGGGCAGATTGTTTGGCATATTACTAGCAAATTTAGTCGTCAATATTACTTTGCACAAGCATACATGGATTTGTATTTGATTGCATTGTGGAGAGGATAGTCCCTATTCCCTGATAGGCAGGTGGTTTAAACCTTTATAGCAAATAAGATGGCCCGAGGTGCCACTTCTTTATTTGGCTCATTCCAGTTTCAGAAATCTAGCTACAAAACTCTTATACCAGTCTTTGTTTATGGTTTTCTTTAATCAAATGCTTTACATGTTGGATTTGTGAAGTATTTTCAATCTTTAGGTCAATGTCGATTTTTGTTTGAGAACAACCATCGTTACATTTTCATAATTCCATCAGTGCTATTAGATGATTGGAAAGGTGTCTCTTGAAACATTTTGAAACTGTGGGAATATTTCTGATCTCACCTATTATTTGGATAGGCTTTCTGGAAAAAGGGTCTGTAAGGATTGTAGTTTCCTTGCAAACTCAAAATGTTGTCAACTTTGAAATTTGGCTTTTCAATGAAATAGATGTGCAATTAGGTAAAAGGCTGTAATACCCGCTCAACAATTGCAGCACTTTATACTGTTATTGAGTGGTGATATGTTACTTGCTATCTATTTCATATTGAATCTCGTAGGTTGCATTGGAATTTTCTGCTGTCAGTTGCGTGCATGGTTCTGTGTAGCCAAAAATGAAGTATTTTTGCTTCTTCGCTTCCCCTTTTCTCTCCTCTTCTTAAACAATATGATATAATCTTGCCTTTCCTAAATCTATAATTTCTTTAGTTCGTGCAAGTCTCAAAATATGTTGCAATTTGATAATGATTATATGAAGTTGATCAGCTTTTATTGCCTTATCCAAGTTGATGCACCCTCAGAATTGTTGGCACAGTGGCTTAACAAATGCATGTTTGCTGATCTTTGTCTGCAATAATCAATTTACTTTCAGAGCTTAAGTATTTCTATACCACTAACTTGTAAATTTGTATTATTCCTACACAACAGAAACGGTATGAAGACATTCCAGTTCTAGGACAGAGGCAGTCAGAGGAATGAAATCATCATACTCTTTCTGGATATTTTTAAGTTGTTATTGAGGATTGGATCTGAGCATATATCTATTAGGTAGCAGTGCTCATTGTAGCAATAAAATGTTATTTATTTTGGTGGAACAGATTTGTTTCCTAACCATGAGTTGGTTTTTAATCTGACTTTGAAATTTTTGGATTATTCAGAATTGTGGATGGCTACAATGTATGCTGGTCAACTTCATGCATCACTTTGCAATTTGTGATTGTTGAATGTAGATTAATCTCAGCATAAATGACTGAACCGCATTTTCATCATGTTTTCATTCATGTCAACACTTAACTTCTTGAAGTTTGTGATTTGGTTAGCCTTTAATTGACTGTTGATAGTCAGAGTAGAATGGATCCTACTTTACAATAACAGGATGTCTGAGCGGTGATTTTAACGGTGTTTGATGGGTAAAATCCAGTTCCAGACCATTGTTGTTTGCAAATGTCATGCAAATTTGTGTTAACGACAGTGAAGCATTGTGGTTGTGGGATTGTGTTACTAGTTTGAAGGGAATTAGAGAAACAACACTTGACATCAGATGTGAGTATTCTCTACTGTCCTGCGGTTGTCCATTGTTATCTCGATCGGCTCCTATAACACTAGTGACTAGTGAAATTAGATTTGATAATTTATGTAGTTATATATGTTTATTTTTTTGTGTAAAATATGAAAATTATTAGTTCATAATTTGTGTTTACATGATAAATACAAAAAGTACATATTTTTGCTTTTGTTAATTTAGATGTGTTTTTAGTTAAAATTTTAAATTATATCCATTTTTTTAATCCTATTCTAATTTTAAGGTCTGAGTGAAACTACTCTTTTAATTGCATAAACCATGGGAGAGAGCTATCAGTTGCCTTGTAAACTTCTTCATTGTTTAAAAAATTCAAGAATTTGACATTTCGAACCTAATCTGATTATTAATGGGATTCAATTTATTATTTCTAAACAAAGAATGTAACAAAAAGAGGCAAAAATGAAAAAACAAAATATAACGAAATTAAAGTAAATCGATTTGTTGGGGAGTGGTTATTTACATCCCTTTGTGTCTTATGTGGATTGGCCGCAGAAAACAGATGGAGATCACCATATATTTTTACGTGTAGTTATTCTAAGCAACCCTAGCGGAATGTGTTAGGTGTAATTATTCTAAGCAAACCTAGAGGAATGGAAAATCTTGATGATTAGAATGGAAAATTTGCTTGATTATTCAAGAAAATCTTTAAGAGTACTTTTAAAAATAGAAATGTAATCCATTGAATTCAAGTCAATATAATATTAAATTTAAATTTTGAGTTCAATTTAAAATTTGAGGCTCAAAATTTGACTAAAATTTGATTAAATTTTATTTTTTTAATTCGAGTTTGATTCAATATAAAAATTGAGTTACTCAAATTCGTTTGATTAAGTTCAATTAACATATAAAAATAAATTTGATTCTTATATTGGATAAAAATTTGATTATTTATACTCGAGCTAAGCTCGAGTTTGAGATATTTTATTAATTAAAATAATAAAAATATATTTAAATATAAAAGCTTCATTAAACTTGTGAACTACTCGAGTGAAGAATAAAAATGTTCGAACTCGGCTCGATCAATGAATTAAGCTACTCGAGTTCGAACTCGACTCGATAATAATCAACTAAATTCAAATTTTATTGAAATCAAATTCGAATAACTTATGAGTATTAATATATCATTTACACTCTTATTTGAAGGTATGGATTGAGAGACGAACTACTAAATATGTATTTCATTATATTTAAGAGACTGTTAAGATTCTATATAGTTTGACCCAAGCAAATGCTATTGGAATATTTGTGATTTGTTACCTAGGTATATAGTATAGATGGTATCCATTTATCTTGATGTATAATATCGTTGGTATTCATTTATCGTGATGTATGGTTGGTTAACATTTGTATAACTTTTTGATAACAGGATTTTTTTTTTTTCTGTTTATTGGATAATAGAATTGCTATTCGAGTTTAACCTGCCAGTTGAGTCCTTAAAACCCTAACGAGTTACTATTTAATTCTCTTCTATGATCTATCTCACTCAGTAGCGTCTCAGGTTCGTTCTCCCACCGTCTCCCATAAACCCTCCCCTACTCAAACAACTTGCTTCATTTGATCTCTTCTCTTTTTTATTAACAATTGATTTGATTTTCTCACATTGTAGAAGCCAAACAAGGAACAAGGAACCATGAGGCACTCATTCATCTTCTTTTGTATCAAATTTCTATAATTTAACTGATTCAATTGATTGGTTAATTTTGCATTAAACATAATATACTTAGCCAGAACTCCGTATTTTTTTTTTATTTCTTCTCCTTATTTATTTATTTATTTTTTAAATCTTGGTTTGCTATAATTTTGTGATTTACGTGTGTTTGTTTTGTTGTTACAGTAAACTTCAGAGTGATGCAGTCAGGGAAGTCATTTCCACCATCGTCGGAGACGCAAAGGAGAAGCCGCGGAAGTTTGTTGAGACAATTGAGTTGCAGATTGGATTGAAGAACTATGATCCTCAAAAGGATAAAAGATTCAGCGGTTCCGTTAAGCTTCCTCACATTCCCGTCCTAAGATGAGGATTGTTTGCTCGGTGATGCTCTCCACATCGAAGAGGTACATACTGCTTAGCTATTGCGTTCTTCAGAATGATATGCTTCGATTTTTGTTTTGTTTAGGTTTGACGCTTTATTGTTGCTGCTTACATTTTCGTTTTCATGTATGGCAATCCAGGCAGAGAAAATAGGGTTGGACTGGATGGATGTGGAAGCATTGAGGAAGCTTAACAAGAACAAGAATTGTCAAGAAGCTGGCCAAGAAATACCATGCCTTTTGGCATCTGAAGCTGTCATCAAACAGATTCCTCGTCTTTTGGGACCTGGTCTTAACAAGGCAGGCCAGTATTTCTATTTGTAATTGTCTTCATACTTATGATGATTGAGAATAGGATTATAGTTACTGCCCAATGTCTTGCTGCTATTCTCGCACCCTGCGGACAAGCTTTTGTATTAGAATGAGATGGTCATGAGTTAAATTTTATTCTTTCAAACTTTCCGTCGTTGTTTGGTCAATTGTTTTGGCATGCACACTTCTAATGAAACATCAACGTTGTTAACTTGTGGGAACAATGGTTCTCTTTGGTTGGATGAATGGTTTAGTCTGCTTATATATGTATAAACCTGGGATCATAAACCATTTTGAGAAATGTTGAGTTTCTTGGCATATATGTAATAGGCCTTCCTTTAAGGTTCGTGCATTAAAAACATACTGTTTTTTATGATCATATTTTGGTCTATATAATAGGTCTGAAAGGAAGGTCTAGAGGGAAGCTTTCTTGTTGAATTTATTTGTGGCATGATATTTACATGGTGAGGACACGGATACAGGGAAGTTCCCAGCACACCTGACACATCAGGAATCCCTGGAGTTAAAAGTTAATGAAACAAAAGCTATAGTTAAGTACCAACTTAAGAAGGTACCATGCATGGGTGTTGCTGTGGGAAATTGCTGTATGGAGGAGAAGCATATTTTCCAGAATATGCAACTCAGCGTTAATTTTCTTGTCTTTATTAAAGAAAAATTGGCAAAACCTAAGTTCCTGCTCCTTGAAAATCATTAAAGTTTTGAAGTCTGTGGAACTTCATAATTTTTAGGTGCTTTTTAATATTTGTTGGTAGCCCTCAGAAGATACTTTAATGCCAGATTGTTATGTTTATGAAGTATTTCAAGGTTCAAGATTTTAGCCAGTGATTCCGTGACATAACCTTTTTCTTTTATTCTTATGTACACGTAGCTGAGTTGCTTGCATCTGAAGAGCACCATGGGGAGGCCGCATCGCATCTAGTAGAATATTCATTTACTTTCCAGGGATTTTGTTTTTTGAGCAAGCATGAGCAAGAAACTTCTGTACTACTGACAAAGACATTCCCTGGAATGGCGCAAAATTTTGTGGTTTTGTTTTATTGGTAAAATTACTTGGTCCCAATTTCCTTTATATGCTTTGCTTGTTGTGCCCTATATATTCAGAATGGTGTTAGATTTTAGTGCTTATGTCAGTTTCCATATGCTGACTGAGCTGCACTTCGCTTAATGAATTCAAGGATAAACTATTTCACAATAAAACTAAAGAACGACCATGTGTTGTTTTAACTTTAACTGCAAGAACCAAGCTGAAGCTTTGGGATTGTGATGGCATTCCGGGTTTGATTCTTACTTTTGAGTTAAAACAAGCTAGGCTTTGAGGTAATGAGCTAATTTACTTTGAACCTGCAATCGCTTCCTTTATATCCAAATTAAGATCTCTTTTATATATATATATATATATAGATATACACACACACTAATGAAAATTGCATGTGCTGTTCACTGCTCAATGGAGCCTTGTAGGCAGGCATGTTAAATACTACTCAGTGGTTAAACACTTAGATCAACTGAAGTAAAAGCAGGAGAAAAAGTATCAATTGGAGAACAAGGACTTAAGATAATCAAACTCGTTAACATAACCTTGGAGTTCCTGGTTAACAGCAAAGCAGCAGTGGCTCGCTACATTATGATTTTATACATAAAGTATGCATAATGTTTTGTATCCAAATAATTGTTATGATAAAAAAATCTGGTAGAAAAATGATTTGGTGACTCGTTCAGCCAACTGAAACTCTCAGCCTCACTGGAAGTATGGGCAGCCTACTTGAAAGGCCTACTGTTTCACCATGAATGAACTTTTACAACTGCACCCTCCAACTGCACTAGGATTTGTTGTTACCTGCACAAGAATTTGGAATTCAGTCCGCAGCCATGCTTATGGCATATCATACTAAGTCAAATGTTAATGAAACCACAATAAAAAAAGGTGGCACCATAGAATACATACTAGATTCAAGATCATTCACATAAGACAGCGCTACAATGCAGCTGATCACTGCATAGTTTTTATATAGCACCAAAGAGGTCAAGGTGAAAGAAGTAAAATATCATTCAGTATAGCGTTAGGACTAATTCTGTGGATTCATAAAACAACTTGACTTTGCATATGGTTCATAATCCATTTGCACCATCTGATTACAGCAATGATATTGTGCTGAAGAATATTAGAAGGAAATCTGAATAGAATCTTTACATAATGAAGCATTTATGCTGACCAAATTAGTGATTGATAGAGTGCTTTTGTTGTCTTGCTACTAGTTAGAATCATTGAATGTGACATAATTGATCATGGAAGCATTATCAGGTGTGTGCATGATTTCATGTACACATTTATGGATCACTCCAAGAGGGTCAAAACATAGCTGTATTTATTCCAATGATACTCCATACAATTTCGTTCACATCTCCTACCAAGAAAAAGGTTTTTGAATAAGCAAAAGGGTCTTGAATAAGCAAAAGGTTATTTAATGAATGATGGATGCATTTAACTTCAAGATAGTAAGCTAGGCCACAAAGGTAATATCACACTCAACAAAACAGTGAGGGAAAAAATAGCACCGTTAAACAAGTTGACAAGGTGCCAAGAGGCTATGTAGAATTTGACTAGGAAGATCATCTAATAGTCATGTAAGGCATAACCTGCTAGAATGAGCTAAAAATATGCCAAGAGGAGCATAAGAAATGTTACAAACCATAAATAGAATTTAGACATCTCAGTTTCTGGTATAGAACAACAAAACCTTGTCTTATCAGGCCAAACTTGATGATGATTAGTCCACTTTTCCTAATCCAACCAAATAAATGACAAATCTAATCACAGCACTATTCCTGAAGTCGGATGGAACACCAGAGCTTAACTTCTTTGAGCTATACCAGAGCTAACATAAATGGAAATCTAGAAATGGAAATAAAAGCAAGATTATACCCTGAAATAGATTTAAGGGTGCCTAAACAACATAAAACTGCATCATATTTTGAAATTTAACATCCTCATGTCACCATAAATAAAGAATATTTGCATGTTATATGGGGTCTCAGTTATTCACATTTAAGGCATGCAGCGTATCAGCAAACTACTTGAAAATTTTCATAGGGAATCACTTTGCTAGAGGAAAATTACTTCTGGTCTAGGATTAAGAGATCACACATACATTTATGCACCAAATAGTTAATATGACTTTACCACGAATGCAGAACGAATTAACTCCTCAACATAATCGACAGTTGCTCCCTTCACAAAATCATAGGAAATATTATCAACTACCACTTTTACTCCTTCCCTCTCAAAAACACTGCAAATAGAATATGATAAAAGAAAAAGAAAAAAAGCTTATAGCAGTAAGAAGAGAGAACAAAATTAAGCATACTTTCCTGAAACTCAAAAAAAAAAAAAAGTCAAAAAAAGGAGAAAAAAGAAACCTGTCATCTGGATTGGTTTTGTCATCCAGATCAAAAACATATTGAAACCCAGAACATCCTCCGGCTTCAACACTCAATCGAAGCATCTTTTCCTTGGATGTGTCTTCACTTGCTTGCAACTCTTTCATTCTCTGCAAAACATCCCTATTGTCAATGAGAAAAATGATCACAAAACCAAATGTAGATTTTCTAAGCATTTAGGCAGCATTATCTACCACAAACCATTAAAAACATAATTCAAAAAAATATGCAAGGTTATTCATTCAAATTTCACTGCAATAGACAAAAAGCTATTGGGTCTATATTGTACCCAAGATTTTGCAATTTTATTACAGAATCTCACACAATTCATTCAATAATCTTTAGTGAAGAAAAAATGCAAGTTTTTTGGGGTTGAGTGAGGGTTGGGGCAGGAAGTGAAATAGGAATAAGAAAAAAAAAATTGAATGAAGCTATTGTGTTCCAAAATATTAAATATTACAGCAGTTACATCTATATGCTCTCATAAACTACATATTACCTAAAAAGAAAATAAGATAATTCAAAATATTAGATCTTTTCCTGCACTTTCTCAACACCCAAACGAAACAGCAGAGCCACCTATCTCCATCCCCCAATTAAATTACAGAACACACTCAAAACAATTAATATGGAAAAACCCAAGAAAGCAGTACTACCAAAAAAGAACAAAATCCCATAAACAATACTTAGAAATGGTAAAAAATACAAATGAAATCGAGAACAAAGATTGAGAACAAAAGATCCATCGACTACCCACATAGCAAAAAAAAATTTTTGTTTTACCTTGACGCAATTATCAGTTATGTGAATAGCATCGACAGAAGGAGATGGAGATTGACAGGATTCAGAAGAAGCCTCATGAAGAGCTGAAGACGAAGAAGAATAAAAAGATGACCTTAGAAGTTTGTGGTTTTGTTTGATTCGAGCTATTAAAAATGGAGAAATGCGTTGTATCAATGATCTCGACATGAGAAATTCGATTTTCCTATCTTTTGTATACTAAAAATTCATATCATGCTTCCATGGTTTAAAGATTCGACCTTTTCCATGTTTCTGGGTTTTTCTCTTTGGGGGCAAATGAGTAAAAAAGGCTCGTGCCAAACACAATCTCAGACCACCCAAACTCACGTGCCGCCCTTTCTTTCTTGTTCATTCAAAGTTGCAAAGGTTATAACTTTTGAAAAGGGTATAAATGCAATTAATGAAAACTCAATGGATCAAAATATAATTATTGAAAACCACAGGACTACTATAAAAATATCAACTGCAATTCATTCTAGGCAGGAGCTTCATCGAGCACCTTACACGCATTAAACTCTAACAGGTAAGAATTGCAGACCCATTATTGTTTTTCCTATTTGTATTGAATATTAATTCAATTAAAAGATTTTTTTTTATCACAATGTAGAGAATTGGACCAATAAAATGGAGAACAGTAATTCATCAAAAGAAGAACAAAATTTTCGGGTTAGAAAACTGGAACTTTCAGACAAAAGCAAGGCTTTATAGAGCTGTTACAACAGCTAACTGTTTGTGGTTCTGTTTCTTACAAAGAATTTGAAGATAGGTTCAAGAAGATAAGTATGTATGGTGATGATCATCTTGTTTTTGTAATCGAAGATGATTTTTCGGGTAAGATTATAGCGACAGGGAATGTGTTTATTGAGAAGAAGTTTACAAGGAACTGTGGAAAAGTTGGGCATATTGAAGATGTAGTGGTTGATGGGAATGCAAGAGGAATGCAGTTGGGGAAGAAAATCATGGGGTTTCTTGCAGATCACGCGCGTTCGATGGGGTGTTACAAGGTTATTTTGGATTGCAGTGCTGACAACAAGGTGTTTTATGAGAAGTGTGGTTTTAAGCAGAAGGAAATTCAGATGGTTAAGTACTTTGCTTGAATGTAATGCTTTGCTTTCGCCTTTTGTTCACATTCAATGCTTTTTTTCATGATGAGATCAATGGCATATTTATTTGAATATCTTATCTTGTGTTTGTCTGTGGAATATTTACTTTTTCTGGAATTTGGTTCAGGATTTCTTGGTGAATTGTGTGCTTTTGATGTGTTATTGGACTGTGCTTAGCACATATGATGGGAGGAATCATTAGACATGTTACTGTTTTATTAAACTTGACATAGGATCTTGTGGCTAGATTAATCAAACCACGAGCTAGAGAATAGTTTATCTTCTCAGTACGTAGTAATTTTAGCCAAATGTTCTGAAATCATTCATTTAGGTTAGGCTTTCAACCTCCTGATAAGCTACAATGAGGCCTTTCTTTGGGCAAAGTAGATGATGCATACAAGAAGCTTCATTCATGTATGTTTTGATGGTATTTTAGTTCTACATGATTTATAATGTGTTGTAAAGTTTCAGCTTTAGTGTTCCTTGCCTTAACATGGTTGGATTTATATGTTGAATTATATTGTAATTAAGGGCAAAGTTATGCATCTAGTGTTTACCTTCTATGTAGGACAATCTTTCCAGAGAAAAAAGTTGTGGGATTGGATTTAAGTGGTGATATTGTTATTTGTTGATTTTCCCTCATTGGTTTGTGTTGGAATGTTATGAAATGGATCTTCCTTCATCCTTTCAATTATGAAGCTTAATTCTTGACTAAATCTTGTAACCAAATGGTCTGAATCCTCTGCAAAAAAGTGCTGCTGACAGATCTAGTTTCATTTTCCAATATTCTACTATTGCTTTCTGTTTTATGACTGAAGGAACTTTGACAGTCTTATATGCTAATCTTTTGTTCAGCTCATTTGATGTGAGGTTTTTTTTTTCCTTTTTGTGCAAAAGCTGAGGGTCTTACTAGTTGCTTATACTCTATAATCTGAACAACTTGTAGCTGAAAAATAATTGTTTTGATTTTTTCTTCGTCTCTACTTATTGAAAGATCTTAAATGGTTTATAAAGCTTGATTTTTTATGCCAGTAAGGATTAGCAGTTGCTGCACCGAAAGTAGTACTGGAAGTTTAACGAAATTGGTTCGAGAACTTGATGAAAGTAATGTCAAGAACACAAAAGTGGTGCAGAATATTGCAGTATATTGTTCTGAAGTGTGAGCTTGGGTTGAAAGGAAGTCTAATTCACAAGAAATTACTAATTTTTGTATTAGCCTTAACTGAACCTGACATTGCTGTTTTATCCTTTATGAATTTTTGGAAGCACTTCTCTTTTTTCCCCCTCTTATCATTTCATAAGCTAAGAAAATTCCCAGAACTACTTCAGATGGCTGCTGATGAAAGTCTTCCTTTATTATGCTTGGACTCAGGTAAACAGTAGCTTTCAGTAAGCTTCTTTTTGGCTACACCTTTTCTTTTGCTTTAAAGTCAAGAATGTTAGCTTTCATTACTGAATTCATTGAAGATCTATAGTTTATGCACTTTGCAGAATGATTGGTGATTGGTGATTGGATTCTGAATCTCATCTCCATCAGTTACCTCTGTTAGATACGCCTACTAAATTATGAGCTCAAAAGTCAGTATGAACTTGTAAAATTTCCTCTGAAGTGAAATTTGCCTGATAAACAGGGCATTTTCTTGACCAATAACTTCCCTCCCTCTAAAAGAAAATTCAAGGAACAATGATGTTATTATTTCTCAAATAAATTTATTTATTTTGGGTTTAAAGAATTTGTAAAAAATTATTTTTTTTAATTGTCACAATCTTCCAATAAATTTGAATTTAACTAATAAATTGGTGGGTATTTGTGAAAAGATTTGCCATTGCTTTGAAAATTCAAAAACTGCTAGAAATATATAACACTCTTGGGGTATCTAATTCGTAAAACTGCCAAAGAGCAATATCTTAAGAATATTAATATTAGCCTTTTCTTTTTAAAGCCCTAAATGTTCTTTGCCTGAATGAAGACATGACATCCATCGACTTCATGTGATTAAGATTGTAAGAACTTGGCCATTTGCTGTGTGACAGAGACCTGTTTCCCTTCAAGATGGCTTTCCATAACTCAAGATCCATTGATAAAATGAATTTCTAAAGCTGTAGTTTTCATTGAGTTCGTGCAAATTTGCCATTATGCTGTATCTTTTAAAAGCAATTTATGTAATATTAGAGATAATTGAGGTAAATTGCAATATTTATTTTTTAATAAAAAGTTAAAAACAGAAAACCCAACAAATGGGGAAAGCAAAAGAATTGCTGATTATTGATGAAGCTGCAAATAATATTTATATAAAAAGACGAAAAACACCTTATGATCAAAATAATTTCCATCCTTTTTTCTCTTTCATTGATCGCATCAACTTTTCCTGTAAAATCTAAAACCAAAAAACTGTTTAATAACAGAAATTAATCATTTTTTGCAAGTTGCAACTTTAAAACCCTAATAAGTTCCCAATTCACAGCAAAAAAGAAAAGAAGTCTATTTTAGTGAAATTCCACTTTCAAATTCATTTAATTTTCATTCAAAGAAAATACGGTTTTCCTTTTTTTTTTTTTTTCATTTATTTCGTCGATTATCGTTTCAGAGTTCATTTTCTCGATCGTTCCTATTTGTTTGGAAAGCGAAAGTTTTTGTTTTCAAATTTCTATCACGTTTATTTTGTATTTTTTATGATTATATAAAGAAAATGGGATCAAGCTTGCTTCAATGGGAATCCGACCCTCTATTCTCAGCAGCCGAAGTTGTTCAAGATTCAGCTGACAGGTTTTTCCTTTTTCCCTATAAATGGAAAATACCCATTTCGAAAGTTTTCATTTTTATTGATTCTCCTTTTGAAAAACAGTTTTTTCAATTTTTTTAGTTGTGGAAATTGGTTTCTGGTTTTATTGCTCGCCTTTTTTCTCAGCTCAAAAAATGTTTTTTCTTTTTAATTTCTGTACAACTAGCCTTAAAATAAACGAACTACAGGATTTGTCTTTTTTTTTTTTTAAATAATGGCAGCTAATAAATGAATGTTGGTTTAGTGAGTTTGGTTCTGATTTTCTTACAAAGTTTGCCTTCATTGTATCTACTGAATTGAAATAAAGCTACTTTAAAAGTCCTTTCTGTGCTTTTAGATTGGCCTGGTTTTCTGTTTTATCAACGTGGAGTGATTTATCGTGCTGAGGTATATTCTTGTGAAAGTTCAAAGCTAATGATTTTTTATTTGGTATTTTCAGAATGGAATCGATTTTTCGTCTTCTTTTCCACGAACAAAGTCTTTTTCAAGGTGATCATTCTGACCCGAAGCTGCTTACTTCGATTGGGTATCACAGGCGTGATCTTGCAACCATACTCGAAACAGCAAAATGGCAGGTATTGATTCATGTTTTAATTCTTGAGTTTATATCATATCATCTTTGCAACTCTTTTCCCAGTTTCTTTAATTAGCTTATTTTATTGTTTGCTTTACTTAGTTGGAAGATTTTGAAAAAGCAGTTAGCTCATCAGCTAGGATGGACCAGTCTCACTCTAGGGAGGATGCGATTTCCAGACATAAGCAGTTTATTAGAGCCATTAGAGAACAGATAAATAATGTTGAGAAAAGCTTGGAGGAAATGGCAATGGGAAATCCCATGAAAACCTCGGAGTGGGGAAACTTGAATGAAAAAGATAGAGATGGTTTGGCGTTATTTCTTTCTGGGGGGAATCATAATGAGCACAATCACCGTTATGATTTGGATGATAGTGACATCTTGAAAAGATTTCTTGATCCAGCCACAGCATCTTGCTCAACAGATGCTGGAATTGTTGGAAATGAATGTGGAGAAATTGAAGAAGTGAATATGAATGGTGTTGCTTATAGTAGCCATTATTATGATTCTATGAAGGACAATAACTTAAGGAAGGTGGGTTCACATTGTTCTATAAAATTGGGTCTAGATGCAGTGGATTATTTCCAAGAGAGTTCTCGTAACAGGAATGCCGAAGATGGAAGTTGGGATTTAGAAGCTAGTGAAGGCAAACCTAAGAGTTTCTTCCACGAGAATAAGTTGAGAGGCACTTCCAGCAGAATGAATCTCTTTGGATTCTTCAATAATCTATGGACTGCATATGGGAGAAGGTTTCCTAGCAATTATACAAAGCGATTGAAAGATGGAGAAGAAGGGCATTCCCCATCATACATTGATGCTTCTCGTGCTGCAGAGGTATGTTTCATTAGCCAGTGCTAATGCTTCAATACTTCTTAACATTAATCTTTGGAAGGCATGCTGGTGGTCTTTTTAAGCTAAACAATAGCCAAAGATCTGGTGAAGTAGTTAGCTCAGGATTCTGATACTAGCATTGAACAAAATTGAGTTCTTATCCTCAAAAGTGTATAAAATTTATAAAGAAGAACCAAAATTTCAAAAGCTCTTCTCTGTGGTTTTGACCTTATTGTTTTTGACATGCCTTTAATTGCCAATCTTTCTTGTTGCTTGGTTCTTGCAAGACGTCATCAATTCCTAGATACCACAAAGCCTTGTTGCCATTGGTCAATGACCTCTTATGGTCTGTATCTCTTTCACAGGGTCAGCGTATTGGACCAAGTTCAGCACCTGTAGACCTTGTCCTCCGGGTATTACATGGGTTTCTTGTAAAGGTAATGCAGCTGCGAAGGATGCTTGGGGCAGGTAATGCCAGATTTGATAGATTTTCATATCTTGCTAAAGTTAATCGACGATCCATACAAATGATACTGACAATAGTATTTGCCTTCACACTTTTAGGTAAGCACATGATATTTATTTTACTCTACCCTTTAGAGTTAAATTCAAATGATCTACTTATTTGATGTGTTTTAGATTATCAAATATTTCATCTACATCTTTAACTTGTTAGGCACTCTTTCTATAAAACCCTTTTCATGCTTGTTTGTCCAATCAACTTTGAGATGCTCAAATATATTTTGCTGCTGTGGATCGGACATTATACGACCTGTCATCTGGTGTATAAATATAAAGTCCAAAGTACAAAAGCATAAGTGTGTTTTCTAAGGATGTTATCTTTAAGAACCTTAATTGTCATACAGCAGACGCAAAAAGGATATCTCCTTTTAATTTAAGCATTTAGCTCTATTTGTTGATTTGGGAATAAAAGTTCATAGAGGGTTTCCTTTAGATTGTAGTTGGCTAGTATGGAGATCTAACTGCTCTTATGATTAATCAAGTGGGGAGAAGAATTTTTGAACATTTTTTAGTGCTTACATATGGAATTTTTGTTAGCTAAGCTGTATTGGTAGTCTCTGTGGGAGTTCTTTAAAAATCAAGGTTCAACTTCAATCTAAAAGTCTGGCAAAAAAAAAAAAAACACTTAAATGTAAAAGGAGTTAACCTTGAAGGGAAATAATCCTGCCAAGCTGCATGAAATTACAAATTTCATTTTAAGCTCCCAAAAAATGTTCATGCTTTCTGTAAATCAATAAAGAAGTCTTTAGCACGCTGAATATAAGTATTAAGGATATCGTGACTTCATTTCCCATTTGTTAACCGTTACACCATGAGAGAAACTAATCTTTAACCTATGATATTTTTTAATGCAGGTATATTGATCTTCCATGTCGCTTGAAAATGGTCATTTGCAGATTGATAGGAACAACGTTGGCTGCCCGAAGTGGGCACAACCAATGTTTTCTTTCACCCTCTGCCCCCTAATTATGTGGCTGTGAGGACTTGTGTTGTTTGTGCCTGTTGATATTCTCTGCTTAAGAGATTGTTTCTTGTAATGATTATTAAGCATATAATCACTGATCATGATCGTGCTTAAAGGTTTCATGTTGAACTGCTAAAGTGGCTGTCTGTACTGGGTTGCTGAGCAAGATTAGTTGCCCTGCTCCTACAGCAAGTTGAGTAGCTGATTATCACAAATTTCCTTCTAGTTTGGTAGGCAAAACTAGCTAAACCATGTACTCTACTACAACTAATCTAAGAAATTTATTCTGTACTTGTGTGCCTTGTAAACTACCATAAACCTTCAATCAAAATTCAAATTAAACAGTAATAAATATAACAATAAACAGACAACCTGGCCAATATTTAACTGAAAGCACCATAACAATGTGCCTGTAATTTTATTTTTACATATCAAAGTAAACAATTTAAGTCCAAAAATGTTTGTCTTGACACCTAGAGCATAGTAATCCACTGATCTCCGAAGCCTCAACGGTGTTAAATTGTGTAGTAGTTTACAGGACGGATAATTTACAGTTTAAACAACAAAAAGAAGACAATGAAAACAAATGGAGAAGAGGATTTCAATTCAGAATGCAGAACTACTGATAAATCTATAATGAGATTTTGAAATCCCTAAGCAAAAGGTTAAAGGTAGTTCAAGGAAATATAGTGAACAATCTATATATTACTACCTCTTATAACTATTCCATAAAGCACTGAAGCGAGATTCCTGATTTCCTTTTGTAGAATTGCCTCTTCCATCAATGGTATATCAACAGTTTCAAGAGACAGGTTCCATGTACTGTCAAGCACTTCATACAATGACGCTCTGGTAAGAGTAGCACAAATTTGAGCTGCTGAAAGCTATAAATAAATATGAAAAAAAAAAAAAATGGCAAACAGTATAAAGGAAAATTTTATGTTCTCGACACCAAGGAAACACCCTAGAGACTTAAGATACATGCATCTAATAGAAGCTCTATAAGAATAGCAGCTCAGAGGTTTAACCAACTTTTGTCGCCAGGAGCGGTTTCCCCTACAGTGTGTGTATATATATATATGTATGTGTGTGTGTGTGTGTGTGTGTGTGTATATATATATATATATATAGAGAGAGAGAGAGAGAGGTTTGCTTCTAAGTTGTAACCATTTAGGTTTTAGCATAGGGAACTTAGAAAAATTACCAAGTAACCATAGTCCGTATAGCCTCTTCTTATTCTGACTTCTCAATCTCTCGGAATCTTCTATCCCACTCCCGTGCTTCGTAGTCTTGCTCAACTAAGTCTTTGTCAGTACTATACACGACGCGATCTGGTCCTATGACTGTTTTTTGTGCCATATCTCGAGCACTCAGTAGCTGACATTTTATCCAGAGAAGAAATAAAGAGATTATTCCATGGGAATAGATTCACCTACGATGATCTTGTACATGAAAAAGTGGAAATTCGACTTTAAAATAAAATGACATCATCATATAATTATAAAATCATTAATTAAAATTAATCTAATAGGAAAATAAGATTTCAAATATACACAGGCAAAACTATAACAGGTAAAATTCCTGCATTGCCTATCCACAAAGTATCAGGGACCACAACTCCCATTTATTTTCTCATGACCAAGGAGGCGAGAACCACACAGAGATGCAATGTAGCATGCAGAAATTGCAAACTAGTGATCCACTGGGATTTTTTAATAATGAAGATAAATCAGGAAAAAATTGCAAATACATTATTAATCATTGCATTGACAAGCAATTGTATCTTGACAATGGATAAAGAATGATTTCAACTCTCATCACAATGTTAAAATGTTTAGAAATGCATACTTGCCTATTAAGGAAAAGAAGAGAGTACCGGGTAAAGCTACATAAGGGAAAATTATAAAAAATATCTATAATTATTAGAAACATGATGCAAAATCAAAATACAGATGCTAAGATGGTTACCTTCCGCCTCAGTGAAAGGTTGGGCAATTCAAGTGCTTGAGCAAACCGTTCTCTTATTTGGTTTCTCTTCTCTATATCAGCATTCCTTTTACGAATGATGTACCACCGAAACAAAGGAATTGCAAAGAAAGAACCAGCATAGATCTGCAAAACAAATGTTTCATACAAATCTTGAAAAAGCAAAGCTGAAACAAATTTCATTATAAACACGGGAAAAGAAACTTGAGTTTTCAACCTTCTATAGCTTTAATGAACAAAGAATGCTCCATAAACAAACTGGTTAAACACAGCCAAGACAATAATACTTCATTTCCTCAAGCATGAGAAACAAATCATAGGAGAACACATGAAAAGTTTATTCACTTTCACAGACCAAAAAAATAAAAAAGAGCAATTCCAAACTTCTATTTACTTTTTATATGCTGTATCTAGTATCAAGTAGTGACTGAACTTCAAGTCTTCAACCAACATAAGTAATTTTGCAGGTCTGTGATGATAAACAGGTATACTAACATGTTGGACAGACATCAGGGCATCAGAACATGAAACTTAAGACAGACAGAAGCCAAGGTGCACATGCATGGACAGAAATTTAGCAAAGTGGTGTCTTTAACATTATGGAGATTCTGGGCATCCTGTCATGTCAGAATATGTAACCTGTTGTGTCAGAGGCATGTCCTCCAACACGAACATGACACGGGTACACAGACAGAAGAGGCTTGTTATGCATCACAGTGCACATTTCATTCAAGGAGAAAATGCAAAATGCATATTGACCTCATACTTTCATTATAGTTAAAATTTTTGGTTCAAAAAACCCATCTATTTAAAAAGAGAAACATCAAATCACACCTGAAGGAGAGGAAATATATCCATGACAAATTTAATAAATCCACTTGGTGTCACAGCTGCATCTCTTCAAACAAGAATAAAAGCAGCGCCATTAGAAAGGTAGAAAATAAGCACATTGAAAGGAATACTGAGGGAGAGCTGTACTTTAACATTGCTCCAAGAATGATAACTCCAAAGAGGTTAATCCCACCCAAACCAATGACCATTGCTCTCTCTGATGAACTTGTTTTACTGCAAAACAAATGCTTATTAATAAAAAGAAACTCCAAGTACAAGGACAATTCTTACCAAATAAACATAGAACATAGAGAGAGAGGGAGACAGAGGAGAAGAACCTAAATTGCCACTGCTTCTCCTTAAAAAATTTCTCGATTCCCCCAACCCGATCACTCCATCTTCTTCCTACATATTCCTTCCTTCCAGTCCTTTGAGAAGAAGCTGTTCGTTGCAGAGAAGGAAATCTGTACAGTATATTTCCCTACACAAATAGTTTTTGTAATTCATGAGGGTGGGAACTCTTTCCGCCAAAAATTGTAACATTTGATGACATAATTCTTGATCTCAAAAGACACAGATCAAACATCAGTGCCTTAAGTCAAACTCATAAATTTAAAATATTTTACATTTTAAGGTGACAATAAATGCAATACTTCTTTGTTCTTAGTACACACACACACTCACATGAACATTATATGTAATGCACATATACATTGTTTCTACATACCTCTTCATCTATTTCTGGCTGACCATCAAACCGCAGAAGAACAGGCAAGACATATGATTCATCACTCTAGAATTGACCAGATAAAAAAGTCAAATAGCTTAATGAGAAAACAGCTACAAACAACATGGATGCAATGTAAGAACTAAATAGTGATTGAATGATGGACAGGCTCAAATAATTTGAAATAAAGAAAAGCCAAGCCACAATTTTAACAATTTTCAACAAGGAGATTTAGGAATATTCTCCAATGAGTTTTAAGCATTTTGTTGAAAAAAGGAGAAACCAGAATCCAAAATACTGATTGTGAAGCTTTTTAAACAGAATGTGTATGAAAAACCTATCATTTGTGAATTACTTGACTGTGAATTATTTATGATATCAAAGTATGCAAGTAACCATCAATATATGATTAAAGGTCAGAACGCTATTGATTAAATGATCTGTTATGTATAAAACGCAGAAATAAGATGGAGAAACAATGAGCTGGGAATAAAAACAAATTACATGCTAATTACAAGATAGATTAGATTATGATTAATATATAATCATACCATCGCTCCATTTGTGGTTGGTAAATCAAGATATGGAGCAAGTTCTTCGGCTGTGACAACACCTCCATTAGAAGCTATGTATTGTCCAATCTGCACATTTTGGTTAGTAAATTGTGAAACTTTGTGAACCTTTGTAAAGGAAGAAATAAAACACTTAACAATCTGAATAACTACTGTCAGTAATTTGAAATAAAACATTGTAAGCATTGACCAGTGAAGCTAGTGCTCGAGTATTACCAACTTCCACCTTTCTTCTTCAATTCCTTGATTTGGATCACCATCCCCAAAAACAAAGGAGAAAACCTAAAAAAGTCACAAATAAACTTAACTTTCTTTCCCTGAAGCACAAAACAACTGAGCAACACCATAAATGATCCATAAATTTTATTTTCATATCTTACAGATTCAATAAAGTTCATTTTCTCATCATCATCACTTCGTAGCCGTCGCCTCCTATAATAATACGGATCCCAGTACCTTAAATAAAATTAAACCAGAGAAGGAGGTTATTTAAGTGTTTGAACTTATGAAAGGGATATAAATTATAGAGGCAATACGTTTTAACATTATGGTTATAGCATAAAACATGTTGATCTGATGGTTCATTCTCATTTATCCAAAAAAATAAACTTATTTTATGCTCCCAAACATGGATAACAAAATTACTTACCACAATAGATACTGATTTATTAATTGTAGTACAATTTTAGAAAACAAAGTTACTTTAAAACCTATGTTTATCTGGCTTTTAATGTTATCTATCAACATCCTCTAGTTGGCCAGATCATTGAGAATTCACAACTGTAATTAACACCCCGTTACATTTCTATCACTGCTAGAATTCGTAACAATCTAAAAAGTATTACCAAAATAAATCAGTTGGACTGAAGTAGAAGGTGAATCCTGTGTCATATGACCTGCCTCCTCGTCTTCCCCGATTGTCTTCTTCACTGTCACCAGATCACATTGTCAAATCTTGCTCTCAACAACTGCAGCTCTAGAATAATGTTATTATAATAGTTTCAAATTGTCAAGTTTAGTGGACACCTTCTACTTGTGATTAGGGCAATAATTGTTGTATAAACAAGAACAATTGAAGCTATAAGTGCTGTCCCAAAGGAAACTCTTACTAAATATTCAAGTGCAGCCTGCCAACCAAGGAAAAGACTAGATTATTGTCCATATTGTTTAACATCCAGCGTTTTTCTCCTTAACCTCAACAAAAAGGGAAAATAATGTAACGAATGTTTACCTTTACTTTATCAACCCAAGGTTCAAATTTTATCCTAAATGACTTGGCAGCAAGTTTTGCTCGATAATCCTTCTGAAAGACATAAAGGACATCACCTTCATCCGAGACCTGTTAAACCCATCTTGAAAACAATGGTACTCACAAATCAAGAACTTCAAAGATCCCAGGAATAGAGGTTATAATACTAGAGGAAGTCCCAAGAAACAACTCCGTAATTCTCATACAAAGATCAGCAAAGGCTCACCTAGGGAATAAGTCAATGATACCGGCTGGCTCTAGTTTGCTTCCACAAAGAGAAAAAAGAAAAAAATCCAATATGATGATGGACAGTATCATCTTATCCAGAAAAAAGAGAAAAGTATGGCAGCTAGAGTTCTGGAAATTAACATTTAGAAGTCCAACTAAGCCACGTATTTCATTATGGTATCTGTTAATTCAACTAGTAAATGAAAATGCAATTAACCCTTTTTTATGTTCTAATCATAGCCAACAACAAGCAGCATACAAGTATAGCAATTCAAATACATCAACACATTTATTGTATTCGATATCACTTCCAGACCACATCTAAATTCTATTTCTGCATCAATCAAACACAAAAGGCAACTTTTTTTTTATACGCGCAAGGTACGTTAAACTCAGATGAAGTTGTTTAATTTACAATCTAATTTGGCATTTCAGTTCAAATAGCAATTCCTCCCAACATTAACCCTAACATGATAAAACTTTTGGAACTGAAATGAATTCGAAAATTAAAAAACAAAGTACCTCCAAGAAGCCATTAGTATCAGAAGCGAGTGCTTGAAGAGCCTTTTGAGCTTGATTCAAGTTAAGACCAGCTTTACTCGAAACATCCCCAATGGTAACCCTCCCACCAAACGCATCAACGGCCTCCATTGCTCGTTTTCTCACATCGGAAGGTAACTTGTCCGTCTCCACCACACCTCCAGGCCTAATCGTGTTGCTTCCGACATCAGCACTTGCCTTAATGACCGGAAATGAAACCCTAGGCCCTAAAAAATACCCGGATTTTCTCGGAAACGTTGACGAAGAAGTTATTGTTTGGATTCCGGGAAAAAAATTGACAGAAACTGAGGGTTTTGAAGTGAGGAGGTGGGACTTGGGAGATAGAATGAGGCAAGTAGAGATTGAGGCCATTTTTTTTTAATTTCAAATTTTATTTCTTTTTTGGAAGAACTTCTAGATTTTTTGTTTTAAGCTCAGGCCATCGAGGAAAAGTGGTAAGCTTGGCTGAGGAGAGGAGAGAGAGAGAGAGTTAGAAAGCGGGGGGGATTATGTTCATGGATTTACTTTATTACCCTTCTTGATATTTTTAGATTGACCGTCTGTCTGAACATTAATTCAATTTTTTTTTCCTTTTTTTTAAATTTATTTAGCTTTTAATTTTTTTATTTGGTTTCTTTATTTTTTTTACAGTTAAATATACTCCATCAAGAAACAAATTTAGAAGGGATCAAAATGTTTAAAGTTAAAAAATAAAAACCAAAAAATAAAAAAGGAAAAAATCTTTTTGATAAAAATGAATGAAAAAAAATTTAATCTATCACTTAGTATGATTTTTTTGTTTTTTCATACAGTTGATTTTAAAATTATGGGATATAAGGTTGTTGTTGTTAAATTTAGAGTAAAAGGAAAATAGAAACAAGAATATTAGACTGACAAATATTAAATGCTATTTCCTGATCAAGGAAGTGTGTTATTTTATACATATATAAAGGACATTGCAGTTTAAAAGTAAGAAGGCCACAAGTTAAGGGTTTGAAAAAAAAATTGCAAGGGGATTGATCAAACTTAATTGTAATTCACTTTTTAAAAAGGTGGATGAACCAGCTTTCAAATTTTATCCAAAAATAAAATGATTAAAAAAAGTGTTTAAAGATGTAAAATGGAGCTCTGATGTTAGTGTCTTCCTCTCCCCAAAACCTGTAAGCATGGGAAAAGAGCAGATTGAAAAGAAAACTATCAACCATGTCTAGAGCTGAACAAAGTTGCATTTGTTTGGAAGCAAGTTTGGTAGCAATAACAACACTAGGTTTTCCATCAATCAATTTCTTCATGGTTTCAAAAGCAAAAACAACATCATTCAACTTCCTAGCTCTACAAAATGCATCAATGATGAAACGAAAAGGGGGTTCCAGTTGAGGGCAAGAGAATTACCAGGAGAGCAAGGGCAAAGGATTGGCCGCTATAAAACTAAGAAGAGAATGAAGCAGAGAGAAACGGTGAGAAGAAGCCAAGGAGTGAGCCATCCATAGCAAAGTTGAGTGATCATGGCGGAAAGAGTCAACAGTGGAAGACCAAGAGAAAACTAGGAAGTCATAGCGGGTGAAAATGGGGCGACGGTGGAGCTAAGTTTTGAGTAAGGCTCGTGAGATTTAACTCCAGTAAGATTAAAAATAATAATGAAAATTACTGTAATTTCGATTAAAAATTACTATAAGTGTAATTGAAAAAAAAATTCAATGAAAATTTTATGTTTAATGAATTTTAGTGGAGGTGACATTTAAATTCAACTCATACGCGGTGAACTCAATCGCACCGCATTATACCTACGGTAGAATCCAAACTAAAGCGAAGTGAACGAGGGGTTTGGGGGTTAAGGGGTGGTGGGACAGGTGAGTTTTGAGGAAGGAAAAGAGTTGGGTTTGGTGATGGGGTTGGGGTTGGGGCATTGTGGGGAAGAGAGAAAGGAAAGGTGTTGGTGTTTGGGGTGAGTCCAAGAGTGGAGAAAGTGGGGGCAATGGTTGTGGGCATTTTGGTTGAGGGTTTTGGAGAGGTTTAAGGAGGTTCTTCTTCTTCATAGCCATTCTTCGTTATTGTAAGAATAGAAAACCGGTCAATATGCAAATAAGAAAATAACGAATAGGAGAGAGGCTACAGTGAATGGCAAAGGAACTGTCATTGCCTTTTTATTGTTTCGATTCCGGGTAAGTTTTGGAAGGAACCTACCCACAACTTTTTGCGGCCTATGCTTTACTGTCAACCTTAACAGGATTCTCAAGTTAACCCTGCCCAACAGGATTGGAAGGAGCCTGCTATATAACATGCCACTACTGCATATCAACTTCTTCTTCTTTTCCTCCTAGACCGTATGGGAACTTGCAGCCTCCACGGGAGTTCTTCAATCTTGGAGCTTATTAGCACTTCCAATGACAGGAATTTCAAGTCCTCCTTTTATGGTTTTCCCAGGTACCCATTTGCCAGAGCCACCCCTTCACTAAGTTTCAGAATTCGTCGACTTTTTCTAGCATTTCCACTTTTATTTTTTCCTTGTTGGGTTTCTTAGATCTCACTCTTTTCCTCTAAAAATTTTCTTCTTGCAGGATCTTGTCATTTCTCTGTTCGTTGTGCTGTTAGTTTCCGACCTTGCATTGATATACGGAAGGTAATTTAATGCAAATGATTTTTTTTTTTTTTGTTCTTGGTTTATTTCGGTTTCAGAAAGCTCACAATTTTTTATGACTTTTTTGGTATGTAATTTCTATAGATTAATAGTGTCCAACTCTGTAGAACTTTAAGTTGGTTGATTAAATGCTGAGACAAAGATTCATTCTTTGGCTTTGTAGTATCATTAAAGGTGCCTAATGTAGCTTTTCTTTCGAAATAGACTGCTTTTTTCGTGTTTTTATTATTTTTTTTGTTCTCATTCCTTGCGTTATGGGATGAGAAAGGATTTCCTCCTTTATGCATTGGTGCTTGTGTAGATTGGCTTTGGCATTTTTGCTTTAGTTCCTGACACTTAAAGTATGATTTAACATCAGGGGAAAGTGAAACGAATTGTTGGATCAACTCTTAGAGATTCAAAGGAGGATGGATCAACCCTTGTAACCAATTTTGAATTGGATTTGTCAGCAGCTGAATATGCGAAATTGTACAAAAAAGATGGGCTAAAGGGTGGTCATGTAATCATGCTTGCAGCTGATCCTCTAAGCAAACCAGCTGCCATTGAGCCATTGCGTGCCTATCCTGGTAAAAGCCAATGTTTTAGTTTCATATTTCATGGTCTGTTTATTCCTATTCTTTGGCTTTATTGTTTATCATGTTATTTTTTGTGATGGCTGCCAAAACTTTTTGTCCTTAAGATGGGCTAATTTTCTGCTTTCTTGCAATTGGGACACATCCTAATATTATTAATATATAATATTCTTGTGAAACAGAGTCAAATTATTGATTTAAGGATCGATGCTCTGCTAAATGCAGTGGAGTAGTCAGAGTCAATTGTCAATAGTAAGTTGTTGGAACATTGTTTTCATTTGTAATTGCCAGGCTTTTATTCTTAGGTAAATGGGACTTTTAAATGTTGAGTTTCAGATTATTCTGGTAGTAATTCTGCTATTCTTAGATTATCACTGCAAACTAGTTTGGTGCTAGTGTTGTATATTTATGTTGAATTGGAAGCCTTTCACAAGCTGTTAAAAATTTATCTCTGGGTTCCAATGTTGTTATACCTTTGTGCTGCTTTGATTTTCTTTCTAAACTTGGAGAAAAGTACTTGATATGATTATGAAAGCTTTGAAGGAAAGATATGAATTCCGGTTTAATGTGTACATCCACAGTCTCAAGTCATGATGCCAACTTCTACTGTTTATACTGACATTTCAAATGAAGTTTCTTGAGAGTGGCTATGTCATCCTTGTTCTCTATCTTTGATAATATGTTTAATACTTACAGACATTTCCTCTGCTGAACTGATTGTGAGGACTGGAAAATCTGGGTGGCTTGCAAGTTGGAGGTGGGATCAATTTAGACAATTGTTTGAGCTACATCGAGGAAGGAGCCAGCCATGTCATTGTTACTTCAGTATGTTTTCAATTTTGACATTCTGTATCATTTTTAGTTGTCATGACATGTGGAGGGTTCACTTTGCAAAAAAATATTCATCGAATCTCATGTACATTTTCTTCTTGGATTTGTTACAGTATGTATTTAACAACAGGCAAATGGACCTTCAAAGGCTGAAAGGTCTTGTCAATATTGTTGGGAAGCGGAGACTTGTCTTGGACCTTAGCTGCAGAAAGAAGGTAGGAACTGCCTTCTGCACCCTGAATGCTAGAAGAAATCTCTTTTGAATAGGGGTATTGCCTGGAGCATTCTACATGTCCAGACTTCTGAATTCCCAATTTTACTCCCTCCCTCGGAGTGTCATCTAATGAGTTGATGGAATGCTTAATTTTGGCAGTTGTTTAAATCATAAGATGCTGATTTTTATTGCAGGAAGACAAATATGCCATTGTCACTGACAGATGGCAAAAGTTCAGTGATGTCGATCTTGATGAGGAAGTGTTGCATTTTCTTGCCAATTATACAGATGAATTTTTGGTTCATGGCGTGGATGTTGAAGGGAAAAAGTAAGTCCTAAGTGTATCATTTGTTACACTATGCAAATTGCACTTATTTCTATTTCATTTGCTCATGTAGTTTTCATCTGGTTGCTCTTTGAAATCATAACAGTCAATTGAATTATGACTTTTCAGTGATTTGATCTGGATTTGAATTTTTGTTGTCAGTGGTCAGTATATTTATCTGAATTAAGTGATTGTGCTGTTTTATTAGTGATATCATGTTCTTGCTGCTTTGAATCTCTTGACCATCTTAATAATCTTCAGTATTAATGTTGTTGGAACCTGTGGACTCGATCCTTTCTGCTAGCCTAGCCTTTGTCTATTTCCCTCCGATTATCTTCTCCTAAATTGCTATTTATTACTGCATTGAAAAGTTCCATATAGATTATTCCCAGTGAAATCAATTTGTGCCCTATTGCAATGGTGATTCTTGCTCAAAAACATGGTGAATCCATTTCTTTGGGAAAAGCACAAGTTTTGGCTTGTTTGTTTGGTTTTATCGAATGCATAGTATACTAGAAATGCGAAAAGGCAAACTAGCTGTTTTGTAACCTCATATGCCATGATTAATTGCTTGCATTGTGCTTGCTCTCCTGTATTTCAGTGAAATGCATCCTGCAGAGGTTGCCATGTTACTTTATAGAACTGTGTGATGGTGTGCTTTTGTACCAGTTGCAGGACTCCTGCTTGTAGTTTGTTACTATAAATAGTTCATACTACTACACATTAGTAATGTATGACTAATGGGAATCTAAAATAATGTGATGAAGCTAGAACTAATCTAAGGCTAAGTTATTTAATATCTTATTTATGTGCCTGACTGAAGTTTGGAGGCTATTGACTCATTGAAGCTTATTATCTGATTTAGGATATACTTGTAAAATGGCACTCAAAAAGTACTGTCAATCATTTTGCTTTATACATGCTTAAATGACTGGTTTGCTTACAACAGTTCTGAAGTGCCCATTGTACCATATGGATCAATCACTATATTGTTTTTTGAATGTTCCAAGGTGGGGAGTTTGTAACAGGTAGTTGATTAGAATTTCACATTTAATTCCCAATCATGCCCCTGCCCCAAATGAACACTTCACTTTATGGAATGATGGAGGGTGTGAAGTGATGCAATAGTCATTAGCTTCATGAGAGGGTAAAAAGTTGTATCTCCCCATGTATTATAACCTCCAATGATTTATTTATTACAGGCTGGGAATAGAAAAAGATCTTGTGGCATTACTGGGCGAGCACTCTCCGGTTAGCACATGCATTTGCCTCCTTGATGGTGTTTCAGTCCCTTTTTTTGTCTCTCAGTTCATTTTGCTCTTCCTCATTGCTATCTTGTGATCATAAAATGCCAAGGGACTCTTGTAGATTTCCCTCAAATTTTGTTCACATATTATGGTCTTTGTTTTGTAGATTCCTGTCACTTATGCTGGTGGCGTCACAGTAATGGATGATTTAGAGACGATCAAAGCAGCGGGGAAGGGACATGTAGATGTTACTGTGGGAAGTGCCTTGGATATTTTTGGGGGTAACTTAGCTTTCGATGATGTTATTGCTTGGCATGACAATAACAGGAGGGGCATAAACCACACTTCTAGCGCCAGGCTTGAGCCCTTCTTCAGGGAACTGCCCGACTTGGGGGGTCGCTATCCCTAGACCATCACCTTCTTGGCGTGGAGGATGATCTACCTGTTTTGTATTATAGAAGTTTATCAGGGAAGCTTGGCCAAGGAATATTTCCCCACAATTTTGAAACGAGACTTAAGTTATAATGCATTGCACTTGCACAAACAAAAGAGCCTCTTTTTTCTCAGATTTGATTTCATGGGTCTGACTCTTTGTTTCTATGTTGAATGAAAGGAAAACTTCATCCCTGTATGCATGGAAAGAATTTATTGGAATGTCGATAAGCTGTTACTGAAAGAGAAAGAACTATTCAAATATGAGTCTCAACTCTCAAGTTATAAAATACAACAAAAATTTGTAATTTTCCGCTTGGACAATGGACGTAGATGCTTGACCTAAGAAAAAAAGAAAGCAAATCCTTCTTTTCAAGCCTTCAATGGCTACTCAATCTCTTCCCAAAACCCTAGTCATTTTTTCAACCCAAAGCCCTAATATCAACCGAACCATGGCCACGACAGAGAGAACAGCAACAATGACTTCAACAGCCACTTTGGCTCCGTCGCAGAGACAAACCATATCTGCCTTGGAAGCTCGAATCTCCCTCGTTTTCGCTCTCGTTTCTCAAGCTTCCTGTCTCTCAACGACGTAAATGGCAGGTACTTTGAAACTTTTGATGATATGGCGAATTGTTCATTGACAACAAATCGAACAGTTCTTTGACAAACTTTTTTCTTTTATGACAACATGACCTGTGTTAACAAAGAAGGTAAGTTCAGTGTATGCACTTTCTGGAAAATGTTGTAAATAACTCAATTTTATTATTTGTACTTTTTTATTGCATGTATGCAACTGAAAATTTACAAAAGAGAGAAAATGCTAATTCCACTTGAAGTCCTATTCTCTTATTCTGGGTTGTTCAGGTAACTCGAAGAAGATCCTTGATTCCATGTATGGAATCATGAATCATTCAGTTGATATGAGATTACAAACAGATACTGATGGCTTTAGTCGCCTTTCTTTGTTGGTGTTTTCAGATTTGATGCATAGTTACTTGGATTTGTATTGCATGCACTGCATTATCAGGGGTTGGATATGTAAATTCTAAGTATTTTATGTCCTTTTATACAACTGTTCTTTAAATCGGTTCTTATTTATTTGGCTACTTATGATCTAGGTGGAAGATCAAGATAAGTGGAGAATGTCTTTTGTCATGCCAACAAACTATGGTTCCGATCTGCCATTGGCTAAAGATCCTTCTGTGAGGATCAGAGAGGTGCCAAGAAAAGTTGTTGCAGTTGTTGCCTTTTCAGGTTTGTTCTCAACTTTTGTGGTAGCAGTACAAATACAATCCACCATTTACACTTCCATTTACCCAAAGTAATGAGATTGCGCTGGAAGAAAAGCTCTGGAATCTGGATTGGATTCTACAGCCCCGAGGGAGCTGCTTCCTGTAGATACAATGTTTTCCCTGTAAACTCAGTTAAACCACTTGTTCAATGTTTAATATTTCCCTGATCAGGTGGCATCATGTACTATCTGACATCACAAGTCACAACCTCTGTGTATATAGTAGTGGGAGACTAGCAAACTAAGTTGATGGTTCCTATTTAGTTTTTGTTTGGATTTGGCCGTCGTTCATATGTATCACAGTACATTACAATTTCTTTTCTAAAAACAATGAAAGCTAATAATTGAAAAACATTTAAGTTTTCCAAATTCCAATTCCTAGGAAATTAGTACAAGAATAAATAATTGATAATTTGAAAGTAAATTTAAATAATTTATATACTCGTATCATATTTATTTTGTGTAAAATATAAAAATTATTGTATAATAATTTATATTGACATATTAAATATAAAATTTTTTATTTTTATCAAACTCATGCACCATTTTTGTTAAAACTTTAAATTATGTAATTTTTGTATTTTTTTCATATCTTATTTAAAATTACAAGTTCTATTTCAAAGGGGCTGCTATCTTTTTTTTCTTTTTGAATTTTCATTTCTTGTTTATGTTTCATTTAACAAAATGGAAGTCTTAGATGCATTGTTGGCCACTATATTTAAAAGCTTACCATGAAGTCATCATTCTTATGAACAGCTCTGTCACTGCCCTTTTTTTTCTTAGTCAAGAAGGTTCAGGGAACTTCATTTTCTCCCCCTTCTTTTTCTGTGAAAAAGATGAATAAGAGGGAGCTAACACATTAAACTAACAGGTGCAAATCAAATTAATTGGACTATGTAGCACTCCCCCAATGAAATTTGATAGTGTTTGTGGTAGTGTAATAATATATTTTATTCATATATACCAATTAGAGCATTAAACATTTTAGTTGGAGACCGAGTCTGCACCTTAACTGCAGCTTTCCAGTCAACCACCAGGCCTCGTAGTGGGAAATTTCAAGATCTGAACACCATCTTGAGGTGGAAGATCAAGATTCTTGTCTTTGGGCTCTTAAGTATTATACCTACCATGAAAATGTGAAACAGAAAATAACCATCATCAGTACTTTGAATCCTATAATATTACTACTATTCTTGTAGTGCTGATTAAGAAATTTCACATATACTTTTTCCCCTTTCATCTCCATTATTGTCCAATGTTATCCCTTGAACGAGGAAAGACCCAAGTCTAAGTGATAAGGTACTATACAAAAAGTTTTGGCTCAGCATGTTTAAAAAATGCTATATATATATGACAAGACTAGGTGATATGGTCCAATAAATGAGGTAAATAAGACAGGTGATTGGAGTTTTTTTTTTTTTTTTTTCTGTGTGTTGACATACTTTGGATGAAGACATAGGGTTATGTTAATTTGTTGTCACGAGGGTTTAAATCTATTAATTTATCTGTGTTGATTTCTCTGTACAAATATTTGACCTAGTTTACAAGTATTTTAATCTTAACTTTCATTTATAAAATGTTTAAATTTTTTGTTCCAAAAACAATGATGATGATCAGTTGAAATGATTCTATCTATGAAACTACCAGAGAGTGGCAATGACACGGAACACATTAAAAGAAGTGCATTTTACCTTGTTTTCTCTTATTTCCCATCTCACTATATTGTTTTCCATCATATAGTACTGGCCTGAATAAGATATATGGCTTATATTCTTTAAGCTTATTTTCAAAGGCAAAATTTTGGATGCTTTTCCTAAAAGCAAATTGATCAAAGCTTGATCGGTGTTGGAAATAGATTACCGACTTTGTATTACCATTGTCAGATTATCATGATTCATGCCTGAGACACCAAAGAAAAACTTGCTTAAGCTTTTTCTACAGGCCACACCTTATATATAATGAAATTGAATATAAAATTTAATTCGATTAATTCATGTAATCATTTTTAAGAGATAATATTTAATAAATTTTACATTTATAATTTATTTTTTTATATTTAGCTTATATTTTCTCGATTCTAGGTCATGGCCTCTCATGTACAATATATATATATATATATATTTAATGAAATTTTTTACTGAGTCAAGTTGACTTGTCGTAATAGTTTATTGAAGAATTGTCCACTAATTATGAGCAATAGCACCTATACCATCATGGTGGAGCAGTAAACGCACCAACATAACCCTAATAATTACCAATGCAAAGGATTGTTTTTAGTATGATTCAGGATTGGGTTATAGCATAGGTTTGGCTCTAAAGGATGCATAAGTTGCTTTCATTCCTGTTTCCTTTTCAAACATCTTTTACGGTGAGATGGCTATTAGAGAAGTTCTCTTTAGTGACTTGGCAGGTGAGAAATAAGCTTCAAGTGGCTTAGATGCATCATCCCATCACATCTTTTGTGGCACATATTAATTTCAATTTCTTTACAATGAGGCGAAATATGCTAACTTCTCTCCATTGATGAAACTTGATTCTATTCTAACGTAAAAGGGTGCTGAGATTTGAGACTTATTTGTTGTTAGGTGAATGGTTGTTGGGACTTTTACCAATGAGTCATTTGCTAAAAAACAGCATGTACCATGCCTTTGAGGCATCCGAAGTGCTAGCTCTTGAGTTTGATACCTGGTAATAAAGATTTGTGCATTTTGTTGGCGGGAAAGTGGAAACAAAGGCTTTTATCGTCATTACTGTTGTATTACGGCAAGTTACAAGCTTCACTTATTAATTTATTGACTTAGCATGTGCTAGAGTGATCGATATCCTTTCTTAATTCGTTTAACTGGGTGCCATTTAAATGATGACAAAACATGACAAAAATAATGAATATTCACAAGGACATGGATTCAAGAGCAGGTATACTTTTATATGCTAGCAGACATTTGGTGACAAGCATATTGTTGCAGTATATTTCATATATATCTACGTTGTCTGTAAGATAATTCTAGCTAAGAGTGAGATTGTTTAGTACATGATATGCTTTCCTAGTTTACTTCAGCTATGCTTTCCAATACAGGCTTCCACCCTCTGCAGTTATCGTCGGTATCAGATGTGTCAATTCCATTTGTGCTTTGTTTACTTTGTATCTGAGAGACCATATCCTGAACTGAAACTCCTTTTTGAAGCAGTTCTTGCAATTCTTGCTTACTGATTATCAACTTAATTCTTATGACACCAGGACTTCCTTGCTCATCATTCACCTCTAGATTTGAAAACCTCACCTTCTTTTTCTTATTCTTTTGGGATGGTGATGGAACAGGAATAAGGTAATATAACTGCCCAGGAAGCAGCTTTGCATCTGGCTGAAGATGGTGGGAGCCTGAAAAAGAATCAGACAGAGCATGACCAGAGAAGTCTGATAACACTTGTTGAACTTTGGTGGGTGCTTGATATTCAAGGATTTTTCCATCAGTTTTCATAACTCTGATTACCTTCTCTTCCAAAACTAAGCAATTTCCCATGGCTTTGTTTGTAGCTGCTTACAATAGAAAACTGAATATGAAAGTTGAGTTTCTGAATGGAGGATGTTTGAAGTGCAAAGGTGATGTATTTAAGCAATTCATTTATGGAAATGCCCTTAAAACACACAAGATATTACACAAATGCCTTCTCTTTTTTCTGGGCCCCATTTGTTGATTTGGCTGGTGTGTAAGCTGGACTTGAAAGTCATCGGCCCTCAATCATTCCATTTTTACAACTTAAAAATTTTGACTCAAAAGAGTTCTTTTGAGGTGAATGAAGCAGGCCCGACTAGGTAAAGTAGGAGAAAAGCAATGCAGAATAATCAACAATAGGACGTGCATAGGCAACTTGCTCTTCCCCTTTTTTTGGTATCGCAACATGATAGTTACTTTCTTTGAGTGTCATTGCATTTTATCATGAGTCGACTCATTGAGTTTGGGGTTAAAAAGTCCATAATAGAACTGTGTTCTCTGCATTTAGACAGTAAGTGGATTATGACCAGACCGCATTTTTGCAGCATAAAATCTACTTGGATCCCGTAGGACCGCTAAAACCAAAAGTGTGTGACCATTGTGCTCCACCGGTGGGGCTTTCGTTGACTTCATATACGCAACATTGACTATTTCCTTGCAGCGGTTTCATCAACAACATGCGTGTTCAATCTCTCCCACGAGGTCGGTAAAGCATGAAAGCGCCATTTTGCTCTTTCTGTCTTATTTTCATCATGCTCTTTTGCAATTTGCAAACTGCTATTTTCATTAGTACTTGAACTTATCTGCTAACATTCTACTGCTGGCCAAATTGCAAGAGCTTGAACTCATCTCTTGCTTGAAAATTAATGTCGAGAGATCTGTATTGACAAACCATGAACTAGCCTTTCATACGAGTTCATTGCAAGCTTCAGGAGAATTGAAGCGTAGAAACCAAAGTTGGACGAAACAATAGGGCATGAATTTCATACATACACCTTGTAAATGTCATAAACTCGTACATTCATTCATATCTACCAAACTCTTAGGAAGTAAATTCTTATCACTTCTTTTCGAAGACTACTATTTCATAGTCCCCAAAGGGATTCGTAGGTAACTTGTACTCGAAGGTTTGTATCTCAAGTCAAATAAATATATACAGGTTATTACTGTTTGAGCCAACTTCCATGTTTAGCGTCCCTGTCAATCTCCATCCATAAACTCCATTTGTGGTAATCTAACCGATTGATGCAAGTTAATCCGTCTCCCTAGTTGCCGGTCTGAGGCGAGTGGTGGTCCAGCTAATCAAATAAGTGCGCCGTTAGCTTGTTCCAGTAGGTTGTAACTTTAATTTCAGCCTCCAGTAAGAGCCCGGGTGATAGGATTTTAATGGTAGAATTGTTAAGTCTTACAGAAAATATGGTCCTTTCGGTGGAGGGAATGAATGAAAATGATTGAGACCAACTTGGGATAAGATTACGAATTATGGAAAATGAAGAGTATGGAGAAAAAGTTTGCTTAGTGGTGAGTGATGTTGTCAACACGCATGCTTTGCCAAAGAATTATGAGGTAATTCTATAACTAGTGGGAGTAGAAAAATGAAAACCCTCTTTTGGAAATTTCATGGTAGAAACAAATAAAGAAAAAAAAAAAAAAGGAGCCTCAGGGCAGACACTTGTTTGTTTTCTGAAAATCAGCCAAGACCCAAGAGGGCAATAACTAGTTACTTAACCAAGGGAGCATCAAACCTAACCTTGTGGCCTGCCAGTTCAAGCCTGTAACTACTTTGTTTTTTTCACATTGAACTTCTCTTAAAATGGAAGTGAAAGTAGGGCAGAAACTACACAAAATTGGAAGTCATATGAGAAACCCATGTTGCTACATAACAAGGAAGAAAGAAAATATACACCTCAGTACTTAAAAATCTATAGGCTGTTTGCACAGAAAGAGGAAACAAAGTAGCCGAAGAATAGATTTAAAAAAAAAAAAAAGCGAAAAACAATTATTGGGTACTAAATTTGATTCTCCATTAGAAAGTGGGATTCTGCATGTTATCCTTCAGTTGCAGCTACATGGGCAATAAAGAAAACACTAGTGGAGCTTTGCCAATGCCATATGGCCTATAGATAATGAGAGAGTTTCGGTGTACAAAAAAAAAAATCCAAGATTTTTTTTTTTGAAAAAGAAAAACTCAAGATTTTATTATTTGTTCAATTGGAAAACTTCATCCCAATCACGATAAATGGCAAAAATCATTTGCTAGGTGGCTGTATACTTGTACCACTTTGGTGAGCAGCAGAAGATCTTTCAAGGCTAGAGAAATCCATAAAGATATACTACAAAATATGTGGTCCTTTTTCCTGTTGCATTAACATCCATTTAAAACCAAAGTGCTCAGCCTCAAGATTTTTTTCTTTTGTTTTTTCCATTTTGGGTTTCTTTTTTCTGTGGGTCTCATAAGGATTAAACTGGTGTCATTAATTATGTCAGCCTGATGAATTCTTAAGCTGATCTACAACATTATAAAAACAGGAAGAGACAGAATATTTCTAAGAGTGCCTATATTTTTGAGGTAATGATGGCAAAGTAGCTCAATTTAAATTGCATAAAGGCATGGAATTTCTGGTTGTCAGGGACGGATCTACATAGAAGCATGTGGGGCAATTGCTCCCCACTGAGTTCCTAACTTTCTTTTGGGTTTATTATAAAAAATCTCAAATGTTTTGAAAATTCAAAATTTTGCCCCATTGAAAATTGTTGTGAACATATTTGCCCCCCACCCCCTAAATTAAGGTTAATACAAGAAAATTTTTATTATTTATCTAGTAATTGAACATTGACAGTTTAAGTGCTAAGCAATTTTATTATAATATATATTTATATTTATATATTTTCAAGTTTGTAAAAATGAACTAAATTACTTTTAGAGGGTTTGAAATTGTTAAACTTTTAATTTCTCCTAATAATTTGTTTATATTGATATAAGGTAATGTTATAAGGATAATGAGACTTGGAGCTTGCACTATTTAAATATTTTAACTACTTTTTAACACCAAAAAATAACATATAAAAATATAAAGTAATAAAAATAAAAATAAATAATCATCTTTAACTAATATAGATTTATGTCTTCATTCTTCTTTTCATTGTTTGAAAGAAAAGAATCATTTTTTATTTTCCAAATTATAATGAATAAAAAATCAAATATATTTATTTATTAAAAGAAAATGATAAAACCAATACATTAAAAGTAAATAATAAAATTAGATATGTTAATTTTTATTTCATTCTTTTACAAATTTATTTATTTATTTATTAAAAGAAAATGATAAAACTAATACATTAAAAGTAAATAATAAAATTAGATACGTTAATTTTTATTTCATTCTTTTACATATTATATCTATCTTTAAGAATTTTGTAAGTAAAATTTTATTAAATTAATATATGTGTGTGTATCTATTGTGAAAGATGATTTATCTAAATAGTATTTAGATTATATTCGTCAAAATTATATAATTAATTATGCAAATATTATTCCTATTGCAAAATTTTGTTTTTATATACAAAAAATATTATACATGCTAATTTTATTTGTAATTTTTTAAAATTAATTTATACTTCAATGAAAAAATTTTAAATTAACTTAAATATTTATCTTCACTGACCATAAATCTTAGCTCCGTCGCTGCTGATTGTGTCTGATGTATGTCATAAAATATAAAAGATGAAATTATGTCAACCTGATGAATGGTTATGATCATCAGTATAATTAAAAAGACAAAAAGAAAAAGAACCCACTATTTGAGGACGTTGCTTACAAGTTTCAGACAATCTCAATCATGGCAAAGCAGCCCCATTGAAGCAAATATTGGAATTTAATTTGCCTAAAAGACAAGCAAAATCCACACCACTTTTTTGTTCTTTATTGATGAGTTTTTTCTTTATGAAATTTATAATGATTTCTCAAGAAGACTAAGCTGTGGCATGCTTTGTGCCCTTTGGCTTTAGTCTTCAACTGAAATGTTGAACAGTTGAATAAGAATTCCATTGTCTTCTTTCATTGTTTATTCTACGTTTACTAATGTTTTCCATGGCCTTTCTCTTCATTTTTCTTAGTTTGGTAGTTATCTTTGGCTTAATGCTGGCTGCATTTACCTCTCTTTTCTAAAAGAAGTAAGATTCTTTTTTAAGTGAAGAATTCAACTATTCACGCATGAATTATAAAAGTCTTCCAAGTCTTTCAATGGTTCATAAATGGAAAAAGCAGCCCTGTTTTCGTATCAGATAAATATTCCTTTCTCATTTATCTATTCTGATATAAATCTAAATAACTTCACTCACCAAACAAATGAACCTCAAACTTTTTTATTTTTACCTGCAACATTTCCTTTGCGCCATCAACTTTTTTCTGGTTTCTAGATATGGTCCAGGGAGGGCACCATGGTCGGCTGACATGGCGCACGAGATTATGACACTTGTCTCTGAATGGTTCTGCGGCACCGCCACGAGGAATTCTCTTCCTTGAGCCAAATATTGTTGACTCAGATTAATTTCAATGATCATGAAGATCTCCTCAAACTTTTTTGGCTTAATCAGCCTACCATATTTTCGGTTTATTGCCACGTGTACTATCAAATAGTTGACACGTGACTCATAAACTGATGTCTTTTCATGTTGGTAGTCTTCATCATCTTCTTCTGACATTAATGAATTAGCTGATGTTTTCTTCAAGATTTTGTGGAAATTATGCCGGTCAATGTCAAATTAAACTAAGAACTTGTTTTCCAAAGTCTAAAACATGAATGATTGAGAAGTGGACAAATGAATTGTCTTGTCTGAGTTTTTCTTCGACCAAGATTAGAAGTTACAAACGGCTTGCATGGAAGATGGCCTGTATTGAGAATTCACTCAAAATTTCTTGTATATTTTAAACTATCCTGCTTCAGAGTAAGGAAGGAAAAATAGAATGGACTGCATATATTGAAGGGAAAAGAAATGGGATACAAATGGACTGTTGTTAAAAGATTATCAAAATTTATGATTATCAATTGCTTCGTATAGTTATCTTTAAGAAGATGTATTTACAATTTATATATCAACACTTACAATTATTTTTTTTTATTCTCATGTTGCGTTCTCCTTTGTAATATATATATATATATATATATATATTTGTAAGCTTATGATCAAGTTAAAAGCAAACTGAGAAAATTCTATACCTTTGTCCTCACCAAAAACTAGGCGAATTTGATAGCAGCAACATTCTTATCAGCAATGACTTTTTTTAGTAGGATCATTCAAAAGTTTGATACAAGCAGAAAAACCCATTTTGCAGGTGATAGTAAACTCATTGATTTTGACAATATACAATTCTGTGATTAAATTAAAAACTTAAAAGATTGAACAGAAAATTGGCTGAAACTTGTATCTGAGACTGAGAGTATGTTTGCCTTGTAAAATAACGAACCTTTTGGCTGTTTCAGCCTTTCAGGTTGTGCTGGATACAAAGCAATCTAAAGTCTGAACTGCCTCTAAAAAATAGCAGTTCACTTGGTTTTGCTCTGTCATTGTTTCCTGTCTACAAACAAAACTTGACAGTCTTCATCCGGTAAAAATATCCGATTATCTGCAATCCATGGAGTGGTGATGAAAATTATACTAAAAACCAATATTGAATAATCACTTGATACACTCGGACATTTTGACTCAACCATAGATGAATATATCTCTTGTTCCGAAAGTCGAGTTTGTCTCAAGAAAAAGCTGTAACCCGCAATATAAGAATTCATCAAAGGTCTTGACATATTATCATGAAGGCTCAAATTAACTTCCATATTTCATTTTTATTGTTTTAAACGTGATTTGAGACTGAGAGTGACCTTTTAACCTGTTTTGCAGAAAAATTGGAAGGGCTCGTAAGGGACCAACCATTAATACCTAAAATGTCCAAGTTACTATACAAAATTTCAGCACTGGCTGGACTTTTTCTGACCCTCGTAAGGGACCAACCATTAATGTCTAACATGTCCAAGTGACTATACAAAATTTCAGCACTGGCTGGACCATGAAAGCTACTACACTACTTATTCGTATTGCTCTACGAAACATCAAGGATTCTTCTTCTGAAGCTAATTACCAGTAATACTCCTTAAAAGTATAAAAATAAAATATATTCGTGACTAACATATGGTAAGTCTCAATGTCTCATGGATCTCATTTATTTGATTCCCCTTCTTCCAATTGGATGGTTTAAAAAATCAATGTCAACATACATTGAAGTAGAGGTTTTCATGGCTCGAATAGACATTCATGGATCAGATAGGATTGAATCAGATCTGGTTAACATTTTCAAGACTTTGTTTAGAGCCCAATCTTGCCTATCCATTTAGGGAAAATTTTAAATAAAATATTTTATGTAAAATTCATAAAATTTTTTATTAGAAATAATTAAGTAAAAATTAAAATTAAAAATTAAAATCGATAAATTAAAAAATTTTATTACATAAATCAAGTGTGTAAAATTTGAAAAAATTTTAATGAATTTTTATATATTTTTTATATAGATAATTTTAGTAAAAATATTAATAGAATTTTTGTCATTGAATAACTATCAATCAATTTTAAATTATAAATAACATTTTTATATTTTTTTATATATTATCAATATTTACATTAAATTCTATTAATCTATTGATTTTAATTTTTTATTAAAGTTTTTATTAAATTATTTTTTTAAAAAAATTTCACATATTTCACCTAAAAAATTTTATGTAAGTTTCGTCCACCTTACGCCTGGATAGACATGTTTTATTACTCAAAAATTAAAAATTTAAAACATAGTCTTATATTAAGATTTTAATATTTTAATATATTTTATAATTAAATTTATAAAATAATAATTCCGGCCAAGCCCACAACTTAAAATCTTTACCCAAGTTTGAACTAAATCAGGCCGGCCCACGACCATGACAGGCAACTCGGCCTACGGACAAAGGGATAATTGTTTACCACTCCATATATATACAAATACGACTACAAATTCGAGTTTGATAGGGTTTGATCTAAATGAAATTAATATAATTGGACTATGTTTAAGATTAAGAAAAATAATTATCTAGCCAATATATTAGTTTGAAGATCCCTGCTGCATGTTTGGGTGATATATGATAGCTGATGGTCATGACCATGGTATAGGTGTCAGTTTCATGCAGACTGAAGCTCTCCTTTTAGCACTATAGAAAGAAGTTGATATCATATTCCAACTTCAGTTGTTTGTCAATTGAGCAAGAGTCTAAATAATTTGTGAACCTCATTTAATTTTTTTTTTCAAATTTTTTTCTTCTAAAATTAAGTAATAAACAAAAAGTTTTTTATTAAATTTCTATATTTATAAAGGATTGCTTTTTTTGCGAACAAGACGATAACTGAATTGGCTGAATTCAATGATAAGCATTAGAACAGTGTTGTTTTTCCTGTCTGTCACTGTCATACTCTTTTGTCTTGTCCCAACTCAACAAGACAACAACGGAGTATTACTTTTCTAGTTTTTAGTTTCACAAGAGCCACTCCTCAACTGTTGTCAAAAACAGCAACTCTCATTCTCTTACACAAATCTCTCATCAAAAAAAAAAAAAAACTTGATCGGCCCAAAGCCATGGTGGGAGTCCATAACATCCCTAAAGTCCCGCTTTTCTCGCCACTTTACCTGCGTAGACAATCAAAGCCCTTCATTTCCATTAAAGCCTCTTCAGAGTCCTCAAATTCCCAAGTCAGTTCTGCTTCGTCAAGTACCAAGGAAGAGCAAAAACCAAGCTTTGCTTCTTCTTCAACAACAACATTTGCTCCTCCTCCAAACTTCAAGCCACCAGAGCCAAAGCGGTTTGCAGTTAGACCAGATAAGACTCTGGATATCGTTGGGGCATCTCTTGCCTTGTTCTTTCGGTGGGGAACTGGTATTTTTGTTTCTGGGTATCGACACTTCTTTTCATTTCTGCTTTTGTTTGTTTATTTTATTTGGTGGGATTCTTTTGAATTATGTTGTTTGTCATAAAAAAATAAAAGGGTTGATAAATAAATGGAATGAAATTTTAGTTATGAGGAAACTGGGATGAAGTTGAATTAGTTCTTAATTATTTGGTATTGTAGCTCTGGTGGCACTGATTGTAAATGGCACCTGATAGGTTTGAGTATGCTATAAAAAAAATTAAAGCATGAACACAACAAAATTGAGGTTTATAAAAATCAAGTTGAATTATTTAACTGGATATTTGGTTTTATACAAGAAATTCTGTTAATGATAATTGACGTTCTCAAGCAAAATGTACTTAGTCCTACACACCTACCTTACTGGCCGCCTGGCTAATTAAAGAAAAGAAGCCCTATACTACATTCTTAATAATTAGGGTATTAGGCTGTATTTGTGGCACTTCACTTGATGATTTATGGTAATGGCATTGTGCTTTGCTTCTTATAATCTTGTATCTTCTTGTATCGTGGCAGCTATTCGGCATCTCTTGTTTCTGAGAATGAGATTCCACCTGGCCAATATTGTTTAGAACTGGGAGGTATGGGGTCATTTTTTTTGTTTCATTTCCATATTTTTCTGTATTATTTTGTCAAATGTTGATGCAAGTCTGAATTCCGATAGGAAGCAAAGTATTTTTTTGTCTCAATGGTATTCAAATTTCACAGTTAAATGTTGATCGGATAGCTTTAATTAACAGGCTCTAAGGTGAAAGAGACATCAAAGATAGGCCCTCGTCCAGAGAAGCCTATTGAGATATATGATTTTGAAGGGTACTCAAATTTCCATTTCTTTTTCATTTCCCCCTGTTAATGCTTGTGCTAATTGCCGAATTTCATCATCCTTCAATGTGTATGGCCTTTTTACCCTTTATTCTACCCTGTAGTTTTTCATGTCTCGTTTCTGATGAAGAAAAGATTGACTCTGTGTGTTTCTTTTTTCCTTGAAATTATGGATAATGGTGGACTGCTTGCTACTCCAGTTGTCCATTTTGTCGAAAGGTAGTAAACAATCCGCATCTATTAACACTTTTTTACTTCTATTGCATTCAATAATTGGATTTTCTTGCTACCACTACGATGATAAAGATAATGGAGCAAATGTCCCATTGGACACTATCTTACGCTAGTTAGACATGACCATTCTGTGTTGTTCTTGGAAATACCAACTTCAATGTAACTCCTGGATAAGGTGTTACTCTGAAATTTGATGGAATGGAACCATTTAATATGACAGTAGGATCACTGGCCTCAACAGTTATCTCTTGATGCGTAGCATTTATGGTTCTAATTGGTGATAGCTATAATTGTCCACCGAGGACCTCTATTGAATTATGCTTCTCATACTTTCCTAATAAATCTTTAGTTGGAATTAGAGTCACTCAATGATGTGTAATGTCCATAACAGAACTTCAATTTTTTCACCTGAGCATATGACAAGCCATATTCCATGAACTTCTTCATGTTTTAGACTGACATTTTAATAATATGCAGGTGAGGGAAATTGTTGCAGTTTTGGATATTGATGTTCTGTTTTATCCTTGCCCCAAAAATGGTCCAAATTTTCGTCCCAAGGTTGCTCAGATGGGTGGAAAGGAGCAGTTCCCATACATGGTTAGATATTATTTCTTTCCTTTGGTCCACAACACAGCTTCTTGCTCGGTTAATCCGTATTCCTCACTTTTTTCCCTGGTTTTGTTCTTGAGATTTGTACTTTCGTTTGTATTAAAAAAGCCTTTGAATTGATATTAAAAAGATTGATGTCAAGTGAGAGTCCGAATTAAACATTTATTTCTGGTTTCAGGTGGATCCAAATACAGGAGTTGCTATGTATGAATCAGATGAAATAATAAAGTATCTGGTTCGAAAATATGGTATATGTAGTTACATCTACATACTATCATTATGTTCCTTTGTGCTGTTGGGTTTAATCAACAGATCTAATTTGCTGATATCAGTACTCAATTCATACATTTAGTCTTCCATTTTTATATTGATGTAGCTGCTTTCTGTTTTCTCAATTGGCCTATTAGAAAATTCTAGAAAGTGTGTTTCCTTAACTTTTTCTAGGTTAAGAACTACCTGGTTAACGATGTCTTGATTACTACCTCCTCTAGGCTGATTCATATTTAAGATATCTCAAAATTTTCAACTTTCATTTGGTTTCTTATTATCAGTAACTTAGTTTGCTCTAGTCATGTACTCATTAATGCTGTTCTCTCTTGTTTAGGTGATGGAAGTGTTCCTTTCATGCTATCACTTGGTCAACTGACGGTCGGCAATATTTTTTATAATAATTGTTCTTTTTTTCTATGAGATAATAATTTTTGTTGCTCTCTATGAAACATTCCTAAAATTTTCTTGTATTGCAGACTTTGACTGCAGGCCTTGCCATGACAGGTCGGATGGGAAAGGTGAGACAGATATGAAATTCTTATTTTATTAAATTCTGAAGATATCTGTGAAGAAACTTTTTTCTCTCTATTACATTTCATATTTTATGCATCATTAACATGTTTATTTTTTAAAGCAATTATGCTAAATTTTACTACATAAATTTTCTTCTTTCTGGAAAATACTATAAATGACACCCTATGTCTTATGCAGGGAAACTCCTACAGTCCATCAAAATTGCCTCCCAAGCCACTTGAGATTTGGTCATATGAGGTAATAGAGGATTTAAACTATTGATTTTTGAAGACATTTATGTTCAGTAGTTAAGATTTGCTTCTCCAAAATGTGAGGCAACTATGATTTCCAAACAAAATATAGTTTAAATGCATATACAAGTTTTGACCTTAAAATGTTTTTATTTTCCCTTTTAGGGTTCTCCATTCTGTAACATTGTGCGAGAAGTGCTGGTGGAATTAGAGTTACCACACATTCAACGCAGGTAAAATCTAAATTATCACTTTGCTTGATTAGGTCTATTTTATTAAAGCATCATCTTTTCTCAGGTGTTAACGGTCCATGAATATTGGACTGTATTTGATCACATACACTCTTTAATACCATCGGGGTTTTCGGTGGTTGAGCCATTTGTTCAATTAATGCTTCGGTTAAAAAGTCCATGAAAATGCCAAATATTCAGTTACAGATCCATGGTTATGGTTTCACGCAAGTCTATGTCAAGAATTGAGAAACCACTTTATACTTGCATACGTGCTAAAACATTGTGAATAATGTAAAATGTATCAGACATGTGTTGTCTATTAAGTTTCCTTGCCTTTATCGTTTGATAGAGCCAAAGGATTATTCAGATCATAGCACATATTACTGCAAACTTAGCATCAGATAAAAACCAAGTGTGCAAAGTCTACTTGACAGAAACCTTAATTTGAAGTTGCTGCTTGTTGCAACCCTGAGTAACAGTAACAGCTCCATGCGCCATTTCACCTGAATGAAGTTTCTGATTAATTCTTCTTCTCTCTTCTATCAGTTGTGCTCGAGGCAGCACGAAACGGCAGATCCTCTATGAGAAAGCTGGACATTTTCAGGTATATTAGTACTTATCTTAACAAGTTTCCACTTCTATAAAGTTCATTCTTCCTTGCTGCCTGATTTTGCCACAAGTGGTAAGAGAGTGGTATTTTCTACAAAAATGGTTGACAGGTACCTTATTTAGAAGATCCAAATACTGGAGTGCAAATGTTTGAAAGTGCAGAAATAGTGGAGTACTTAAGAGCTACCTATGCTCAATAATAATCAAAGCTTTCCCTATGGAGGTTTTCCTTCTGATATTGTGTGATACATAATTTTACCTTTTTCCTCGTAATACTACCACTTTGTTTGTAATGAAACACACCAGGTGAGCTGAGTTAGGTATATAACATCATTTGGTCTTTAGTTCAAGTAAGGGTGGGTTGGGATCAGCCATGATCTTAGGTTCAAGCTCTGTTACTCCCTCCGTATCCAAAAAAAAAAAAAGAAAAGAGTTAGCTATGTACCTATTTTTTATTATCATTTTTGTTCTTTCTAATGAAAATTGCTTCAATATGGCACTGAATTTGTTTGACAAATGGGCTGCATAACATGATGCAGTAGTGATGTGTTTGTGTGCAAGGAATGTAGCCAAAACTAAAATTAAAAAATACTGTTTAATTGCTCCAATAGTCTAATAAAAATAATTCTACTAAAATCATAAGAAAGATATGTCTCAATATTGTATAAAAAATAGAACTGATAAAGAACACTTTTTTGAAGAATACAATAATAGTTATAGAACAATAACTATTGTTATTTCAATATAAGATTTGTTTGGAACAGTTACATCTACATAAGATTTTGTATCAAAATGTATCAGTATGTTCTCCATATGATCCTCATATTGTGGGGTCTAAAGTATATCCATATGTTAACCTCTTAACCTTTAATGGAGAATCCTTATCTCTGCTTGAAGTTCTGATGAAAAGAGTTGTCAACAAATAATGTAGCTTCTATTCTCATCACCATTATCTGTGGCATTCCAATTGATGAGTATGCCATTGTGATTGTCTCTCACCTTCCATCGAGCCGAGACAGCTTCTTATAATGCATTGTGGTCGTGGACCTGGCAATGGAATCAGATGCTGCGCCATTAAAGTATTCATTTAAAAAAAACTAGGTAACATAAGTCCTTACTTATCCTGTACCCTTTCGGCTCTTTCCTTTTGTTCAATCTTAATCATGGAGCGTGGACTCAGAAACGGCACAATAAGTTTAGATTTTAGCTTTTTTGAAGTGTTGTCCTGCTCATTGTATCAATCCAATTGCACGCTAAAGCCAGACCTCCCATTTATCCTTTCCATAAATGGTTTAAGATACTTTTATGCACCTTGGTAATAGATGGTGCCTCAGTAAGTTCGTTTTCTTCTGCTTAATGCCATTGTTTCATATTCTGTTTCCCTTGTACATGTGCTAAATTTTACTTAATTTTAGTTACTGATATAATATTTCCTATGTACTATATTATAAAAATAGCTTGACTGTCACAAATTAAAACTGATTGAATTAATAAAAATCAAGTACTTGTAAAATTTAGATTCAACTCCTGCTATCAGCAATTCTTTTGATGTGCCTACGTTATCCCTTGACCTTGGAATAAGGAAACTTCCCTCATCCTAAACTTTTATATACGAAACAAAATAGCCTAGTTGGCTCTTTTAATTAGACTAATTAATCCCTAATGTCCTGGTGAAGATCTCAATTTGGCAGATTTTCTTTGGCTTTGTTCTTTATAACAGCAGGATGATTGTGAAAATTATTTCTGCCTTTGCAGTTTGGGAACAGGCATTAGGCCAGTGTTTATACTTTATAGTCTCTGTTATATGGGTGAAGCAACCCAGAGATTACAAAAGAATTTTAATCTTGACAATCACATGTGATATAAGTAGGTTTGGGGTCTAACTTTTGAGCATTTCTTGATCATGAACTTAGTCAATCATCCCTAAACTCTCATAAAATAAAAAAAAGGAAAAGAAAAATCTTAACCAAAGTTGTCCATTGGTGGGTTCCATCCACTTGGAATTAAACCAAGTATATACCAGGGGAGGTAGTATTTGGCTCTATCCCCATTCCCCTTAGCAAAACAGAAGATGAGGCACAGTTTTTGAGACTGACTGCTGGAATACCTCTTTAAATTTGGCCCAGAACTTTATCCAAATGTCACAGGGCCTCAGTTTAGCCCCGTGAACATGTTCCATAGGGTATATTTTACCTTTTAATTGTTACTTTTTAAAGGATTCTACCTGTAATCACCAATGTTTGCAGCCTTATCTCTGCAAAGTTGACAACAGTCAAGATTCAACTAAGTGATAATTTAAGGTTTGCCTTCAGTTTTTTTAGCAGAACATGGCATTCGGATATTACCACTCGAATACATGTATAAAAAGACAAAGACATGGGAAAATGTAAGGTGCCTCAAAACTCTCGAGAAACCTCTACTTTATTTAGCAGAACCTGTCTAAAGATAGTAGCAATACTGTGGAGGCAACCGGAACCATAGCCTCAAGTTAAGCAATAACACATAATAGGTTAATATAAGCTTTTTCTCAGTCTTTCCTCTCTTTGTCAAGGTAAAGGCTTTGTAGTTTAAGATTTACGTATTCTGTTATTAATGGCACTCAAAATCTCCTTGTCCATCTTCGCGCTTACTTTGCTTCTTGGCATTGCTTCTGCTAGTGATGGTATGATCATGTTTAGCAGATAAGTCATTTGGAAATGATCTATGTTTCCCCCTGACTCAGTTCCTGATTTTTCTTTTTTGGTGTTCTTTTTTATAGGGCGTAGTGCAATTGGGTTCGGTTATTCTCGCAAGAATGGCCCTGACAAGTGGGGAAATTTGGATCCAACATTCTCAGCATGTTCATCAGGGAAAAACCAGTCTCCTATAAGCATTCAGAAGAATCTGACTGTCCACAACAAGTTATTGAAACCTTTAACCAGGAATTATATACCTGCAAATTCTACCCTCGTTAACAATGGCTTCAATGTTGGGGTTGGTTGCTATAACTTAATATGACGATAAACAAACATTTCACTTCCCATTGTTGTAAGATTATACAAAGGAATATACATATAATAGTTGAAAACTACTGAATAATTTAACATCCATTTGAGGATTAAATGCTAATAAATTTGCTGGTTTGATGAATTTCTTATTGCAGGTACATTTTGAGGAAAATGCTGGAGAGGTATCGATTGATGGCAAAAACTACTCGCTCAGGCAAATGCACTGGCATTTACCATCTGAGCACCAAATTGATGGAGAACAGTACGCACTTTCTTAAGATCTCTCTGAGTTTTTTTTTTTTTTTTTTTTCTATTGGTTTGGTCCAATTTATTCTGGCCTCAAGTCATGCTGCTGTATTATGGTCTATGGAGGCTGAATTCCCTTTCATGGGCTCTTTCTCCCCACCCAACACCGAAAAACGAAGGGCCTAACTCATGGACCAATCTAATCAGCTTCAACAACTGGTTTGATTAGTTTGTACTTTATTTAATCTTATTTTTGGCCCCTTCCACTTGAATGAAGTGTTTCGGCCAGGACAAGTTTTGTCCAATTCTGACAACGTTGCCCTGATTTTCATTTTGTTTAATAATATCATAACTCGAAATTAAGATCTTTACCCGAATTCTTACCCCTCCTTACCACTAGGGTGAAATTTTAAGCTGTAAAGTTGAATTGTATTGACAATTTCATTGCAACAGTTTTGCTGCTGAGCTTCATTTGGTCCACCGGGCAGCAGATAACAGCATTGCAGTTGTAGCAATACTCTACCAAGAAAAGGATGCCGATCCACTTATCTCTAAGGTAAACTTCCTATCATCTATATCGCTTGTTTCTTATTTTTCTGGAAATATCACATATTTTATGACTAATTTAAAACCCAAGCGTGATTCGGAACTCAAACAAGAAAAAATGGGAAATTAAATCTAGATTGTAATTTATGATTTCAGATTATGGATGGATTGAATAATTTGGCTAAGGAGAAAAGTAAAGCAGACAAAATAGCTGAAGTTCCCCTTGGTACCTTGGATACCGAGCAATTGATGCGAAGTTGCCGCAAGTACTACAGATATGTTGGTTCTCTTACCACTCCTCCATGCTCGGAGAATGTCATATGGAGCATTCTCGGAAAGGTATGTTTTTCCTGCAAAAAATGTATTGAATGTTCGGAAAAGTATATATTACATTGAAAATGGCTAAAAGCAGAAACAAGAAATTAAAAAGATATATACGTGCAGGTGAGATCGATTTCGAAAGAGCAGATGGTCGCTCTGGAAACTCCCGTGAACTCAAATTGCAAGAAAAACGCAAGGCCTTGTCAGCCATTGAATGGTCGAAAGATTGAGCTGTATGATGAGCTTATTGGCTAAAACTTTTGTCGTTATCAGGGTGCAAACAGGGTGGGGGAAGAAGTAGTTGGTGTGGTTTATGAATATTTTCCATATGCTTAGATTTTACTAGTTAAAAACATCATATGTTGTATTTTACAGAGTGTTGAGTTAAGCCTGCATATCAGAATTTTCTCCTTTATACCGGTGGACGGTGGACAAAGAAAAACTTCGTATCACCCCAAAATCAGATTTGATTTGTTCAACATTGAGTTTTACAAAATGAAACTCTTACAGGTTTTGAAACTGTTTCATGTGTGGAGGGCTTGAATCAGCAGAAATACACTCAAACTTGAAGCATATTTTTCACCCAAAAAAAAAAACAGAAGACAGAAATGTAGACCATTTGGCTGCTATAATTGAACACGAAATGTGATAATAGGTGAGATAGTCAGTTTCAAAGTTAAAAATAAGTGAAAAAAATAGACTATAAGACACTAAAATAGTCAAGATTCTAAACCATTCACCTAATACCATCCACATTAGCAGTCAAGAATGTCAAACTGTCAACAATTTCCAAACAGGGATTGCTTGACTGAGAACCACACCCCAACAAATTCGTATTAAAAGAAATTGAATTTCAAAGACTCGTGATTGTGAAAACACTTGAATATTAAAACGGATAAGGCAATGAAGGAATATTTTGAGCACTCCCTCCTCCCTATCTTCAAACTGATTGGAGGATGCAATCTCTAACTTAGGCAGTTCACCCAATTCCTTAAATTTTAACACTCATCACCGTCAACCCAAAGCAAAGCTTTTTGTAATCTTTATAGCTGTTTCGATTACCCTTTGGTCGGGCATTTAATTGTTTATTTTTACATATTCAATTTTGATATTTGCATTCAAATACATATTCATACAAATAATTTTAATTTCAATCACTACATCAGTAATTAATATCACCAATATCATTATTTTTAATTTTATCAAAATTATTCATAATGTTTATCTGAATAAACTCTTAATAAATATTGTTTTCATAAGTTTTCTAAATTCATGTTAATAGTAATAAAGTTTAATTAAAAAGTATAATCATGCTTAAACTTTACCGAAAATATTCATTGCAAGATGAATTTTACATGATCCTTTTGAAATTTTATTAAAAAAAACAACAACAAAATTTACAGCTGTGTAATCCAAAATTACTCGTATCTACAAACGCTAATCAAGTAAAACCAAATCAAAATGACAAACAGAGAGAGGACAAAAAAGAAGTGGAAATAGGGAAATTGTGCCCTTTTTACCTTCCCAAACCGACCGTAAATCATCATGCCACATCACCACGAAGGAAATTTTAAACACTAGGCGGGAGCCGCAAGTTACCCAACCACGACCGCAGACCAACCCACGCCTTAGCCTTGGCCCACCACTAAGAAGGCCTTTTCCCACACGGCTCAGATTAACGCCTCCGATCTCCTACCAGACGCGAACCGCTTCATTCCACCTAGACTGACAGGTTCACCAACCGGTTCACTCCCCGCAATTTCAGGCTCTATCGATATTGCATCACGATCATCTGGCGGCAAACGAGACCTAATGTCGCTGTTCCTTGGCGGCGACGGCGCTACTGGAAGAGCGTGTTGTTCACGTGCTTTACCAATGGACCGAAAAATAGCACGAAAACTCGAAAAGAAACCGCTTCCTTTTCTCATCGTCTTCCCTTTAACTGTTACGATTTCGGCTGATTGTTGGCTGTTCTTTTTTAGTCTGCGACTCCGATCTCGCTTCGATCTCACTCTTCCCATACAAGAAACCTTAGGCGAAGACGGTTCAACAACTGGCGGATCCGATTTAACCGAGCTAGACCGTTTAGGAAACAATCTAGTGTTTCCAGACTTAGTATTCTTCCTGTTCTTCGTATCAACAAAGCAAGATTTCTGCGGCTTCGGTAATCCGATTATGGAAGCTTTAGATTTTCTCAACGAAAAGCGTTGAGAATTGGAGTTTGAGTTAAGACTAGGATTAAGATTTGTGGAGTTAGAAACTGAGTTTCCTTTCTGCGATTCTTTACGTTCGTAAAACGCGTTGCGATGGAACCAGTCGAGCTCGGCGCCTTTGGATAACCAAAACGATTCCGGCGGGATATCTTCTTCAACAGGTTTCTCCGCCGTGTGGAGGTGGTCGTCGGGGTCGCCATCGGTGGTTGCTAAAGTCTCGCAGACAATTTTGTTGTCGCAAGAAACGCCGGCGCAGGCAGAAACAAGGGTTTCTAAATTGCCCTGTGGCATTGTACGAACAAAGAAGAAAAAAACACTTAAACGTGGAAAAAATAAAAGAGGAAGTTTGAGAGAGGAAGGTAGATTTGAGAAGATTTATACAAAAAAGAAAGAAGTTGTTAGTGAAGGGAGAGTTTCAACGCTGTTGACTAGTGCTTGCTTGCTCTCTTCCTTTGCTGGTGGGTTTTCTGCTTTCGGGATAAAACAATATTTTTTTACTAAGTAGCCGAACATTTAGGAAGCATGGGAGAAAGAAAATTATTATTATTATTATTATTATTATTATTAATCAAAAACATAAATAAAAATTTAATAATTATTTTAAATTTTAAATTTTTATTATAATCAATTAAATCTTAAATATTTTATTTTAAATAAACTGAATCTTTAAATATTTATTTTTACTTAATTAAATTCTTAAATTTTTTTATCTGATAAAATTTTTTATTAGATGAAAGGAATATTAACTATAACTAAATTTTATTTAATAAAAATTTTAATTAATGAAAATAAATATTTGAAATCTTATTTGATTATAATAAAATAATAAAAATTTAAATTATTATTTAATTTTAATTCAAAGTTTTTTTATATTTATGCCTTATTATTGTTTAAGTTAAAATAAAATAGAATTTTCAAATAAAAAGTATAAAATTCTTTATTTTATAGTATTTTATTCGTAGCAACTGTAACAAGATAGAGGTTCCCGCATTTCTCCTTCTATTTTTTTTTCAAGTAAAAAATTTCCAATCATTAATCAAATCTATATTATGCCTTATAAAATCACAAAAAGACAAACATTATAAGTAACTTATATAAAGCAAATCAAATTTAAATTTAAATTTAATTATTCGTATAATCATTTTTAAAAATTCATATATAAAAATTCATACTGTTACACTTATAATTATTTTTTAAATATAAAATACATATATTTATTATTAAATCAGTATTCTAAAATTTTTGTATTTACATTTAAAAAATAAAAGGCTTAATGCTGAAAACCCTTTTGGGATTGGTGAAGGCCTTTACGTAACTAATTGAGATTAGCTAATCTCTGTTATATTCGTTTGGTTTGGTTGGTAGGATTCTTCGGTTGAATTAACTATGAATTATAATTACTTTATTTATTTATTTATACATTAAAAAGCCCACAGAATTCTGTTTCTTGCCATTCCGAGTTACTAATGGACTTCATCCATGACGTTAAAAAGAAGAATCGTATTTGGATTTGATTGCTTGATGTTTGGTGCAATCAAGAATGTAGGTTACTGTGACTAAAATTATATTATATCTTCCATCAATGTTTGAGTTTATTCTATATGTCCACAATCATCCAAAAAGTTTAATATAAATTATTAGCGGGATAGTGAACTTTATTTATTTTTTTCTTTTAGATTATTTATTCTATAGATTGCAACTAAAAAAATTGAAGATTACATGCATCAATCTTAGGGAAATTTTAATTAATTTAATCTCACCATCCAATGATTAAAACATCATCAATCATATGTGTAGGTTAATATTGTATTTATTTAAATAAATCATCTATATTATCAATATATTTATGATGAGATCAAGAATGTAGAGATACCAACTCATATGATCTTTCAAAAAAAAATTTTATCAAATTCAAATTTAATTTTGTCGGTTTATACAAATTACTTATGATATTTCATAAATTTAAATTTAAATTTTTAACATAAAGCTTGCCCATAATATTAACCAAAAATATCTTTCTGTACAGCTTTGAGGATGGGCAATATCCTTCACCTATAGATGATGAACATTATTCAAAGGGATAAAATAATAGCTGTGGAAGAATGAACTAATTAATTTGACCTCTCTGTTTTTTAGGCAAAAATGCTGAAATAAGGGGGGGGGGGAATATAGGAAATTGACAAGCAATTAGCCATGTGATGTGTCCTTTCGTGTAGCTTCATCGTTACCTGGAAATAGAAACATCCAGCAAATTCATGGATCCCATCTCCGTGCATTAATCGTTTCATTGCCAGCCTATATATTTATATATATAAAACATCAAACATGGCACGATCCCCTTTTCTTTTTGTGTGTGTTTGTGCCGCTGTTTATATATATCGATCTTGTCCCTGGCAATCCCTATGATATTTTCTTGACAATGACAAAAATAATCAAAGAATTATGTGATTCAGATTTCTCTCTTATCATCTATGCCATCCCCTGCCAAGCCATAATGTTATCGAATTACAATCACAATCAAATAATTTCATTAATATATTATTATTATTATTATTATTATTATTATTATATATTGATTCAATTTGAGACAAGAAAATTAATATTTTTTTAACCCAAACGAATAACACAAGAAAACAAAATATATATATCAATGATTAAAAAAGTATAAAATTAAAAAAATTTATATTAATATAAATAAATCCATCTTCATATATAAATATATATTTAGTTTTTGAAAATTTTATTCACATCCTTTCACATTATTTTGCATATTTTCTTTCTAATGAATTATGACTTACGAGTGTACAAGGATGTTTTCATTCAATGGACACTTTAATTTAAAGATTAAGCTATAAATTAAAAAATATTATTAATTTTAACCATTAAATTAATAAACTTTTCATTCTCACTTAATTTCATCTCTCTATTAAGCAAAACCAAAGTAACTAATTATATCAACACTGTCAATGGTTATATACTTGATACAAACTCTTAAGAGGTAACCATTTACTAATTCTTTATTCTATAAATTTAAGTACAAAAGATTATAATATTTAAAAATATTTTCAAATTCAATATCATGCTAGAATTTCCTAAAAATATTGAATAAAAAAATAAAAATCTATAATAATAAAAGTACGGATGTGAAGAAGATTTTGAACTGACAATAATAAGTATGGTTGTTAATTATATTTCTAAAACACCATTTTAATTTTTTGTGATAATATTAATAAGATATATCTAATTTACAAATAAAAGCTCTACTTCCATTGAAAGTTTTTCATTAAATATATTTATTTGATGAAAAATATTTCAAATATTTTATTTTTAATTTTATATTAACGTTAAAGTGATAAATTTTATTTAAACTAACATACAATATATTAATATATAGAACAATTTTTTTTATGATAACATGCACTTTACTAATTTTAATTAATTAGAGAATATACAATTAGGGACGACAATTCAACCCATCTCCGACAGGTTTCGACCCAACCCGATCCTATGAGGTCGATTTTTTTTTTTTTTTTAATTCGAGTTTCAGGTCGGATCGGATTGGATAAAATTAAAAAATAATCGTGGTCAGATCGATTTCGGGTTTGGGTTTTAGGTAAACTCAATCAGACCTGATATTATATAATTTAATTATTTATTTATATATATATTTATATAATAATATTTTTAAATATTTATATTTTAAAAATAAAATTTTATTAATTTTGTATCGGATCAAATCGTATATTATTTATATAGTATCGGGTCGAGTTTTGATATGAAAAAATAAAAAAATTTTCTGATAAGATCAAATTCGGATTTATTAAAGCATTAAATCGGATCGAATTTGAGGTGAGTAAAACCCATCTCGAACCCGACCCGATGCCAATCTTGTATACAATTATATTGAATAATATACAAATAAGAAAAAGCTATTTTTGTTGAGTAAAGTACAAAACCCATTGCTGTCGATATATATGAAAATTTTGTTGATGAAATCAACGGGCATCTCCCAAAAGAAACTTGACTTTTCTTCCACTAATGCAAAATCAGCAAGGCGGTTTGGTCAAATTTTCCCAGTACTGGACTCATGACTTTGGTGTATTATGTGACTATGATTTCTTTGTTCTTGGGTTCTGTACATAAATAAAAAGAAGTACATAAATAATTAGTAAACAAGTGTAAGACTGAAAAAAAAATTATTTTTGACTATATATATTTCAATATTCAACAAAATTTTTGTTTGAATATCTCAAATTTAAATGTTGGGTATATTATTATAGTGAAGGGCAACAAGCCAAAATATTGATTTTTGTTGAAGGGTATTTATAAACTCTTTTTAAGATTAATTTAAATTTTATATTAAAAATATTTTTATTTAATGCATTATTTTCAACAAATTGAAAAAAAAAAGACATTAATTATATATTTTTTTATAAATATTACTTTAATAAATGCTTATAAGTGCTCTTTAACATTTTCCTATACTTAATAATAACATTTTTACGGACAAATAAAAAAAAATTATGTCTAAAGAAGCACGAAAGCTTAGGAAAGAACAAGTGGCAATAGCAAAATTGAATAGCATTTCATTTAATTATTATAAGTATGTTTTGGAGATTTAAAATATTAAAAGTTGTAGGTAGAATTTGAATGAATGTTTTGGAATTTAATATTAAAAAAGAAATTGAATATGATTACTGGTAAATATATTATATATACATTTCCCACGATTTTCCTGGAAAGTAGTGATATGGAAAACAAAAACACTGTAAAAAGAAGAGCAGAATTTGAGTTTCGCGGTTGCTCGATGTTAAAAGTAAGTGGTGGTAATTGGTAAAAGTTTTCTAGAAGAGCAAATTGGAAATGGTTTCCCAATTCCCATTGGCGAAATTCAAATAAAAACAGAGTAGGAAAAGCGGAATAGCGGGGAACCCTTGATCTTTTCTGGACCACTAGTTTGTTTTATTAGAAATTCATTTAATATTAAATCTTTTTTATTTGCAGCACAATTAGAAGTAAAAAAAATAAAATAAAAAAAATTAATCTAAAATTATAATGTTTAATTTGATTTGGATTGATTTTTTTTATTTAATTTGAATTAAAGTCAGATATTAAATATATATTAAATTTGAATAAAAATATAAAAATAAAAATAAATTAAATTAAATTATATATTTTTATTAATTTATATATATATTAAAATTTTATAAAATAAAAATAATTATTTTAATATATAAATTTTTTTATTAAAATAAAATATAAAAATAAAAAATTTAAATTTAAAAATTAATTAACTAAACCGATAAAATTCGATTTGGATAGATCGATTTAAAAAAAATTGATTTTAATTTGAATAATTTTTCAAAATCATAATATTATATATTATTTAAAAAAATTAATCACCTCTAAACATAATTAATTAATTGATATATTATATTAAACTTGCATTGTTTTCTAATAAATTTTAATTGGGGCTTTTCTGTTGTGGGCCTCGTCGCGTCGGGAAAGAGAACAAGCACACCTTCTGAGACTTCGACAAAACTCTAGGAAAAAACAAAAATAGTTAAAAACATGAGGCTACTTGGGTGTCCAATTGGACAACTTGAACCACTGAAAAATACCCAAAGAAGGCTACTCGCTTATTCCATTTAGTCCAAACCTTCTTTATTGCGATTAGGACCTGACTTAGATCTAATCGCACCCCTGTTTCGATGCGATTGGATTTTTCTTTTACCCAATCGCATCGACGGCTGTTTGGATCATTCATTTCAAATTTCCAATCGCATTACATTCTGTTTGTCTAATGAAAGGGGAGTTTTTCACTGAACAATTGGATTTGTTTTCTTCTCAGTAATAGAATAATCTTTGAAAGTCACACATAAAGTTAAAAATAAATTTAAAAATTTTTATTGTCTTCTATCAAATATTCGATTGTTTTCGTCAAGAAATCTAAATATATTATTGTCACTATTTATTGAATAAAATTTTTAAGATTTTAAATGTTAAATAAATTTAAAATTTACATATAAATATATTTCAAACAGTTATTTATAAAAAATATCATTTGATATAAATTAATAATTTTAGTAATTTTTTAATTAACTTCAAAAATATCAATATATATTATAAATTTTAATATCATATTTTTAATTTTTATATTTTTTTCACTCAATTTTATCTTATAATTATCATCGTTATATTTATATTCAAATATATATTTTATTATTAATTTTAATCTTATAATAATAATAATTAATTATATTATTTTCATTATTTTTTATCTCACTTAAACTAGTTCCGCGGCCTATCCACAATTACTTTTAGAATTCAAATTGAAATTTTCAAATGCTACTATCTACCTATCCTTAAAATGAAACTTAACTACAAGGTTTCATTTGTTGACAAGTGTCTTGGGATATAAATAGATTTGTGAAAATTTAGGTTAGCATTTTTGTATTTTAACAAAAGTAAATAATTATTTTTTTTTGTAATTGTTAAAATTGTTAATGAGATTAAATTATTAAAAGTTATTAATATTTATTAAGTAACTTTTAATTTTTCAAGATTATCAATATGATTAAACTATTGTATTATATATCAACTTCTATCAAATTTTTAATTAACATTCAATAATTAACAAATTTAAGTGAGCAATTTTGGTATGTTATAAAAGTTGATAATTCTATTTTTTTTTTACAAATATAATGCAACTTGTAATCAAATGACACCAATTCAATTTTAAAAAAATATTATAATAAATAAAAATGAAAGGCATTTATATCTTTTATAGATTTTTTATAAAACATTTTTTATTTTAAATTTCACAAAAATATTCCACTTCCACATAAAAAATAACTAAATAATTATTCTTAAAAAAAAAAAAAAAGTCACCCACATTGTAGGTGTGCTAAATTCTAGTGTCAATAAATTATAAAATTTTGCATTTTTTTCCATTTGCATGTCATCTTACTATTTCGAATATATTTGCTTTATAATCATAATTTTGTTGACTATCATAAATATTAATTAACTAAGCATGAAAAAAGGCTAAGATTATAAGCGTGACAAGCTCAAAGAGTCTCAAAAGTCAAAACTTAGAAAAGGATGAAAAAGAAAATAATCAGGAAGTCAATGGGTCATTAAAGAGATAACAAAAAGATAAGAGGCGAAAACGGACAACAAAAAGCATAATTACAGGGGCTTCCGAAAAAAATTCCCATGATCTTGTCCACGTTCCCACATTCGAAAAAATCGACCGTTGGGGCCCGTTCCCTGACAACCAACGGTTACCATTCAAAACCTTAAAAGCTAACTCCCTCTCTCTCCTTCAAAACATGACAAACAACGGAAAACAAAGACAACTCCCCCAAGAAAAAATGGGTTGTGTTTCTTCAAAACTCATCAAGAGAGAGATCAAACGAGAAATTCTTCTCAACAATGGCGGCGACTACATCAACCACGTGGTTTCTCTCAAGTCAAGCACTTATGGGGTCCTTAATCTCGACATTGAACTTCAACAACAAGAAGAAGCAGTTGAAGTTCCAGGGACAAAGACAGTTCAGAGATCGCCTCCTCGCGAAGAGCCAGAGGTAATCAATGCCTGGGAACTCATGGAAGATCTTGAAGAAGATGGTTATATTAAAAGAAGCCCGAATTCGAGTGTTTTTGTTAAAGGGGTTGGTGAAAAAGATGTGAGAAGTCCATTGAAGTTCTTGAATAAGATTGGTTCTCCATTGAAAGTGAAGAAGTTTGGTGGGAAAGAGAACAAGGGAAGAGTTAATGGGGCTGGTTATGGGAATGGGAAGTCTGATTTTAGCCCGAAATCAATATTGAGAGTGAACAGTTCTGCGGATGGTTCGTGTAAGGCAGTGTTGAAGCTGAGTTATCCGGTGAAAAGTACAAGAAGTGAGGTCTTTGAAGGTGGTGATTCGGGATTTTCATCTCGGAGGAGGAGTTTTAGTCCCTTATTTGATCCAGAGCTTGTTGCTTTGTACGAGAAAGAGTTGTCCGAAGAAGAGGAACAAATCAAGAGGATAATTTCATCAGGACCCGAAATCCGAAAATCCAAGAAATTTCAGGATTCAAAGGGTATTCTTCAAGTTTTCGAGCAAAAATGTCCTGCTGGTAGAGAAAATGCAGTTGTGATTTACACTACAACATTGAGAGGGATTAGGAAGACTTTTGAGGAATGTAACACTGTGAGATCCATCATCGAATCCTACCATGTCCAAATGTTTGAGCATGACATATCAATGGATTCAGGGTTTAAGGAAGAGTTAAGGAAGCTAACGGGCACAAAAGAGGTGAAAGTTCCACTAGTATTTGTTAAAGGAAGGTTGATTGGGGGAGTTGAAGAGATTGTGAAGCTAGAAGAGGAAGGGAAACTGGAAATCTTGTTTGATGGGATTCCTAGGGCGATTCCCGGATGCGAAGGATGTGCTGGGGTGAGATTTGTGATGTGTACGGAATGTAATGGTAGCTGCAAAGTTTTAGATGGGGAACAGAAGAAGATGAGGTGTGGTGAGTGCAATGAAAATGGATTGATACGATGTCCTATTTGTTGTTCATATAGTTGAATTATAACCCTCTTGGATTCATCCAGGAATTGGGATTTCCACTAGGTATGGTATTTATCTATTGTCAAGCTGTAACAATGATTTCTTGAAGAGTTTTCCTTTTTCTCATTTTGGGAAGTCTAAAGTGGGTTTGGGCTTCTGTTTGCTGATGTTTCGATTGCCACATTGTAAACATTGGTCGTTTGATTTATTAATCCCTGCTTATATTTTAACAAATATGTCTACTCCAATGATTGATATGGCATATTGTCATTACATATCCATTTGAGCTTGATTGATTTTTAGTTCATAGCTTGTCCATTTACTTGTTTCAATTATGCTAGTTGATTCATTTGTGTTGCAGCATCAGATAAGTGAATTATGCTTTGGTAAAATCCCCCCCCCCCCCCCTTATTACTCTTCAAGAGAATTGTGGCTGAAGCCTGCAATTTGTGACTCCTGCTTAAACTTGAACAATTTTATTTCAACTAGTTGTGTTCTTTGCTAAACTGAATTAGTATAATAGCAAGATGCAATCTTGCAACCCTATGGCTCTTCACACTGAAGACAAGAATCTAACCTATCATTAGTGAGAAAATCTGCTGCAGGCTGGAAATAAGGCAATGCACTCTGGTGAACTGTGAACACAAGGCAGGCAGATCGAAAACAAGGCACAATAAGCCTGAATTTAAAAATACTCACGCATAGCAAGAAAAGAAACAATTGCAGAAAGTTGATTTTTGGAGGTTGTGTTGTGTTTGTGTTATATATAGCACAATGTGTCAAAAACCTCTATTGTGCCAACTGCCAAGTGCTTGGTAATAACCAGCTATTTGGGATAGGCACTTAGTCGTCGGGGGTGCAAACTGCAAATCTGCTAACCAGCTACCTCCTTTTCAGTAGAGGCAATGGCGCCTGCAGTTGCTATCCCACATCAACCACTGCAAATCAAAGAAATATCACACCCTTCAAACAAATGGGGTCAAACCAGGGACATTCCCTTCAACTGAAACCCCAAAATCTCCACACCTGGGACCTCAGACTCAGAGGTTTTAGATCAAAATTCACAAGACTAGACCATGCTCATATACCTAAAGCTAAATGGCCTTGTATGGGGAAGGTATAAAACCGCCTGTCCCTGTTGCACTGGCCTAAGTTTCCTATGAGCAAAATCTTGCAGTATAAGAGTATCATCATACCTCTCAACAACTTTTTTATCCTAATTTTGAAAGATTAGGTTCAACTTCCTCTCATTCCTAGTGTAAAAGCAGAGATCATCAAAACCCAAAGTACCCTATTCCCCTTGCATTTGAAATGGTAGCTAAAAAGAAAATTATCAACATATTGTAAAATCCAATATTTTGTTTCCTTTAACTATATGAATTCAGTGGGATTTTCATATTCTTTTACTCTGGTTTTTCTATTTAGCCTCAAAAAAAAAAAAAATTTGTTGCCTCCCTCCAGAGTTTGCTAACAAATCTCTTTTACAGTTAAACTATTAACTAAAAAAGATCATGGATTTTGATGTTCCTATAAAATTGGAATAAGAGAGGTTGATACACAATGTCATAAGAAATGATGATAAGCAAATAGAAATATATGGGCAATTGAAATTCCTGGCTAGTTATGCATTTGTGTATTGATGAAACCATTCACTATTGAAGCACAATATCTCCCTCTAGCTAAGAGAAATCATAAACCGAATAAAGGAGCTTACCTCACCTATGAGTAAATATTTCCTAATAACTTCATTAGGTGCAATCTATCTTGGCACATCAAGATAAAACATTCTTGAGCTGCAAATGTAGCTATTAAATCCTTGGTACCGCTTTGAATTTAAATTTTTTTTTAAAAGTGGTTTACTATTTAACTACAAAATATCCACTTTTATCTTTCATTTTTGTCGTCTTTGTTTTATAAATTTGTTAAAGAGAAATTATTAAATATACTGGTAACAAAATTTTTTAACTCCATAAATGAGGTTAAAATTATAAAACATGTCTCTTAGTGTAATTTTAAAAAATTAAAAAAATTAATTAAAAATAAAATATGTATCATTATCTTAATCTCATTTGTAAAATTAAAAACTTTACTATTGTCATAACGTATATATTTGTAAATCTATAATTAGACATAACCTAAGGAATCATCATCATTTTTTTTTTTAAGGTATGATTAGTCATCTAATGAATCTATTCTTTTAAGGATATGCTATACTTAACTAAGGATCTTTAAAAGAATAAGTTTTGATCTACATTTCATAACTAAGTTTGAGAGTTCGATTACATATAAAAAAGATTATAGTATTCCCACAGCGCCTATCCTAAGATGATATCATTTAATTTTAACTTATCCCAATAATAATAATAATAATAATAATAATAATAATCTTGGTTCTAATGGTTTTTATTTTAATGTTTAAATATTGAAAATAATTTTCAAGACATCTCAATCGATCTGGCAAAATCTTTAAAAATACTTACTCACCTCAAGAGTATTTAAAAATCTCATTTGTTTTCTTGAAAAAGCTCTGTTGTTGAAAATTGACTTAATCATTTATTTTTTGTTAAATTTTTCTTTTATTGAAAATATATATGAATTTTTCACCATGTAAACCAAAATTAGAAATATTTTCTCACATAAAAATCTCTTAAATAATCATCCATTTGCGATTACTAAAAATTTCATATTTATAATTTATTTTATTTTTACAAGTTTTATTTCTAAAATTTTCATCATTTGGACCTAATTTAAAAATATCTTTCCTAAAATTTAATCTCCATTTTATTCACCATTTATCCTTTAAAAAAGAAAAATAATATTACAATTATTTTTTTGAAGTTTTATATAAATCTTTCCACCATTTTAGGTTGAATTTAGAAAAAACTTTTTACCTAAAAATTTTATGCAAATTCAACCATTTGTATTTTTTCTTAAATTTAATCTTTAAATAATCATTATATATTTTCACACAAAATTTTTTTTAAAGTCATATTTTTAATTTTTAATTTAAAAAGGAAATACAATTACTTTTATTAAAATTTCATCAAAATTATTTCACAATTTGAGTTAAATTTAGAAAAATTTCTCACTTAAAGATTTCTTAGAAAATTTATCATTTGAAATTTTTAAAAATCTCATCATTGGAATAATTGTTAATTCATCTCAAAAATTTTATTAAATTTATTTAGATTTTTTATTTAAATTTAAAAATAAATAATTATTATTATTATTGAAACTTTATTTAAATTTTTCTTTCATTTTGGTCAAATTTTTTTAAAAAAATTCTCATCTAAAAATTTCTAGAAATTAACCATTTGTAATTTTTAAAATTTATCATTGAATAATTATTATTTATTATCAAAATCTTATTAAAATTTTATTTTATTTTTATTATAATTTAAAATTAACTTCCCTAACAATTTTTTAAAATTAAAAAAATCAAATAAAATATATAACAAATAAATAAATAATAATTTTTAAATAAACAAAACTCATAAAAAAATAAAATGGAGAAAAAAAAAAAATAATACAAAAACACCACGGTTCAACTTCGTGGTTGGAGCATAGCTCAACTGTAGGCACAAAACTGATTAAAAAGACTTGGGAAGTAACTTGACTCGACTTAAGTATGGATTGTTGAATTTTGAGATTGGGACAAACTCTCGCTCTCACTTTTTCTTCTATTTTTCTTTTTTTAATTGCTCTATGATTGGTATATTCTTTTGTTCTATAATTTAAAAATCTATTTATAAGGGTACAATAAGAAGAATTTTATATTGATTTCAATTCCAAAAATTAGAATTATTATAAAAAAATAAAACTTATCTTTAAAAAGTTTAACTTCAAATTTAATCATGATAAAACTAAATTATCACCAGTCATTCATTTTTAATTTATGGTCATTCATTCTTTTTTTCAGTTATTTTTTTTTTAAATAATTATATAAATTAAAAAATTAAATAAATATAAAAAATACAATTAAAGATAAACAACAAATAAACAAGATAAAATTAATAATAAAATAAAATAAATAAAATAAATAAAAAATTTATAAATAAATAAAATAAAAATATAATTTTGATAATTAAACTTGAATCAAATATGAGCCTATTTGATTTAAGGGCTTTTGATTTAGACCCGGAATTAAATTGATGTCTTCAACTATTAATGTATTAAATCATTTCTCTTTGTTAAATGCTATTAGTAATCTATAGGCTTCAATAATAACCATTTCAAAATTTAATTCATCTTCTTAAAAACAAAAAGATTCATTGAATTTTAAGGTAATCAGTAGCAGGATGAAAAAATCATATGGTGTCCCTTTTCATACCATGAATCTTACCATTTTTCTCTCTGAAGTTTGGAAAATGAGTTTAAAAAGTCTTTCTAGGTTTTAGCTCATCTGTCTTTGGACTAATCCATTTTCTGTTTCATAAATGAGAAAGCCATTGACCAAGATGGCCACTGTAAAACCAAGCCTTCCCTATCACTTTCACTTTAACGCAGACCTTCAGTCATCCTTCTCATTAAACTAATCAATATATACGCGCCGCGTCATCCAAGTCAACTCAATCTAACACTGTAAATGTCGTGGCTTCCATTCATTGGTCATCCCCTTGTCATTATGAGAAGCAGCCACACCTGATTTTTCCTCTAACACGATTTTGCCCACTACACTTGAGCTTATTAGCTTTTCACTTTGCTTCTTTCTATCTCAGATCACTTTGAGAGTTACACGGCAAAAGCTTCGGTTTTGTTGCTACATATGGCCGGGAGAAAGAAAAGAAAGCTTAAATTGTAAGTTTTTTTTTTTTTTTTGGGTTTTGTTTGAGTAAGTAACTTTAGCATTTTTTTTTATAGAACATGAAAGTTTTAATTGCTTATGGTTAGGGTTTCATTGAAATGACATTTGGATTTTAGGAATTAGAGCCTCTTGAGTACTTAATATGAGATAAAAATGTGTTCTATACTGAATATTATGTTGAATTATGCAAAATTGCTGTAAAATCTGAACCTTTTAAGTTGGGCTGAATTTGGGTTTTTTTTTTCTTTTGTTTATGGCTATGTTTGGGAATAATTCAGGGTTTTCGGAATTAGAGCAATTTTAGGGTTTTGATAAAGTGTCAATATGTTTATTCAACTATTGGTCAATTTGGGTTTTGGGAAATTGGATAGCTAGTCGATTGTTTCTGAATTGGGTCTTTGCCTCTTTGGCCATGCCCAAAAATTATTTGCATGTTTAGGGGATTAGAGCAATTAGTGTTGATTGATTTTGCATGTATTGTTTCGGTGCATGTTGGAGTCTAATTTTGGATATTTTGATTTTCCTGCTGGTTTTCTAGTTAAATCCACTATGATAAGTGATCATAGGCTTGTGGTGCTTTTCATAGTCATGAGCTATTAATCTTTTGGGATATTGTTGATGATTAATGTTAAGCAGTTAAAAACTGATTTAAATACAGAGATTATGTTGAATCGAATACAATGTTGGGGTATTTCAGCTCCAATGTGACTTCAGTTTGATTGGATCACTGAATTTGGGTAGTGTCTTTTGCACCACAAGGATAGCGGTTCCAATGGTCAGTCAAAGAAGGGTCTTTGAGTTGTTACCATATGTTAAGTTCATGAGTCATTGCAGCATACTGTAAATGGGGGATAAAATGTAAAGATATTTTACAATTGGCAACATCTTTTGATGGATTTTTGTACTACCAATAGGCATCTATCAGACAATGAGATTTTCATTGAGGATTTGATAAAGTATCATCGTTCTTCTAAACTAAGATAAATTCCATTTCATGAAATTGTGATGGAACTTGAATTTTTTATAAGATTTTGAATAGTGTCTCGATCCAAGGCTTAGGGATTAGAACAATGACTGTTTGATTGATTGTTTTGTTTTCTTTAAACATAGTCATGGAATTATAGTTTTTAAAGTTGGGTTCAAATTGTTAGAGATCTTAGTTATCCAAGAAAAAGTTGCATTTGTTATGAGCTGTTGTGTTTTAGGCTAAACAACAAAAATGACTTTCTTAAATAGGAATATGACTTAAATGATAGTTAGTGTTGGATTGAATATGAATATGAAGCATTTGGATGTTTCATACTGTGACTTCTAATTGCACTGAATGGCAACTGAAGTTTGTTTTTTTCTTTCCTACCTGGACTGTTGGTTTGAATTTTCCCCCTGGGGTTGGGAGGTGTCCTATGGTCAAGTGTACTTTTTTTGGGTGTATTATCTTAAGTTCATGAGTGACATTTTAGCATGCGGTATGTCATAAATGGAAGATCAAAATTTACCTTTTTATTTGATCTGTCAATTAAGTGTTTTTTTGTTTTTGTGTAGGTTTAATAAACAACTAGCATTTAATTTTGAATTAGGTATAAAGCATGATATTCTGTCTGACTTACTGGAGCATTTTAGGGTCCTTTGCTGGGTTTCAATCTCAGCCTTGTATCACTTCTTTTTAAAATTTATAGCTGATAATGGCATTTTAATATCAATATTCCTTTTGGCTGTATAGGTTAGCTGAAACAGTAAATGGGGATGAAAGAATAGCAACTGAGGATGGGAAGGAAAGGTTGGAGATTCAAACATGGTCTGATCTTCCTGTAGAACTTTTGGAATTGATTATGTCCCACCTAACTCTAGAGGATAACATTCGAGCATCTGCTGTCTGCCAGAGGTGGCATAAGGTTGCAATTTCCGTCCGGGTGGTGAATCAATCACCATGGCTCATGTACTTTCCAAAATATGGTAACTTGTATGAGTTCTATGATCCATCTAAGCGTAAAACCTACTCCCTTGAGCTACCAGAGTTGCATGGATCCAGGGTTTGTTACACTAAAGATGGTTGGTTGTTGCTATACAAACTCAGAAATCACCGTGTATTCTTCTTTAATCCCTTCACTCGGGAGATGATTAAGCTTCCTAGATTTGAGTTGACATATCAGATAGTTGCCTTCTCTTGTGCCCCAACATCTAGCAGCTGTGTGGTTTTTACAATTAAGCACATCAGTCCTACTATTGTTGCTATTAGCACGTGCCATCCAGGGGCATCGGAGTGGGCCACTGTTAATCACCAGAATCGCTTGCCATTTGTTAGTAGCATTTGGAACAAACTTGTATTCTGCAGTGGAATCTTTTATTGTCTAAGCCTCACTGGTTGGTTAGGGGTTTATGATCCACTGGAGCATACTTGGAATGTTCTTGCTGTGCCTCCTCCAAAATGCCCTGAGAATTTTTTTGCCAAAAATTGGTGGAAGGGCAAATTTATGACAGAGCACAATGGAGATATCTTAGTTATCTATACATGTTGTACTGAGAACCCCATTATATTTAAGCTGGATCAATCAGAAATGGTATGGGAAGAAATGCGAACCCTTAACGGTGTGACACTATTTGCTAGTTTCTTGTCGTCTCATTCAAGAACTGATCTCCCTGGAATAATGAGGAATAGTGTCTACTTCTCTAAAGTTCGTTTCTTTGGAAAGCGTTGCGTATCATACTCCCTTGATGACTGCAGATACTATCCCCGTAAACAGTGTTATGACTGGGGAGAGCAAGATCCCTTTGAGAACATATGGATTGAACCACCCCAGGGTGCCTCACCCTTCATCTGAAGAACACTAGTAGTACAAGTGAGTATGTTTAAAGCTTTTACAACATACTCGTGATATTTTTATCTACTTATATTTTTCACAGCGTCCATGGAATGTCTAATAATGCTTGCTGTAGAATAATTGCTTATGAAGGAGTTGATTATGTATTACAATAACCCTGTTTGGTAGAACTCCATTGATGCTCTCTGTATTCACGGAAGCACTTCTTCATGCTTTTCAGAGAATTTGTGTAATCTTAATTTATTTTTCTTTCAAATTTAAGTGTTTTTCCCTTGTAAATTGATTCAAACACAGCACAGTTGATCATATGTAATTTAATTTCTTATCTAATTAGTTTAATAAAGCAGTAGCTAAATTTCATCCTTGACGTGTCATTTAATATATCATGATATGTTATTACTACCTCAAGATGTTCCTCGGGTTTGTTACTTTATGGAGACCCAAGTTATTGCCTTTATGGTGTTGGGTCTTAAACTAAAGTTTTAATGTAGTCCATGGAAGATGGAGGTTTAATTCAATTGACGGATGGAGTTTGTGTAGAAAACTCGATTGAGTTCCTGAAATTAAACAGCAATGTGGAAGAATATGGAAGTTTAAATGGTGCTTTCTTCTTCCCAACAAATGTGGAACCGGGTGTCTGCTCTGTACGTAGTTGAATAAAACAGCAATGAATGAGAAAGGATGGTTAAGTAAATGCTTGGAATGGACAGATTAACTTATCTAAATTTAACTAATACAAACTCCACCCTCATAACTCTTTTTCTTAGATAAATGCTGATTTATTCATTCAAAGAAAGAAGAAAAACTGTTATAACAGTACCTGGTCGCCAGAAAGCAGCAGACACAATGACAATATATATCAACAATTCTTAATAAAGATATATAAAACATGAGACTAAGCAAGTGATTAGTGAGACAAGTGCTTTAGACCACAAAATGCTGACAAAGAGTACAATTCTGCAAGGTATCTGCAAGCTACATTTTAGTTCCAAAGTGAAGGTTATTTACATCTTGTTCAGCCTGTTGATAAGGACTGGCAGAACTGTTTCGGGTGAATGACGCAGTTGATCCACCACTTGTGACCCTGAATTCCCGTACATTTTTTCTATGAATCTGAAATTGTAACCGGTGAAATGCTTGTTGACATCCTCCACAGTTGGCTTCTTGATTTCCCCCTCCTTTATCGCTTTAAACAGCTTGGTTGCATTCTCCTTTGTGGAAAGCTTCCATGCTATCAACATATCCCTTTCAAACAACTCATCTTCATGTTTATTCATCATCTTTTCATGAGAGTCTCTAGGACGTACCGGCCTGTGAAAATTGCCTGAACCCTCAGAAAAGCAGCAAGAATTCAGTACTTCTTTACCAAGTTCGGTAACCCCACTACTATGAACTCCTGAAAGATGCTTTGGCAGATATTTATAGCTTGTTGTCAACTTATTATCAAGCTTTTCGTTTGGCTTCTCCCCTTTGTCACCGTTCTTCCCTTCAGAGTCTGATGATGATGGACTTAAACTCGCGTAGAACTCCAAAACATGATCAAAATCGTCCGTAAAATCTGGAAAGTAATCGGCTATCATTATCTTCACACCGGCCTTGTGATTTTTCCGGTGGCGTAATCGTGCAGGCATTTCAGCAATGCCAAATAATCCTCAGAACTGGCTTTCTTCATAACTCTTCCACAAAACCCTAATGCTTGAAACAAAAGATCCTTGGTTTTGTTTCTTTGGGTAGATTCAGGGTCAGGTTTTTGAAAAGAAGTAGAAATCTTTAACCTGATCCTTTTGTTGTAACCATTGATTTCTCGAACTCCTTGACAAACAGGTTTCTTCCTTTTGTTGCTGCTCCCAGCCGATTCGGTTGGACCATCAGAGAAGTTGAAAACAGAAAGAAACTCATCAAAAAATCCAGGGTATTCACCAAGCAAACCTTCCACCATCTCTTTTAAACCACCCACCGTGATTCTTCCACTGCTGTATTCATGAAAGTACTCTAACAAGGCCAAATATTCATCAGACCTGACCTTTTCCTTCACCTTCTCACAAAACGCCTTCATCTTTGAGAAACTCAAATAGCTCAGTTTATTTTTTGTTGATGGTAACTGAGGGTTTAATCCCTTAAATTAATATTAACCGACTCTCATTTCCTAATTTGTTTCCAAGTAATTTCGAGTAACCGCGTAGACACTATCAATCAGCTGGTAATGTGAATTGACAACACCTTATTTTATAGTATATATATATATATATATATATAAGCGTTTATGTATATAAATATTGTTTACGAACATATTTTATAATTTTTTTTCTCATTTTTCCTTATAAGCTTGGTAGCATAACTAAAAGTAACATACTTAATTCATATTGGATGTAAAAAAAATTATCTAATGTGATATTTGTATTAAAAAATTTGATTTGATATTTCAATTTTCATTTTAGCTATCAATATATCTCAACATCTAACGTCAAGCCAATAATAATAATAATAATAATAATAATAATAATAATAATATATTAAGAGCCATTATGAATAAGAGTGTTACCTTTAGCAATGCCACCAAGCTCATAAGGATGAGGAAAAAAAAAAAAAAAAAAATAAGTTATTGTAAAATATATATGTTCGTAAACAATATATATATATATATACATATATTTAAATATATATATTTTAAAATAAGGTATTCTCAAATCAACGAATACAAATACTATGATAGTGACTTGAAATTTTATGTGTACATAAATATTAACATATTGTTAAATACAACAATTAATATTTTAAAATGTTATTACTAAATAAAAGTATAGAGGAATTTTTTAAAATTGAATTAAAAAAAAGTAGGTGATTGGTAAATTAGGAAAGATTTATCTGGTTATTTAATTTTTTTCCTTTTTTTTATTTTTGTTTTTATTCTAATTTTTTTTAATACCTACAGTATTAATAGCTTAAATAATTTTCAACTATCTTTCTTTCCAAGTCCATAATAGGATTGATAATGTGTACGCGGTTACTCCAAATTACTTGAAAATAAATTACGAACTGAGAGTCGGTTAATATTAATTTAAGGGATTAAACCCTCAGCTAACTGCAACCAAAAAAAAATCAAAGCTATTTGGGTTTCTCAAAGATGAAGGCGTTTTGTGAGAAGGTGAAGGAAAAGGTCAGGTCTGATGAATATTTGGCCTTGTTGGAGTACTTTCATGAATACAGCACTGGAAGAATAACGATGGGTGGTTTAACAGAGATGGTGGAAGATTTGATTGGTGAATATCCTGGATTTTTTGATGAGTTTCTTTCTGTTTTCAACTTCTCTGATGGTCCAACGAAATCGGCTGGGAGCAGCAACAAAAGGAAGAAGCCTGTTTATGAAGGAGTTGGAGAAATCAGTGGTTACAACAAATGGATCAGGTTAAAGATTTCTACTTCTTTTCAAAAACCTGACCCTGAATCTACCCAAAGAAACATAACCAAGGATCTTTTGTTTCAAGCATTAGGGTTTTGTGAAAAAGTTATGAAGAAAGCCAGTTCCGAGGATTATTTAGCATTGCTGAAATGCCTGCACGATTATGCCACCGGAAAAATCACAATGGTCGGTGTAAAGATGATGATGGCCGATTATTTTCCAGATTTTATGAACGATTTTGATCATGTTTTGGAGTTCTATGCGAGTTTAAGTCGGTCATCATCAGGATCTGGAGAGCAGAACGGTGACAAAGGGGAGAAGCCAAACGAAAAGCTTGATAATAAGTTGACACCAAGCTATAAATTTCTGCCAAACATATTTCAGGAGTTCATGGTAGTGGGGTTACCGAACTTGGTAAAGAAGTACTGAATTCATGCTGCTTTTCTGAGGGGTCAGGTAATTTTCACAGGCCGGTATGGGCTAGAGACTCTCATGAAATGATGTTGAATAAACATGAAGATGAGTTGTTTGAAAGGGATATGTTGATGGCATGGAAGCTTTCCACAAAGGAGAATGCAACCAAGCTGTTTAAAGCGATAAAGGAGGGGGAAATCAAGAAGCCAACTGTGGAGGATGTCAACAAGCATTTCACCGGTTACAATTTCAGATTCATAGAAAAAATGTATGGGAATTCAGGGTCACAAGTGGTGGATCAACTGCGTCGTTCACCCGAAACAATTCTGCCAGTCCTTATCAACAGGCTGAACAAGATGGAAATAACCTTCACTTGGAACTAAAAACTAGCTTGCAGATCATACCTTGCAGAATTGTACACTTTGTCAGAATTTTGTGGTCTAAAGCACTCGTCTCCTTAATTACTTGCTTAGTCTTATGTTTATATATCTTTATTAAGAGTTGATCTGCTGCTTTCTAGTAACCTTTGTATTTTTGTAACATTTTTTCTGCTTTCTTTGGATGAATAAAATCAGCTTTTATCTAAGAAAAAGAGTTAGGACTGTGGAGTTTGTATGTGTTAAATTTGGATGCAATGTGATCAGTATAACTAAAATTTTCTTTCAATTACTCGTTTGGTTTGGGTCTAATGATAATAACAAGTGACTGAAACAGATTGAACCAATTTACGGGTATATGAAAAGATGAAAAAGTACTTATTCCATTTTGATTATACTTTATATTATTTGTTTAATTCAACTACGTACAGACCAAACATTCAGTTCCACATTTGTTGGAAAGAAGAAAATACCATTTAAACCAAATGCAATGGACAATTTTTGTTAGTCATTGGAATTAGCATCAAATAAATATCAAGTTTTTGACAGCTACAATTTGCCATCAAATTGTGTAAACAAAAACTATTGGATAATCCTTAGCCTCAAATGCAACTTAAGCAGATTTCTTTCCTCTTCTAGCCTCAGGTTATAGAAGATATGGAATTGGAAACTAAACTAATATGGATTATACCGACTGCATCCTCGGCTACTGTCACTGCTGCCACACCTTCCACCACTTGAGCCACTACCACTAGCACCACCCCTTCTGCTTCGAGGCTGCAGTGGAGGGGTGTGTCGTTGCATTCCAGGCTGTTGCCTATGCCAAAAAACAATTTTTTTCTCAAGTGTGTGCCCTGATCCAGAAATAAGAAAAAGATGAGAACATAGAAGTCACAAGAAAAAGTCTATTATTTAATGTATATAATTATTGCAAATCAGTCTATTAACATAATCGGCTGGGACAAAGATCAGAACAATGAGCATGAGTTTCTCTACAAGCAAAATTGTCAAGTTGGCTGCAAGTTAAGGCAGAAGGAACAAAACAAGACAAATGAATGAGTAGTAGATTATGAATGTACGTACATAGTTGCCCATGCATCACCCACCATAAAACACACAAACCAACATGTGCACACATATATGAACAAACAATAACACAGGCTCACATGATCTGCAACTAACTGTAAAAACATGGTTAAAACTTACAGGACATATCCAATCCTTCCATCAGGCAAAAGCATTGGCATCATTGCCATTCCAGCAGGAGTTGGACCTCAACCATAGATCAGTGGCTGCAAGATTTTAACAAAAATACCAGTAAAACATTATAAACTGATGCTAAATTTGAAAAAATAAACAAATAATGAGGTATACACAGTAGAACCTTCCAAAACTCAGGCCTCTTTAAGCATATGCCTTTGAAAGATAAATTAATAGTGACAAATTATATTGAGAACTATTGACAATCTATGTCTTGCTGTTAATAAATTACAAATAATGTCATCTCACATAAATATTGTTTATCATAGGATATCTGTTAACTTATTATAATAAAGGAAATTCTAATGTATGAAACAATGATGGTCTTTTTACTCTTTATTAAGTGCAACGTTTCTTTACATTCTTGAAGGAGTAAGAGAGAAGTAGCTGGATAAAACCAGTGCCCACTCTACAGATTAAAAAAAACAGAAGTATGTGTCGATTTTAGATTAATCACCAAGTCATCTTGTCCACAAATCAAAGATTATTTCATCTCATCATAAAGGGAATGTCTGGTTTACCAGAACCCAAATTCAATCTATAGAGGTCTGAAACCTCTCAAAACAAGAGCAAATCTTGCAGGTCCCACATTTGGCAGCATTCAAATTGTTTCCCTCAAAAAATCTGTCAAACTATTTTCTTTCCCAACTATCTCCACCGAAACAATAACCAATGAGCATATAAAAGCTGAAGTCTAGAGGACAAAGTGAACAAAGCATCTCACCTGTCCAAGACCATCAAATGCTCCCCCAACTAAGCCATATCCTAGAGGAGGTGGGAAGCTTGAATTTAAGGTTGACTTCTGGAAGCCGGATGCTCCAGAAGACTTTTGATCAGCTTGTGGTTTGGCAAGGGAACACTCCAATACTTGACCTGTCAATAAGAAAAAATCCGACAAAATATCATCAATAATCCCTTTTATCTCCATGGAAAATACAGGAAGTTGATAACAGCTGTAAGGTACAAGGAGCATATCCCACCATCAATCTCATATTTTTCAGTGTTCTTCAATGCTTTCATAGCACTTGACCTCCCCACAAAATGCACAAAACCATATCTGCTGTCCTCCTTTCCTGCTTTTGCAGGAGGAACTACAACTTTTGTGATCTTTCCATGATGTTCAAACAGCTTCTTTAGGCGATCATTAGTTATATCTTTTGGTAAATTCTTGATATACAATGCCTTGACCTGCACCATGTCAAACATTAGGACTAGACAACTCTCCACGCACATCATTCAACCAAATAAGACCAACATCAAAGTATAGATTAGAAAACCTGAGTAGTAGCAGAAGATTCTGCATTTCTTGGGTCAGCCCAACTCACAGTTGGAGCATTATCATCAAGCTTAAATGTTGGCTTCAACATTTTCTGTCTTGATAATTCGGCACATGCATGATTATAGTACTCAATGAAACAAACCCACAGTTTCGGCCAGAGTTCATTGGATCCTGTCATGCCAAGAACATGCTATCAATAACTGATACAAATTGGCACATAAGTAATGAAACATTACAATAGATCAGTCTCTTAAATTGGGAAATGACAGACAAATGCACTAATGCACAAACCTTCAACAATTCAATACAACTGACTCCAGGCCCAACATCTGTTACAACCTTCTTCATATCTTCCTCCCCCCAGTTTCTTGGAACATTACCAATGAACAACATATTCTTTGCTTGAAATGTTGAAAATTTTATCTTCTTCCCCTGATGAAGACAAAAGGAGTAAACAAGAAAAAAGAAATAAGATCCAAGGGAGCAAATAATTGAAAAAAAAAATGAAGGCACTATTCATCCACATATATACTCATAGGAAGCAAAAAGGGAGAAGAACTGTATTGGACACAAACAAATAACAGCATATATTACAATGTTAAGCCCTACTAGAATCTGTTGAGGCAAAAAGCAATGCATTCTTTCTCACCTTGAATTCCAAATTATTCAGTTTTTCAATAACTTTGGAAGCCAACTCTTTGGATCTGAAGGTCACAAAAGCATAACCCTTGGGCTTCCCTGAATCTTTTCCTTTCATTATCCTAACCTGTAGTCATTACATTTATATCTAGTCAGTCTTAACTAAGAAACACAGCCAGGACATTGTGAAATTAGCAATGTTACCTCTGTGACTTCTCCTATAGATTCACAAAATCTCTTCAAGTCCTCTTCAGAAGCATCATGAGGAATGCCACCCAGGTAGACCTCTGATCCATGAGAAGGAAGTGCAAGAAGCTCTGCATGCTTCTTTTTCTTTTCTTCCTCTGTCTCAGAATCATTTATCTCCTCATCACCATCAGAGCCTTTTTGCACATTAGCAAGCTCAGCATTCTCGTCCTCTTCTTCCTCCTCCTCTTCTACCTCTTCCTCAACTTCCACTTCCTCCTCTTCCTCTATTTCTTCATATTCGACTTCTTCCTCAGTAGTCTCCTCTGGCTCATTATCTCCATCAAGGTCCACCTACTCTTCACTCTCTTCCCTTGTTTTATGCATCTAATAAAGCAAGCTTGCAAGGCAACTGTGAAGGAAGCACAGAAGCCAGAAGCATTGACAAAAGAAAAGAGTACAAATGTGGAAAGGAGGAAATAATGAGAGGCCAAATGGAGTTGCAGAATAAGAAGTTCGTTTGAATCTGTGCCATGAAGATAATATGGCTTCAAAGGAGTAGCGGCTTGAATGATTCTCGGAAAAGGGAATTACAAAATAGTAAAAAATAGTAACAGAGACAGGCAAAGAAAGTTCTGAATGATAATCAAGAGGATTCAGATGCTCAACAAAGTGAAATTCTTGAAAATTAGATAATAGATATGGACAATTGCACAAAAAGACTAATGGCCAGTTTTATCGTTTAATTATATATCTGGGAAAATACATTCACCAAAAGGGAAAAAAGGAAGAAAAACAAAAAGTCAAAATATAAGAAATGAGAAATTGAACTAAAAGGGAGAATTATAAAGAAATAGGAGGAATACACTAAGACATTCCAGCAAAAGAGCAAAACAAATTTGCAAAAACAATTATCCTTTTTTATTATAATTCAGCAATGAACAAATCAAATAGATAATAAGGTTTAATGATTAATATACCATTGCCAATCGAGTTTCGATCCATGTTGCATTAATTTAGGTATAAATCTCAATACATAAAGCAAATATACAGGCTCAATTTTTTACATTAATCAACTTCTAAAATCATTAGTCCTCTATAATCCATTACTTACGATGCTATTTCAACAGCAAATTTATGAAATTTTAAAAATCAGAAATACGAAATGCAATATTTTTCAAATTTTCACCATATTTAGGTATTAGCATTGAACAATAGCTTCACGAATTTAATATAAAAGCAACAAAAAGAAAAGGAAAAAAAAAGACAGTAACCTACGAACCATTTCGAATTCAATATAGATGGAAACCTTAATTTAGAATAGAAAACGATTAAACATTCAGTATTAAGCACAAAGAAGAGATTCGTGATTATGTATACATAAATTTAGAAAGAAAAAGAATAGAGAACTAACCGAGCTCGAAATTTTGAAGAATTGGAGGGAAACTCTGGCAAAGAATGACGAGGGATTTTTTAATGGGAAACCCCAATTGAGTTTCAGAGAGGAGGGAGCAACGGCAATCTCGAACTTGAAGCTCTTGGACAATGTTGTTTAGGTCCAAGCCTCTGTCGGCCCAGCCCAAAATGGTATTTCATGAAATAATAGATACTATACTACTTTTTTTTTTTTGGTTAATTTTATGAACAACTATTATATTATAATAAAATATTTTAAAATCTTGAAATTAGATACTAATGGATAGGCAGTTGCCCAAAATATCAATGTCATTTTTTTTTAAATAACTAAGATCACCAAAGGAAAAAAAATTATAAAAAGCAAAAATGAAGGCATAGGAAATTGAACTTATAAAAAAAGATTTTGTTTCGTTACTTGAATTTATAAAAAAAAAATAAAAGTTGAAGTTTAAATTTAATATAAATTCATGTGTGTTGTATATATATATATATATATATATATATATATCTATAAGTATATATATGACATGCATGAATATTTTTAATTTTATAAATTTATTTGATTCAAATGGTGAATTTGAAACTTATATTCTTATATTATTTCAAGCATTGAAGTCTGTTAAATCTTAACTACTAATTTGTATTTAATGTTTGCATCTCGTTTTTATAATATATAAATAAAATAGATTCAAATTAACTTTCTAATTCACTTTCTCAAACTTATTATTTTCTCAAGTATAGCACTGATAAAGTGCAACCAACAAAACAATGTAGTGCAAGGAACAAAACTAGCAAATGTAAGGTTTAATTTATAATTTGTACACAAAAAAAAAAGACCATAATTTAAGAAAATTAGAAAAAAATTGTAATTAAAATCAAATCTTAATCTTATGAGAATTTATGTTGAAGTGGGTGAATCATTTGAATTAAACTTTAAATTTTACTTATCATCAACTTTTGGTTTCAATTATTAATATTCCATGTATATCTCAAATATATAAATAAAGCAAATAATTAGGCTTCCAATTAGCAATTTAAAAAATCATGAAATAACAAATTTATGAATATTTAATTAATAATAGCAATAAAACTGAAATATTTTTAAAAAATTTCACAATATTTATGCATTAAAATTTAAAAGTAGCTTCTGGAATGTAATTAGATACAACAAAGTTCCAATTAAACCTACAAATTTTTCGAATTTAATAATGTAAGCTGGAAACCTTAATTTAAAAATAAAAAAAATTAAACACTCGGGTTTAGGGATATAAATTTTTAAAATTACATATCAACTTGAAAATTTATAAATTATAATTCAGAGTACTAAATATGTAATTAACCCTTTCACAATCAAGACCCTTAAAAAAACAATATAAGAAGAACCGATAATTCCCAATAACAGGGATTCAGAGGACCAATGGCAGCAGTTTTGGCACCTGTCGCCACTGTTAATTCCCGATATTAGGGTGTGAATGAGATTCATGATTAACAGAGAATAGTGATGATAATGGCCAGCTACAGCCGCAACCACCGTTTCTATCAATCACTAAAATTTTATATGAATATAAAAAATTCTACAACTCATTGAAAAATAGCAAATAAGCCTCAATAGGGATCAAAGAAGTCATTGAAATTAAGTAATACACAGAAGAAACACGAACAAGTATCAGAGGAAGCAAACGACAAAAACAGCTACCCCAAAGACAAACAATATAAGGGGACTTCTATGGAAAGCATCTGAGCAAGTTCCTTCACACAATTCCACCTTTTTATATGGACATAGAATGCCAAATACGTTGTTTAGCTAAAAGTTTTTGCCAAAGAAAATCTTAGAACACCTCAGAGGAAGAGGTGTTTGAACTCTCCATTTGCAAGCTGACAAACCTGATCATAGCTGGATGCATCTGCCATTATTGAAAAAGGAGACAAAGTAAAAAAAAAAAATTGAAATCAATTGAAGATTAAAGAAATAAGGCTTCAAGGACCGAGTTCTAGGTCAGTGTTGGAGGTAACAGGAACATTTCCGTAGTCAAATAATTATAAACAAGTCATAGCTTTTACTGCTTCAGACAGATCCAAGGCAACATATAATATTGCTCCCCTTGACTGTTTGAGAACTCATGGACAGAAGAGCTCCTCTGCTGGCTATAAAGTGGAACAGTTCTTAAACAATCTCATATGTCAAGCAATAAAACCTCCTGAGAGGATGCTAGTTGCCACAGGCATCATGTGGAAAAGATGCCACTTAGCATGGCAATAAAAACTTATTGTAATTTTACTTAAGCACGTTAGCTCAAACCTATACTAATGATAATCAGCCAGCCAGCATTTATATTTACTGCAAGTTTACCACTTTACCCTTCCTATTAGCCCTAATAGTTAATAAAGCCCATCAACATTGGGATCAGGCAACTCTTTCAGTGAGCAGAAGCAGAAACGCTTAACAATTACTGTTAGCAATTACTGTTCTGATTCATCCACCCCAATAAACTAACTATTGGAACATGTCCAACGTAGAAGTGCTTGTCCTAACACCAATCCGGGATTCCATGTCCACATAACACCCAAATCATTATGTTTGAAACCTAAAATGAAGTTCCCTATGTTAAAATGGTCACATCAGCATGGTTCAAAAAGATCAAGTAAATTTAATCTGGAGTAGGACATGCCAAACGAGTCACCAAAGTTGGTCCATATTTCAGCTCGGATGGAATTATCATTCTCAGCAACACCAATGACCTCAACATAACTTGTAAGAGGAACAGGTGGAGAGCCTTTTACAACAAGTTGGCGGTCATCTGCAGACTTTCCCATAACAAATCCAACATCAGAACGTGTAACCTGAATCACAGCTCGCACCTTGCGTCCCACATGCATGTGTAATAATCCTCCATTGACAAAAGCTGTAGGGCTTGTAGTATCCATATCTTGCATAACAAGAAAGAAAACATCCAAAAGAAATTTATTTTACTAATACCAAAAGTAATTCCCAAGCACAATTGCGCCAAAATTTTTTATATAAAAAACAAATTAGCGGCATTTTTTCTTGATATATTAAATTGGGAAAGCAATATTTACCCAAAACAAAGCCTAAACACGTAGATTTCTTGTTATCACTAATTGCACCAAATCTGATAGGAAAAATCCAAGCAAATCTAGAAGATTAGCTACCCTCCTATCGCATTACCACCATCCATAAATCTAAGGCAAGTAACATACTGAAATACCCAAAAAATTTTCTTAAAGGCGTAACTATTCAAGCAAAAGTTCTCATAACCTAAGGGTGATCATACAATTTGGGGTTTTCAACAGTTTAAAGATTTATCTACAGTTTACTCGATTTGGGTCTATTTAGTTCACATAATTAAACTGATCGATAACAATTTTTTTTCTCCAGGACAAAATTACAATAAATAAAAGGAAAAAAAAAAGAAAAAAGAAAGGTTGTGATGTGGAATGTACCGTATCAAACTACTGAACTAGTAGTGAGCCTGGTAAGGATTGATGGTGAACAGTTTTTTGCTGAGAAAATCTGAAAGAAAAAGGAAAATTTTAAGAGTTTGCATTGATTTTCTCAGAAAACAACAGTGTAGTCTAGAAAAGAAATACCTGATTGAACGATAAGAGAAATGACTTCTTTTTTGGGTTTTAATTTTTGGGTGCATAAAATTATAAGGGAAATGAGCTTTAGAAGAAAAAAAAAAAAAAAGAAAAAAGGCTTAAAAAGGGAGCGCGCGGTTTTGTTGGCGGCAAATGAAATTATGGAGGGATTGAGTTGATATTTCGGCCTTTTTAAAATGGTGAAAGACAAATGTAAGCGCATTCCGCACCCACACTAAAACGACAACTGTGGGTTGCCGTTTTGTCCTAATCCATCTTGGGGTAAAATAGAAATTTACTGCCATAGAAGCAATTTGTCCTCTTTTGATTTCATAATTCAGGATTTCTTTGATTATATATAAAAAATATTTTTAATTATTCACTCAATATAAACAAATTTTAATAACTTTAAATTTAAATTTCTTTTTTGAAATAAAAAGTAACTATGTCAAATAAATGTATGGAATAAATAATGTAGCACTATTTTCTTTAATATAGTTATAAATGCAAATACTATTATATTATGTTAAAATTTTTATATTATTTTATGAATAATTTTTGTCTTTGTCTTCATCACTTGAATCTAATTACTAAGAAGTGCTATAATTTTGGTTTATTTGAATTAAAAAAAATAGCACCGTTTGGCCACATTTCCATCTCTGAACTGAATATTCAAAAATTTTATTGAAAAGAACCATTAGTTAATTTTATAAACAAATTGAGGATAACACTAATTCCACCATTATATTTATTCATTAACATATGCAACAACAAATGAACCGTTTACAAATTTATTAGTAATACATACATCAACAACTGGATGAGAAAGCTTCGACTCTAGTAATTTGTTGCAGATCACATGGCAACCTTTTGACAATGCATGGAGATTGGAAGCGCCATCAGCGGATGTTGAAACTGGATGAACATAAGCTAATCTGCAGGTTGTGAACAGCAGCTATTATAATCTCTGAATCATGCTCTTGAATGAACTCAAATCACAACACCCGTAGACATCAGTGAGTCATGGTGACCAGCCAAAAAAGTTGACCGAGCTAACTCCTGCAGTTTCCCATCTTGAAGAAGGAATATTCGATCGGCCATTAAAATCGTTTCCAATCGATGGGCTATGACCAGCACCTGCAAGTAAGTATACACGGTTTAACTATAAAGAATAATTCTCTAGTTATGCCTTCTTTACAAACCATGTTTCTTATATTTTTGCATTGTTCATGTCTCTATAACAAGTACAAACAATGGATATTTCAAGATCAAAATTTAGTACCAGAAGAGGCATCAAAGAATTTATTCACATTCAATTGACCTAGATACTTCAACTGATCCTATGACATTCTAATGTAGCCTCCCTTGGCATAAAGAAAAAACCCAATTATCAGATGTATTTTGGAGCTAATTTATCAGCGTCGGAATGTATTTTCATTGAGGCAGCTTCTTGTTGCAGCCTAATAGCTGAAGACACTACTGCATAGAACCTAATAGACTAATCAAACACCAGGCTTACATTCTATCACATCCTCAAGAATGCATTTGAAATTAATGCCAATAAAACTCAAAGGATATAATCCAAAAGGATAGAAGGCATATAAAGCAATGCTACTAAACAGATGTCAGGCACACTGGTTATTCACAGTGTTGTACAAACCGGAACTGAACCAGTGGCCTGTCTGGTCCAAGGAACAGTAGAAGCCACCCCTTTCATCCAACCGATCAAAGTCCGGTTAAACTGGATTAAACTGGTTCTTGATATATTTATTTTTTAAATGATTATTTATTCTATAAAAAATTGTAAGTGGTAGATTTAAACCCTTATCCCTTTAGAATCTTATTAATATACTAACCATCAAGTCAAATCTATTTATTTGTATAAGTACATTTCATATTTAATATATATTTATAACAAATATTACATTTAAAGCATAATTAATGCTTATAATTGAACCAGCCAATTAACCTGTTGGACCAGCAACCGGACATCCAACTGGTTCAACCTCCGGTCTGGTTAGTAAAACCTTGGTTATTCATACTTGTTCCATTACAGATTCAAGGAAGATTATATATCAAAATATAATTCCAGCAATAGGTTAAGCTATTGTTCTTACTGTATGATTTTCCATCAAGCGCTCAACAGCTTGCCTCACCAATAACTCAGACCTACTGTCTAGAGCAGAAGTTGCTTCATCCAAAACCAAAATAGATGAATTCTGATAGAGTGCCCTTGCGATAGCTAGTCTGCATTTGTAAGCAAGCAAGTAGATTTATAATTTAAACAACGAGAAATAATAAGCAAGTATATTACTTCTTGCTGTATTGAGTGAACTATTCTTTCCTGATAGAATAAAATAAAATTATTAAGCTGGATTTTTTTTTTCTTGCAATTAGGCTAGCAACTAAATGTGAGTGCTCCACTCTGGAAAAAATGACTAGACAGGAAGACATTTCAGAATTAGAACAAAAATACATATGTGAAGTTTACCTTTGCTTCTGACCTCCACTTAAAAGTGATCCCCTTGGTCCAATAAGGCTCCTGTATCCTTCTGGGAGTTTTCTGACAAATTCATCTGCATTTGCAATTTGGGCTGCACGCTCAACTCTCTCCATGTCAATGTATGTCATTAGATCCCTGTACCCAATGTTTTCTGCAACTGTCCCAGAAAAAAGTATCTGATACACGTAGAAGAGTTATCTAACTCAATAATTTGAACCAATCTGGAAGATTCATCGCAAGCAAAATTACAGTAATGAAATGATAATACTAATGAAGAAGGTAATCATTGGTCAGTAACTATGTCTTGAGAAACGAGACCAACATGTCTTCTCAAACTTTCCAATCGGATGTTCTTTATGTTGTGGTTATCAACAAGTATAGAACCTGCAACATGGAATGCCAGGTAAAGCAAACCTTCACAAACTTTGAAGGGAGTCCAGAAGCAGAAATAACTCAATCAGGTTTATGGGATAAGCATAAATTTATAGATTGAGATGCCTCACCAGTTGAAGGTTCATAAAGACGAAGAAGCAATTTTACAAGTGTCGTCTTTCCTCCTCCAGATGGTCCAACAAGAGCAACTGTCTCCCCAGGTCTTATACTGAGGTTCAACCCATCCAGAACAAGAGGCATGTTGTCCACATATTTAAATGAGACATCACAGAATTTCACCTCTCCCTTGACAAGGTCTAAATCAATGGCATCCGGTTTCTCAATAACCTATGTTCAAAAAAAAGGAAATGTGATAACAATATCGTGAAGATAAAATTAATATTGACTAGAAACTGCAGCTTTGAGTCAGTTTTGCAAACATCATTATGTGCCCAAAAATGTGTTTCAATGTTTAACCTCTTTGTATTTACAGATTCCTTCTGAAGTTTTTATTAAAATAATAGCCTCCAAAATGCTTGTATATTGCCATATAAATCATAAAGAGTTTATCAGTGATCATTCAAGTTAATCATGACAAGCAAAAAATGTACCTCAGACTTCAACTTGGTCAAATCAAATATGCGTTCAATCGCCGGTTCTCCTTGCTTCAAGTCATTGTATGCTTTACCCACACCCTGCATGATTCTTTATTCTAAGATTGGTTACTTAAGACAACTCCTCAATTGCTGAAGCATAGTAAAGAAAGTAATAAGAAAAATGTTTCAGACAACTTATCATTATCACTTCCAAATGTAAAGAAGAGATCATTGCACTAACTGTCTTTAAACTAAGGAAAACCACAACACTAATATTTGATGGTGGTCATCAGCAAATCCAGTAACTTAGGGAAAGACTTCTTAGCACAGAATGAATGAAATGAGAAGCTAAATTTGCAATATATGGATAATGGAATACTGATAATTAAAGTAGAAACAAGCATGGTAAGCTTTTTTTGAAAAAAAAAATATATATATAGATATATATATATATATATATTACCTGGATGGGCTCAACCAACAAAATCAGTGATGTTACAAAAGAAACGATGCTACAGCCATCAAAAGAACCACATGAAACCACCAGGGATCCAATGCAAAGTATACATAAAACACCAAAATAAATAATTTGTACAATCACTGGGATTAATGCCTTCATTTTCTTCTTTGCCAAGCATTGAGATAAATCTTCAAAGGCAAGCTTTCTAAATCTGGCATGCTCGGACAACTCTCCACTGTTTGCTTTCACAAAAAGAATGGCTGGGAGGACCTAAAACATTATAAATGGACTAGCTAAAATAAGGGACAACTTAAAAGTTGGATGCCTTGTGAACACTGAAGAATTTATACAAACAGAAAATGAATTGCAAGCGCTCATGAGAAATTAGAAAGATGCAGGCTATCCCCTGCTTTTATGGATAAATAAAAAATTTTGCTTATCCAAATATATATATAACAGATGGCCTTATAAAACAAAAAGCATACCTCATTCAGATAAGCTGCAAGTGTGGCAATACTCAAATGAGCTCTTTTAGATATCTTACGAAGTCTTTCACCTAGATAAGCTATAACAAAAGCCATACATGGAACCACCTAAAATTCACCAGAAAAGAAATGTTTATAGACACATTACACATCAAACATAAAGGTAATAAAAAATGCATTTTGTTAACAAACAAAAGCCAGAACAAATAATAAAACTATAAATAATTATCACATATCCTTACCATTGCTGAAATCAAGGAGAGGGAAGGACTGATAACCAACATCTGAGTCGCCATAGCAAATAATTGCAGCGAGCTGGGCACAATAGTCTGTCTCAAGAAAGACAATAAATAATTGACATATACATTGCAGAGACTACACACACCACTGACAACAAAAATTTACATGAACATGAAGATCATAGTTGACATTAATGATCCATCTACAACCAGAGATAACATTTAGCCCCAAAACAATGAAAAACCTTTGAGATTATTTGCCTTATAGTTATTCAACTGATAAAAGGAAAAAAAAATGAGCATATGAAAGCACATTGGGCTAAGGGTACAAAACAGGAAGAACCCTCTTTCCCAAGGGTTCAAACTTGAGACATCCAAGTTCAAAATTCGAGTTCTAGCAATTAGATTGTTCCTCTAACGACTTTAACTCGGAAATTTAAGTTCATAAAAAAAATATTTTAACAAAAAATTATCCAAAACACCGTTGAATAAAGCAAAAGAACAAAAAAAGTACTTTAAGTAATACTCGATTGCTCACATTGAGTAGAGCAAACACAGTATCAGCAACATCAGAAGCCTCAGCTGTAATCCGATAAGCAATATCCCCAGAAGAAACCCCATTGCCACCTTCAAAAAAACCCAACTCTCTCTCCAAAACCTTCTGGAAAACGAAAACTCTCATCTGATACACCGTCCTTAACGCAGCTTCCCATAAAAAAGCTTGTTGCCAGTAACGAGCAACCAACTTGACCAACACCAAAAACCCTAGAACAAGGCCTTGGTCACGCAATTTTGAAACGGAAACATTGTTAGTTAAGTTCGAAGAAAAGGAACCAATTTTGGGGATGATTTGGGAAAGGGAAAAAACTGAGACGGAACTGCAGAGCCAGCCTAGGAGGATGGATCGGTGATTGGTTTGGAGGAATGGTTTGAGTTTGGTGAGGGTTTCAAGGGTTTTAGAAAGTGGCTTTTGCATGGTTTGGGGGTTTAACGAGAGTTTAACGGAATTTATGGGTTTGAGTCTGGGTATAAAGGGAAGATTCAAGGGTGAATTAAAGTGAAGAAATTTGGGTTTACGTTTTTGTGTGGGGCGGAGATGGAGAAGTGGCGGAGGTGGCGGTGGTTGTGACGGTGGAGAGAGAAGGATCATGCGGTGGAGGGGCATTTTTCTTGTTGGAGGGTGCCAACGGCGTTGTCATGAGGTAAAGAAGAAGAAAAATCCAGCAACGAATCCATGTCTTAAGTCCAAACGAAGTGGAAGTGAACTTGGGCTTTAACTTAGTGCTTTTTTATCCTAAAAAATCCTTAAAAAAACCCTATGCTTTTTTTTGGATAAGTTCAAATGTATTCTTCTTCTGAACATGAACTCAATCTTGCAAGCCCAAATACTATAACAAGGAGAAAATACTAATTGAAAGGTTATTATAAGTTCATATGTTTACAACCAAAAAATTAAAAGCATTTTTCTTGTTACTTTCCTCTTCTTAGGCAGAGTCTTGTTCTTTATTTTTTAAGTTATTGATATTAATATTTTTTAATTTTGGAAGATGAGATTCAATTTGATAAAGAGATACTATATGTATTTTTATAAGTTCTTCAATACTTTCTCTTTGTTATTTATCACTTGGATCAAAACATAGAAAATGAACCACCTTTAGAACTACACCTTTCTTTTGTATTTTCAAATTCTGTATTATCTTTTTTTTTTAATTAGTTAAATTTCGAGAAAAAAAAGAAAGAAATTCGAACATGACTCTTGCACTCTTGCCGTTAATTCAAATGCTCATGTATATATATTTTTTTGTTACTACTATATAATGTATAATGTCTTATATCATATATTAAATCAAAATATATATATATGTCCATCATAGTTGATGTCTTGTTCCTTTAGTACAGAAAGTTCAACGTGAATAGCAGCTTTTCCTGTTAAAACAAATGCAGCTGGTAACAGAAGAAAGTTCTCTAAATCCATGTTATAATACTACTTTCCACAGGGATAATCACTTGTGGAGTTTAATGACAAAAAACTACAGTTTTGATGCCATGAAATTTCCTCCATCGTCCATCCAAATTAAACATTAATTAATAGAATAAGAAAAGCCCCATGATAACAAATAATAATAATAATAAAATAAATAAACAAAAATGAGACAAAAAAAAGGTAGAATTGCTAGATTTAATACACTCTTTTGGCTACCTGTAGCCACACTATATATGTTCATTTCTCTTTCAATTTCTTGGTTATGGCAAAGGCTGCCCCTGCCACTGCCACCACCACAGCTGAAACTAGAATTGCTGTTTTCAGCCTCTGCATTGGATCCTTCTTTCCCTTGTTCTCTTCTGCCTTAGCTTGGTCCTTCATTTGCAAGTGGTAAGAAATCAGTATAATTAGCAAGAAATTTGATGCAAGTTTTGCTTTACCAAGATAAAATAAAAAGATTATGCTAACATTAATCAAAGGGATTCCTGAATTTGGAGACTTTGGGAAGTCTTGAATCATCTTTTTATACTTAAAATTGATTTACTATGGACACCATCAAATCTAAAAGATCTCCAATGGATATGACATTATTGAAAAAGAAAAAAAAAATCCATTTTATTTTCATTTGATTTAAATTTTAGATATATTTACCTTGATCTCCCTGGAAGTAGCAATCTCACACGACAAAGAATCAACCTTAAAGTCCTTGTTTTCACCTGGATTCAACTCCCCCTTAGCATCAGCATCTGGAAATTTTCCACCGGAGGAATCAGAAATTCCATCTGCCATTTTCCTTAAAAATCTTTCAAGTTAATCCGTATTCTTTCTTTTGTTGGAAAGAACAGGAAAAAGAGAATGAGAATGAGATATAAGGCTTGGGATTTCAGAGCATCAATGGAAAAATAGATCAAAGACACGTGTGAGTAACCCAGAAGCTTGAATCCTGAGCTTTCTATGGGTGTTAACGACTTTCTATTTTTGTTCTCAACTGTCCGGGTATTTTGTCAGAATTAACTAATCCTGGATGTCTGTAGTGAGAAAGTTATCCTTGACAGTTGTTTTTCATTTTTTTGATGACTGTTAACGAATGAAGGAGCCATGGAGGAAAATATTATAGGAACTTTCCATTGTTTCTTTCCACTGACAAGGGATTTTTGGATTTTATTCAATTTTTAAATTGATCCAAGCGAATTTATTTATACTGAATCTGACAAACTCACGAATATTCTATACTTTCCCACGACATTCAATGGATTGAAATCCGAACAACAAAGAAACGAACACACTTTCCTTTTTTAATAATGATTTAACCTTTAAAACAAAGAATATAAAATGAAACCACACCTTAAATTGTAAGATACTTTTGAGCTTCAAACGACCATTGTACCATAGAAACTCTTTTCATTTCAATCAAGAAACCATGATATCATAACTTGATTTCCCATGAAAGATGTTTTTGCTCAATATGAATCACTTACAATAGTACATCGTCTCTTGTTACGTTGAATTTTGCAGGATGATCATCTCTATAGTGTTGTACTAAAGAATGAAACAAGTTTCCCTGCTTACATTGCAAGCAGATAATGGACAGTCCTGCCGTCCCTCAAACTGTGAGTTCCTAGTTCTTTGCACCAAAACCCCGAGGGCTTGGCCTTGTTGGTGCCGGATCTGCAAACCGCCTTCTCAATTTTGATCTCCTCTCTCTTCTGGCAGTGCCTGTAGGAGCCTATTACGTGGGAGAAAATGAAAACATCAATTATTATAAGAATATAGCTTGCCTGAAAATAATTGAATGGACATTACGAGTCCTGTTAGAATTTCGTCATTGATATATGGGTTTATAGTTATATGGCACTGTCTGAATAAGTATGCACTTGCAGAAAAGGCACCTTTTCTTCAGCTTTCATTGCATCCTCGAGATTGCTCAATGTTGGAATAGATCCGCCCTCCATGATACCCATCAAATTCTTCATGCGAGCACGCATTTGGAAGAGTTGAGCAACAAGTTGACTCACCTATTATTGATGCCAGAAAATGTATCTCATTCACAAGTAGTCCAAATTTAAAAAATGTACTAGTAGAAGCAATATATACCTGCTGCTCAGTTTTACCAGAAGCTTGAGCAACTCTTTTCCTTCTTTCAGGAGACTCAGCCAACAACTCCGGCTTCTCCCTTTCCTCTGTAAATAAACAAGAAAATAAGAAAAGTTTAACAGAAACCAATTTGACAGGAAAAGGAAAAAAAAAAAAAAGAAAGAAGCAAATCAAGAGATGGCATCTCAAAGTAAGTACAGACATATTTATCAAAACTTATATGCTGTTTCCTCACAACCATAGTTAATCATCAATGCCAACTCTTAAATATGCATATAGCAACAATAAGTTGCAGAAAGAACCTCATCAGGGAAAAATGTATAGCATGCTACACTGATTTGGACCATTTTTGGCAAAAGCAAGAAGTAACTAGTTGCACAATCTAGCTAGTCCAACACCAAAAGGAAACATCCATGGAAGGGTGAGTACATGATTTGATTGTACATAGCAGGACCCAGCATTATAACCATAGATAGACCTGGTCCAAATAAATTTGGCAATTTCAAATGAGAAAGTGAGAGAGGGTAATGAAAAAAAGTAGAACTTTCATCTTCTTTTCAGGTATGCTCAGCTCTTCATAGTCTTTATCTCCTATCAGCCTCAGAAACCAAGACATAACAGAGTATGCACTGGTAAAACATAAGTGTAGATCAATACTGCTTCATCTTTTTGTTTACATTTTTATTCCGAAAAAAAGGGGCTGTGTGTACAGCAGTACCACTTGATAGTTAAAGAAGCAAAGGTCAAGGTTAATCAAATAAACTTAAAACAAGAAAAAATATGCTTGGTCAGGTTTTATACTTCAAATTGCCACAGTAAAAGCAGTTAAAGTAAGATACCTGGTGTCATGGCTTCAATCATTGCCTCCGTTAATTTTAAACTCTTCTCTGCTTCTCGAACTTGGGCAGGGGTAACCTGTTTGTGAACATAGGACATCAAATCAGTTTCTTCCTACAGTCCATAGACTTTCATTTTTTAAGAAAAAGAGTAATAATTGACCAATACACAAAAGACTGCTATTATAACGCCAAAGAATAGGAAACCCAACTTTCATACCTTTCCCATGCCAGGGATCATTCCAACAACACGAGTCATGGAACCCATCCGTGCAACAGTACGGGTCTGCTTTAGGAAATCATTGAAGTCAAACTTTGTACTCATTATCTTCTTTTGCAGCTCTTCAGCATCTTCTTGGCGCATCTAAACAGGCATTTTGATTAAAACTTATCTTGATGTGTTTTATTTCAAAGGGTATGGAGTGAAATTCACTTAAAACTTACAACTTCCTGCGCCTTTTCAACAAATGAGAGAACATCTCCCATTCCCAAGATGCGTCCAGCCATACGATCTGGATAGAAAGGTTCAAGGTCCTCCATGCGCTCTCCACGTCCTACAAGCTTGATTGGTTTCCCAGACACCTGCAGTGTTCAATAACATAGAATAGACGTCAATGACCAAATTTGCCACCAAGAAATGTATAATAACTACTGTCACAATCTTCAGGTGTTTTATGAAATGTCTTCCCCAAGGAAGAGATTCTATAACAAAAACTCCAAGTGAAGAAAATCAAAGGAAATGGTAAGGCGAACCTCTTTAACACTTAAAGCTGCACCACCTCTAGAATCCCCATCTAGCTTTGTCAAAATGGCACCGGTAATCCCTATCTCAACATTGAATGTTGTGACCAAGGCTGTGAATTCAAAAAAGAACAAGAGAAGAACATCATGGACTTTTCAGTCATTGTCTTGACAATAGCTAATATTAAGTAGGTAAATAGATACATAGATATGTATAATCAATCAAATGGATTCAAATGAGTAAACTTCAACTATAAACTTTCAATGTTATTCATGTATGAATTTGGCCAGCTGCCCGGCGTTCTAAGTAGAACATTTAGCCAATCAATTGCTGCAGGTCTGCTTGAATGAGATACATGTTCTATAAATATAAGTACTCAAATGTACATAATACATAATAGGATCAAGATTTAAGAGATTCTTAGAATAAAAATAGTCATAATATCTATTAATGAATAAACGAGAAAAAAAAGGCAGTGGTATATTAAAAGAGAAAGTCTGAAGTCCGAGTACCAGCAGCTTCTTGGCCAGTCATTGCATCCACAACCAGCAAAACTTCTGTGGGATTCAATACTTTCTTCACTTCTTTCAACTCATCCATCATTGCTTTATCTATCTGTTCAATACAAGAAAAGAATTTGCATGGAAGATTAACTTGAGGATGCTGCATCATTTAAGAATCATTGGAAATTTCATGACGGATGCTATCATATTACCTGGAGCCTTCCTGCAGTATCCATTATCACTACATCTATCTTCTTCTTTTTGGCCTCTTCTAAACCTTGCTTTGCTATTTCAGATGGTTTAACCTCAGTCCCTACTGAATAAACAGGAACACCCACCTGTCACAAGCTATAACAAGTATGAGAAATAATACTTTTTGGGAGAAGACAAAAGAGAAACAACCTAATGATGGGTAAATATAATTGTCATAACCAATCAACAAATTTCTCAATTCATGAACTAAACTGGAACTATGGTCACAAGGCATAAGCCAAGAGGGGAGATTACAAAATTTGGATAGATAAAGTTATCATTATTAATTTACTTGCACTATCTTATGACTCATCAGTCAGGTAATTTTAACTTGCCTGAAACCAAAAATAATTCCATTTGAACTAAAATCATTCAGAAAATGTTTCAACAAGATACCTTTTTGCTAGAAAGCTTCTATGATAGCAGTTTTTGTTTCATTTGTTCAGTCTTAGTGAATAATAATTGTTAATGTGAGCAAACTATTGACATCTACAAACTAATAGTAGATGATTCACATCAAGACAACAAGAAATTTCAGTCTTCATTCCTCCATCTTGGAAGTAAGAGAATGTAAAATTCCATGTTTTAACCTCACAAATGAGCACCTCTAGCAGGTAAAAGTGCAACTCTAGAGCTATCACCAAACATATTTGACTAAACAATCAGAAAATCTTCTTTGAAATCTAATAGAACAAAAATTCATTTGAACGAAAAGTGACAAATGAAATCATATAACACTAAAGCAACAAGAGAATTTTATTGACAATGAAAAACCTATACCTGTTCACCCAAAATAACAAGTTGGTCGATAGCAGCAGGTCTGTATACATCTCCTGCAATAAGCATGCAACTCTTATCCTGTAGTCAACATTATGCTTCAATGTCAATTGAGGCTTAAGGAAAAAGCGAAACTTGTCTATATGGACCAATACAAATGGCACCTGTTTCTTAAGATAATTAGCTAACTTAGCACAAACAGTTGTCTTCCCAACCCCTTGCAGACCAGCCAATAGTATAACAGTGGGGCCAGATTTTGAAAAGACCAGTTCAGAAACCTCTCCTCCCATCAATTTCACCAGCTCTTCATGTACAATCTGCAACCAAAAGAAAACAAAAGTGATATACACAAATCAAACATCAAAGGCCATTAAGATAGTTCTCAGCTTTATAGCATGAATGAGGAAACAAGGAGACAATAAAGTACCAACTAAAGGCAATAAGACCGGATGCAAAATCCAGCTACCAAGGGTGTCAACTAGACATGATAAACAAACTCATCGAAAGCTTTCTTAGAGGCTTACTTAGCAAAGTGCATTTTGTTGATAGAAGTTCATACCTTAACCAATTGTTGATCAGGCTTCACTCCTCGAATAAGGCCAACTCCAACAGCCTGGTCACTTACAGTTTGCACAAACCTTCTAACAACAGGAAGACTCACCTGTTAACAGACACCAACTGTGTTATTAATATGTTATTACAGAGTGAAAATTGGAAAAAAAAACCCAAGAATTCCAACACCACTCACTTACATCTGCTTCCAAAAGCGCTCTCCTAATATCACGCATTGGCTCCGCAATGTTCTCCTTTGTCAAAACCTCTGAACCAGAACAAGTTCACCACCCACGTTTTGTTATTCACAGAAAGTCAGTGTTTAATTTTTTAAAAAAATTTTCTGATTTTACTTTCAAAAACAAAGGGTAAGTTGCAAAAATAACAAACAAATCAAAACCGGAAAAAAAAAAAAGAAGAAGAAAAAATAAAAAGCAAACCTTCTCCTTTAAGCTTGGTCCAAGCAGCTTCGAGGCCACTCGTTAGCTGACCAAACATTTCAGCTCTTACAACACCTCGCAATTCTCTCCTTAAAGTAACCGTCTTGGAATTTACCCACCCCCATATCTCTCTCTGCCAACAAATTATTTTTAAAAAATCAAAACTTTAGCAATTGAAAGACCAAAAGACACATGCTTTTTAGCTTCTTTTACGCATTTTCTCGACAACCAAACAGAAAGGTAAGTATAAATGGTAAAATTACATTGATTTTCTTTTACTTACAGAGAACAAATTCCTGCAAGGAAGGGAAACAAGATTGCTGGAACCACTACACCATGAACTGCCCAGTTTAGTTGAGTTTCTCGGACTTTTGTAGAAGCTTCGATTGGTCGAAAAGGAACCCAAAGTCGCCAAGAAATGGCGGGAGGCGACGGTCGAAAATTGCATTGCTTCCATTCCCAGAGTATTTTTTTCGCTTCTTTCTGTTTTCTCTCTCTCTGGATTTTCGGACAATTTAGATATGATCCGTTATCTTCTTGTTGGATTCCCTGCTACGCGGTCCACAGTTCTATTTTACGTCTTACTTTTCCTCCAATTGCGGCATTACGTGTCCACAACTCTCAAGTCTCAACGCAGCGCTTTACTACTGGACTTCCTTCTCTTGCCCGTTTCTCCGCGCCAAAAATTTGACGGCTTCATCTTCTTTCTCGAACAGTCAAACTTCAAAACAGCATCAATTCCTCGCCGTTTTTGCTTCCTATGACTTCAATTCCATGGAACACTCAGTTAAGAGAGCTTGCAAAGCAAGGCCAATATCTTCAAGCTCTAAATTTCTACCGCCAAATGCTGCGTTGCGGTTCCAACCCAAACGTCTTCACTTTCCCCTTCGCTCTTAAATCCTCTGCTTTCCTTTCCCTTCCTTTGTCCGGCCAACAACTCCACTGCCACATCATCAAATCCGGGTGTTCCCCGGAACCCTTTGTTCTTACTGCTCTAATCTCAATGTATTGCAAATTCAACTCCCTCGAAAACGCCCGCAAAGTGTTCGATGAAAATCCATTATCAAATCAATTAACAGTTTGTTACAATGCTTTGATTTCCGGATACGCGTTAAATTCCCGGGTTTTTGACGTGATTGCTTTGTTTTGTGGAATGAGAGAAATGGGTGTTTCTATTAATTCAGTTACAATGTTGGGGTTGGTTCCGGTGTTATCAGAACCAGGGTACTTAAGCATAGGGATGTCTTTTCATTGTTGTTGTGTGAAGTTAGGGTTGAACCTTGATTTCTCTGTTTCTAATTGTTTACTAACAATGTACGTAAAAAGCGGGGCGGTTGAGTTTGGTAGGATGTTGTTTGATGAGATGCCCAAAAAGGGTTTGATTACTTGGAATGCTATGATTTCCGGGTACGCCCAGAATGGACTTGCGGCTAATGTTTTGGAACTTTATAAAAAGATGGAAGCTTCCAAGGTGTGTCCAGATGCGGTTACATTTGTTGGGGTTTTGTCATCTTGTGCTCACCTTGGTGCTATTAGTGTTGGTCGCGAGGTTGAACAGCGAATAGAGTCTAGTGGACTTGGTTTGAATCCGTTTTTGAATAATGCACTGATTAACATGTATTCTAGGTGTGGTAATTTGGTTAAGGCTCGAGCTATTTTTGATGGTATGCCTGTGAAAAGTGTGGTTTCATGGACAGCGATTATAGGTGGCTATGGAATGCATGGATATGGAGAGATTGCGGTGGAGTTATTTGATGAGATGATTAAGAGCGGTATTCGGCCTGATAGTGCTGCATTTGTGAGTGTTTTGTGTGCATGTAGTCATGCAGGGTTGACTGAAAAAGGCTTGGATTATTTTGTTGAAATGAAGATGAAGCATCGGTTGCAGCCAGGTCCAGAGCATTATTCTTGTGTGGTGGATCTTCTAGGTCGGGCTGGTCGCCTAAATGAAGCTTTGGAGCTCATTAAATCAATGCAGGTAAAGCCAGATGGTGCAGTCTGGGGGGCCCTTTTGGGTGCCTGCAAAATTCATCAAAATGTAGAGATAGCAGAGTTGGCTTTCGAACAAGTTACTAAGTTTGAGCCTACAAATATTGGTTATTATGTTCTATTATCCAATATTTACTCTGAGGCCGATAATTTGGAGGGAGTATTAAAGGTTAGAGTAATGATGAGGGAGCGGAAGCTCAAAAAGAATCCAGGATTTAGCTATCTTGAGTATAAAGGGAGAGTACACCTTTTCTTAGCTGGGGACAGAAGCCATCCTCAGAAAGAGGAGATATATAGAATGGTAGATGAGCTGGAAACTTTGGTGAAAAAACTTGTTGGCTGTAAAAACGATGAAGAAAGGAGAAATAAAGAACTGTTCCTTGGGATGGGTGTTCATAGTGAAAAGTTGGCGATTGTGTTTGGACTGTTGAACTCCAAGCCAGGGACAGAGATTATCGTGATAAAGAACCTTAGAGTGTGTGAAGATTGCCATTTGTTTCTCAAGGGTGTCAGCAAGATTGTGGATCGTCAACTTGTTGTTAGAGATGCAACCCGCTTCCACCACTTCAGAGATGGACTATGTTCATGCAAAGACTACTGGTAATATTCACTTGAGGTCCATACTGCAAAATCTACACTCCCTGGTCCTCTATAGAAGGATATCCCAAGACGTTCTCGAAGTAGTAGAAAATATGCAGCAAGAAGACTGGAGATTGGAGTTTCAAACTGTTTGAAATTGCAATTGAGAATTATGTCAGCAATTGTAAGCCTGTGGATTGCCGGTTCAGCTTTGTGGCTGCAATAATATATTGTCAAATGCATTAGCTTTGGGCATCAGTTTACAGTTCATAGAAGGGGCGGTGATGAGAAGATAACACCCTTGACGGAGGGCTTCTAGAGAAGGGGTGGTGATCAACCAGCCACGCTTGAGGTTAATTGATTGATCAATGCATGCCCCCTGTTTGCTAAGCAGACTTCTTGTGATCAGCAGCCAGAATGGCTGGGAATATTGCTAATTAATTTTTGTCATTACTGATCTCGGTTTATAAAAGGGGAACCATTTTGATGTACTAACAAATAAGGGCAGATAGCCGCTGGAGCTTTCCCTCAAGTAGTGGTGGATGAGAGTGATTAAAGATTTTGAATTTTAGAAGACAAAAGCATGCGGGCAATGTTAGAGAGATTATCTGTCAAGCTTCTTATTTCCAGCAATACTTGTAGAATCATGCATCCGATTTCTCACATATACTTGGAAGTTTTGAACAAGTCAGTCAACTTGCCTCGACTCTTGAACTGATTTTGATGCAAAATCAGTAGAAACCTAGATAAGTTTATGCAAAGCCTGCAATTATCTTATCCTTGAGCCCCCAAAACCAGCTAAACAAAACTTTGACAGAATGATTAAGCTCGGGAGCAGATATCTCTAATTTTTCCTTAATTTTCTTTGTTTCGTGCTATAGAATGATAATTTTAAAAAATTACAATAAAAATGCTAAGAAACAATACTAATTACACCATTAACAATGGAACTTTACAATGTTACAGAAATTTCACTACTATGTCTCGACCTATAGGAACTGCAGCAAAAGCTTCTATTCTGAGGAATTGAAGATTACTTCACCCAATCCAGATAGTGAGAGAGTAGATATGAGTATATATATCAATACATTTTAATAAAATTTATAAAGCGCAAGTATAGTGCATTTCTGTTATTGCTCAATTATGCCACCAAGGACTAGAACTGCATCAGTTCCAGAGACACAAACATCTTCAACAAATGGAATGGTTTTCCGCACAGTTAATTTCATTGGCCTATTTGCTTCACCTACGAATAAAACATCTTTAATATTTTAGCAACCATGTATTCTACAACTCTCTTAAACCAATAAGAATCAGAAACCAACCTCCAACAATTTTATCCTTTTCCGTGCAAATGGCAACATAATGAGAAGCAGCCACTTCCAGGAGTGCAAATTGCCAATTGTTTGGGAGGTTCTTGGGATCATCAGATGATTCAACAATTACCTCAGATGCCTGAGAATGTGGCTAGTGTTAATAAAAAAACATTTAGATACATCAGTGGGATATGTTAGGTCATAACCAACATAATAACATCCTGAATCAATTTCCAGAGGAACAAATCACAGCATTCAGTGGCACTTTTTATTTTTCATTTTACATGCATCGGTTACTTCTATTCTTCTATTTCGGTTGTTACTTCTGATAAAAAAGCTCAGCAAGAAGGTTAAATGACTAGCTCACCAATACTTTTAGTTTCCTTAATGGACTAAATGATTATTTATATTATAACCTCACCACATAGATACTGCGACACAAGTGCTGACATCTGTCTATCTATGTGGATTACCAGGAAGTTCAGGTACAAACCTCAGAAACTGAATTCCCAGGAAGATGAAAGCACCTTATAGTTGAAGCCTTGAACCGAATAGTAAAGGTCTTAAAAGGTACAGCTGAGAAGCCTTTTCCCAATGCTTTTACATATGCCTCCTGGAAATGAGATCCAGATTGTAGAAAACTTGAGAAAAATGTGCATGCACAATTTATTTTAAATTTCAACTATGATTTGTCATGCTTTGGGACAGATTTAGTATACATAATATCTTGCTTACCTTGAGAGTCCATAGTTTAATAAACTCCTGACGCTGAATTTCAGAGTCTGATATAGCGGTTAAAAGTTTCACCTCACAAGGAGAAAAATAGCGTTGAGCAAACGCTATGATATCATTCTTTATCTTTCGTTGCTTCCCTTCAACATCAATGCCAATCTACAATTAGGCAAGGAAATTGCACCAAGTTTGAGTACACAGTAACAAAACTTTTAACAGAGACGAACCAACACATTCCTTGTGTAAGCAGATCTTTACAGACCACCAGAACAACAATTGACTTACAGGCACATTTACTGTCACACCACAGGCAATCATAGAAGATGTGTGTGAGATATTGAAATGCAAAGGTGGTGGGCTGAAGTTGTCATCATTCTTCCACTCCACCTATTTAAATATGGAACAAACAAACAATTAAGACACACAAGAACATAAAATGATATTCAAAAATATAAAATGGAAGGACAATACCGCAAGGTTCTCAAACAAGCAAATCCTTTACTAGTCCAAGATATAACTCACCTCAGGTTTCCCATAGATGTTCTTCCTAAACTTCAAAGATCTTGGATTCATCTGACAATTTGTCTGATCTAGCAATACAAAAACTATTTTAGTAGTTGATGTAGGGCATGTAATATAATGATAGCAATCTAGAGTCCCTAAGATATGCATGTTGAAAACATTCTTTGCAGAAAGGCATTTCCGAATTGCTAGCAGGCCATTTACACCACTTACGCTGTTAACCGACGCATGATGCTTAAAAATAATACTTAATAAGATGAGCAAGACTATTCCTTTTGTTTGAAATCATGAATCTCAATCACAACTCCAAGTAATAGCTTGAACCTTCATGTGGTTGAAGAGAAATCAGATCACATACTAGGATTCTAGCAGTTTCTTAAACCCCCCCCCCCCCCCCCCCCCCCCCCCAAATAAGATGGTGCATCTACACACGATTGTCATATTGAACATGAATTGCGTAACTTTAATTAGATTAAAATTGAGAATTTGATCTAATCCCTTGGGCCTCAACTAACCTTGATAGATTATGCAACGTATATATAGATTAGAATATCAGATTTCAGATATACTAATTGTTTCTTATCACTTTACAACACAGCCTAAGATAAAAGAATAATATGAACAAAATAATAAGCACAACAAAAAGGGAACTTACATCTGGCAATGGTAGTGCGAACCAAGGCTCGAGCAAGCAGGGCTCTTTTCTTGAGCTGGTCTCCTCCCATGCGGTTAACATTCTCTCTTTCACATGGTGATAAGAGTTCAGAATATTGATTTAGAAGAGCCACACTCTTCACCTCATTAGGCAATATATACCAAAGATGGGTTTCCCTTAAAACACCAAAAAAAAAAAAAACATAAAATAAGAATGCATGAACGAAAAAAATTCATAACTTTAGCACAAATGTTAGAGCTTGGAACACCAAATAGCACCCACGAAAACTATACAAAAAGAGAAGCAAATTTGCGAGGCACCCATATTAATTGAGCGCATATATAACAAAAATTCTAAAAGAAAAGCAACAAATTGGCAAAACCAAAGAAGAAATCATTACATTGGAGAAGGAAGTTGCAGGGGAACCAGAGGAGGCAAAGCAGAAGAAAATTTTCTCGGAAAGCATCGTATATTCATCTCCAAGTTGACTTTGCATGAAAATAAAAACGAATTTCTAAGCTTGAAAACAACAAAAGGGAACCATGAAATGAGAATTTGAAATCAGAAATAACAAAGTTTGAGAATTAAATCTTTAAAATGCTCTCAAGTTTAGGACAGCCGGTTGTTTGCATTTTGTTACTTTCAAGAATAAAGTTGAGGGGCATGTGGGCTGATCCGCTCTTCTTCTTATGGGCTTAATTTCATTCTCTTATTGGATAGGCTCTTAGCCCAACTTTTTTTTGTCCAAAAATACAACTTTTTATTAATTTTTAATTATCTTCAAATTATGAATACTAATCTTTTTATTCTTAATTATTTTCCTAAATTATCAATACCTCCCATTTTCCAATAGATTTCAAGACCACCTGTTGATCTTTTAATCTAACCGTTGGATTAGTTTATTTTTCTTTTTCCCCTTTTCTCTTATCTACCAAAGGCACTTTTGTTTTGCCACCACCAAAGGAAATTTAAAACCTAATTTGGAAAGAAAGGATTTTTTTTTTTTTTTAAGTTCTAACGGTTTTTGGATTTTGTCTAATATTTTTTTTATCGGAACCTAAAAATTAAAAATGAGAATGCATTTTTTTATTACTTGAACCAATCATTCATTGTGAAAAGAAAGTATATTGAAAACAATACTTAGTATTAACAAAAATTTCGAAGTTAAATCATTGAGAGAAGTCTTGAGGAAAAGTAAGTCTTTAAAAATTATGATTTGTTTTTGCATTTGGCAATACAGAGTAAAATCCTCCATTGAATCAAAGTGTCAAATCTTTTACCATGAAGCAGGCAGGGAATATACCCCGAAGTGGAATTTGATTGGTCCTCAAGAAAAACATTTTAGGCTACTACAAATTTTGCCTTGTTTCTCAACCCTTGTCATGCTTAATTCGTCATTGTTTTCTAATTGCAGGATTTTTTTTTTTTTTCATTTTTTTCCTACATCAAAACTACAATCAGACAGGCACAAGGAAAAGTCACGTTCAGGTCAGCAAAACAAGAAACTTTGATCGATTAGAAGCTTTAAAAATGAGGTACAATGAACAGCAGAACATGTTAGAATGAGACCAGGAAATGTCAGTATAAAGCAATAAAAAGGTTACAGAATTTCCACCCTAAATCACATACAAGATACACCTGAACTCATACACAATATTTTCCAAAGAAAGAAACTGAAACACAACATACCAAGTTTTACCAGTTGGCATTTTCCCTCCCATCCCGATCCCATCTGTCTACAACCAAGTATCAAAGGCCTTTCAGCTCCAAGCTTCAAAAAGCTCTGCTCTTGAATTAATGTGCCTAACAATCCTTTTTCCACGACCCATTGATCGTACATTTTCCTTCTTAGATCCCTTCTTTAGACTTGAAACGCTTGATTGACCCCTTTTTTTGCTCTTTCTAGATGTACCACGGTGGCCACCTTTTTGGAGTTCATTTGCCAATGTGTTCACTTGAGAAACCACAGTGCAAGGACAGTCATCATCAACTAGAGATCGACTTCCAGCACAAATGTTCTCGATTGAAGTTAGGTAACTTTGAGAGCTACATTCGGTAGTCAAATTCTCTTCAGCAGAGTGAATGGGGCTGTCTATAGCAGGTTCTTGAGCAACAAAAGCTTTCCCTCCTTCACTTTTGTTTTTAACCTCCTCATTGACATCTTTGTGTAGTAGGGAAGAGCTTTGCTGTCCATTCTTATCAGAAGGCTCCAATGGAGAAACAGAAGTAGAGTCTACCATAGAATCTTCCCTTTCTTTAAGTGTTCTAATAATAAGTGTCTCAAGAAAATTCATCACCTGGACTGCATACATCAATGCAGTTAGAGGATCAGACATCTGCAATAAACAGCAGTAGTGGAGGTTATTAAACCATGAATGGATCAGATTGCAAGAACAAACCTACATGATATTGGCTATCACCACACAACCCTAAATTAAACTAAAACTTTGATGAAAAAGAATTACTATCAGAAAAATATACTGTCATGTTTATAAGGAGGAAGACCTTTGGTATGCTTCAAGGTGCCCCAGAAAGGGCTTTTCTGAAAGTAGAATAAACTCTTAGTCTTGAAGTTAGATCATTTATCAGATTAGTAAATGAGAGTGCTTTTCTAATAAATTCCGATTTCCCCCATGTTTTAAAAATATAAAAATGCTGTGAGTTTGTACGCAAGGGTATAGGGGATGCATCCATGTGAACTAGTGTCAAATTATATGCTTAAAATAGTTAGCAACTTTAAGGTGAGAAATATGGAGAACACATTGTAGAGCAATTCAATAAAGCTTTATCAACTACATCAAATTGGCTCAAATATCAGTAACCAATAATTGTACATGAAGTTTGACATGCATATTTAAAACCACAAAAAGATATTTACTCACTTGAGTCATGTTTGGAGCAAACACCATGGCGACATTTCGTGCATTCATCTTGTTCATATGTTCCAGTTGCACAACATCAGCCATTAAATTTATTGCCCAATCAAGTAGAGCAGCTTCCGTTGGAGGAAGGAGCCTTACAAGCCGAGCACACTCTTCTTCTGACTGGGATTGTATTACCTGCTCTGGAGTAAGAGAGTCCAAGACACCACTAGGAAGTTCTCTAAACCAAGCCTGTAGAATTATAAAAACATCAACCAAATACAAAATTCTAAACATCATTCTGAGGTATCTTGACAGCATTCTCAGCCCATGAACCAGTCCTTTTGATAGTACAGTTCATTCTCAATATTTTAATTACTCATAATAAAAATAAGCCTGATAAAATACAACAAGCAGAAACACTTATGTACCCAATATAAATATGAAAAACATGCTCATAATACCAAATAAGACCAGCAGCTTTTAAAGAGCAAAGAAAATACCTTTATAAGACCTGCCAAGCAATGTACATCTATCCCATCTGGTATTACTCCCCTATTTAGTTGTTCCCTGACATACTCCTCCTGACTGTTCTCTCCATTAATTCTGAAGATTCCTTCTGCCTAAAGAAATAAATATAAGAATTTAGTTATTAAAATTGATACTTCAAGCAGGCAATAGTAGATAAAAGATAGATAGTCACAAACCTGGAGGCCTCCTTGGGCATACAAATGCCTTTGCACCAGGAGTAGTATCATTGGCACACTATTCCCTCTAGAGTCAAATGAAAGCTGCATAGATTCTGTCGAAACTCCAAATACATTTGCACTGCACAAGAATGGTATCTTAGTGAATGAAATAAAATTAGCAAAAACACTGTTGGATGGAAAGCTGATAAAGACATTAATAGCAGTGGTCACAAAGCAAGGTATCATCATTTCTATCTCCATACATTCACTATATCCATGGTATGAACTATCAAAATGTCCCTGGTCTTCAAACTGAGCAACATGAATCAAACAATGAAACAAACACAAAATAGATATAATTTCACTAAGGTTTACTCATTATAAAAAAAAAAAAATTAGGAAAGGGTACCCAGCACCCAATTCCTAAGTGCTTCAATAGAAAATGCCCAGCAGGGCAAAAAGGCATACAATGCAGAGAAGAACTTTAACATTTGTGGAAGAAATTTGCATATACAAACTGTTGCAAACTGTCAAGTTCATTAAGATTTTAATTGGGAAAAGCAATGGCCACCTTTATTACTAAAATTCCATATAAGAATCAAGGCCTCAAAGAAATTAATCACAATTCGAAGCCCTAAAATGGATGGATGTTTACAACAACATTTTCTTCATATTTACGTAAGAAAAGGGAAAATACTAAACCATTTCTTTCGTAGAAAAAATAACATAAAAGTTAAGCAGACCAAATTATATGAATGTGAAACAAAGAATTCAAGAGAGGGGGAAAAATTATTGAGCAAACTTAAATTCACAAAAGAATTTCAAGAAAACATCCACATTAACCAATATAACGAAACACCAGAAAATTTTTCTTTAAAGACTACGTTTTTATTGACAATCAATAACCAATTAATCAAGAAAGACTCAAATCGTGACAAACCTAGACGATAGTTTCAATGATAATTTTCAAGAACAAAAAAGGAACCTTCATTGATAAACTTACCTGGCACTAGGGGCTCTCCTTGGGACCTCAGGCTCAAACTCAACCGGTAAACCAAGAAATCCATGGAATCTATCAAAAGTCACATGAGCAACATGTCTAACATTGGTAGGCAACCCAATTTCCATTGAACAAAGCTCTTTACTTTCAGAAATGCTACACCCAATCAAAGACTTCCTAAAAGCAGCCACCAAAAGTGTTAATAAAGACAGCTGATCTCCTTCCCTGTCCCTTTCTTTCCTTTCTTCCTCTTGCCTACTCTCTTCTTCTTGGTCACTTTCCACAGTGCTTACACTGGAGTTAATAAGGGCATGTGGAGTGGAGGTAGAGCTTGAGGGTGAAGAGAAGTGAGATTGGGATGATTGGAGTACTTCAGTCATTGTGTTTTTTTTTTTCCTTTACTGGGGACAAGAAACAAACTTTTCTATGGAAAATTTGGTTTCTTTGGAAGGACTTAATGGAACAATGGGATGTCAAGATTTGGTGTCTACGTAGAGTTGGATTGAAGGAAAGATTTTGGACGGTAAGAAGCAACTATCATCACTTCTTTCAGTTTTTCCTTGTTTTAATTTAATTTTCTTGGCTGGCTATGGCTTGAGCATTGAAGAAGCAAAGTTAAAGATTCAAAATTTAGAGGAAATGAAGACAGAGGCTTGGAGAAGAAATGGAGAGAGAAACCTGGCACCGGCTACATTTGCCCCAAAACCCCATCTTTAAGCAAATAGGGGCGTAAGTACCAATAAAAAAATAATCAAAAAGGCGCACTGCTTCTCCACACTAATTTATCGTTTGTCTTTGTTCCAAAGCCAATGATATGTTGCCATCTAATCACATAATGAATCATTTCTTTTAGCAGCTTGACATTTGATTATTTGGGAATCATAGAGATGATATGATAATTACATGCACACCTTTATATTTGAACAGTTCCATTAGATTACATAGTTTTCTTTTTAGTAATTTTATTTTATATTTGAATTGAAATTAGATCATATTTATTGAATTAAAAATTTAATATTCTATAACATATCTATCAACAGATCTTTAATATTTTTTTCCAATTTCATTTAATAATGTGTATCATTTTAGTTCATACTATAATTTCAATGTATCCCAATCAATCTTTAGACAATATGTATGGGTTTCTACTTTCTATTTTGAATTATTATAATGCAAACAGATTCAATGAACATTCTAATTTTGGTAGACTTAACAATGAAAATTTTAGAAGATCTGGGAATTTGAATATATAAATAGGATTTGGTAATTTTTTAAGCAAAGATGACAGACAATCCCAACATAAAGAAAGGTTGTCTTTACTAAATCCAACTGGTTCTGACATGTGAAAGAGCCCTTATCCTAGTCTTAGTTTAACTCTATCATGTCAGGCTCTGGGTCCCACCAGTTTTCCTAGCAAATGAAAATTTTGAGGTACCCCAGCTCAAAACTCAACAAAATTGTCCCCTCATTTTGCTTTCAGTTTACCACTCAAAGGAGGAACCAATGAAGCTAGTGTATAGATTTAAAATTTATTGTAGGCAAGTAGTTAAAGATTTAAAATTTGAATATAAAGTATATAAAATTTAATTTTTATAATTTTTAATTAGTAAAAAAATTAAAAATTCAAAAAATTTAAAAAAATTTGTAAATTTTTTTTTTATGAATTAATAATTTATTCTGATTTGAAAGATAAAATAAATTTTTTATTTTTAAATTTTTATCCAAAAAAAAAACCCTTCTTTGATTAATCACTGCCAGAAGATTTGTTCATTTGACCAAGTTGCAACCAGGCAAGTTCATTAGAACAGGATAAAAAGCAAGTATTGGTGAGCTTTTAAAAGAAAAGTTCAAGTTTGCTAACATTGATGTTAATAATGGTTAGTTAATTTATGCATAATTAAGTTAAAGATGTGATTACCAACCCTATTTTCTTCATTGGGAGAAAGCTTTTTTTTTTTTTGGGTAATTACAACTAAGGTGCCATTTTAACTTTATAAAGCAATGCTTCGAAATATTTCATAGAATATCTTGGATCTCTACGTATTTTAAATTAAATCGAAAAACATATAAGAAATACAGAGAAGTTCGCAGTTTCGATTAGACAACAATCGCTGAGAGGTTTGATTCATTATGATCTCAAAAAATTTGGATCCACCACTTAATGAGCTGTAAATATAAATCATAGATATACCTTTTATAACTGTCAACCCTTCAAAGCCGAGTTAAGTTATTGTATCCATATAATTGATTTTCCGTTGTGATGAAGCTTCAAACACTTCCCTTTCAAAAGGGTCAAAAGGGTGTTGGGACTCAGCAACGGGTCCTTGGTGCCTTTTCAAGGACTCCCAGGGACAGCCTAAAGAACAAAGGAAAAAGAAAAATGAAAGTGGGAAGGAGCTGTTGTCTAATACTACTAGTTGTTGAGAGCTGCTGCATGCAAAAAATAAAACTTTAAGCGAAGCTGCCCGTTAAAAACTCTACGGTATATTTTCCCTTGGGAGATTAAGTTTCACTGTTTCAAATTCAAATCCAACTTCGCGGGCATCCTTCATCTGTATACTTCGTACCCAAAAAAAGATGGCAGCCTTTGCGGCTTTGCCCTTTTGGCCTTTTCCAAGTGATTGTTAAACATCAATGAGATGGCTTCGTAGAATCATGCTTGTTAAAAGGTAAGTGCCAAGCAACAGTTGAGATTGAATTCTACTATCCAAGGAGAGGAAAACGAAAGGGCTGCTGCCCCTTTAAAGGAAAAGATAAGCTTTTTAAACCCCCATGCTTTCGTTAATTGAAAGGGGAAATCAACTATCTTCGCTTACCAAGGGTGGTTGTTTCTTCCCTTTTTCTTTTCTTTTTTGGAAAATATACCAATAATATATACAAAAGATAAATTGCTGTTCGATTCTCAATATAATTGCCAAAACCCAACGGCTATAAACGATTAAACGACAACTTATTATTTTCCTTTTTATCAAAGACATCTTCGATAAAATTGCTCATCAATTCACAAAACAAACCATCCATGTGCAAGTCCAACAGCTGGACTTTCCAGTTCCCACGATGGAATAACAACAAGCATCTCTGAGTCTCCATTTACTTCAAGTTTTATTAGTGATTCGAACTTATCAAATTTTCTGTTAGTGAAAACAAAATTTTCCGAGACCGACAATGGTAGTTATTTTCTGAATAAGCTAGATGGAGGTAAGCTTGCCTAGTTCAATTACCTCCCTCAAAAAAGCCCTTTTTTTTTTTTTGAAAAAAAAAATGAAGGTGTTATCAAACTATGGATAGGAATTCATCTAATGCCAAGCTCCAGGGGCAAAAGAAGTGAATGCATTAAAGTGCATCAAGGACCAGAAACAAGCTTTAACATATGCAGAACCACATGCTTCAATCTAGGGCTGAGCATTAAGAATAAATACCACTGTTACCATCCTCTACATTTCATTAACCAGGGAAATCCATCTAAACTTCTACAAATTCTCAATTACAAAACATAACCCATCCCAAAATAGCAGACTAGAAGCAATGTTATCCAAACAACACGGCATTAAAGAGATACATTAAGTGAATTCCAAATTTCCAAAAGAGAAGCCAGAATCACTGCATTGTGCCTACAGGTTCAAGTGCTTCAACAGTAACAACACTATTTCCTCTGATCACCTGCAGTAAATTCACATCAATAACAACAAGGCTAACAACGAAAGGATATACCTTAATGACAATTTAAACATTGACCAGGGTACGTAAAAGAAAAAAAAAATTAGGAGACTCACCACCATGCCTATGTCAGTTTTCTCATTGCCATTCACCTCCACAGTGTTGTCAACCACTAGATTCATAAACTGATCAAACCCACGAAGCGTACCAACAACCATCCGATTTGCATTCAGCTTGACTGCAGTATTAAATACCAATAGAATTCACACAATTAAATTGGTTCCTCTGATGCCTACTACAAATCTGCAATGTATGTAAATCAACAATCTGCAAGCTCATAAGCCATAATAAGTAGTTTTTATTTTATGTATAAATATTACAAGGTTTTCCCCTTCTATATTTTATATTTTATAGTGGCCTACAAAGTGCAAATTACAAGACCAACTAACAGCATCAAGCAACAAATTCCTGACACACTAAGGCATGGAGGTATTAGAAATACCATAATAATGCATACTTAAATCTACTATCTACTGTAGTTCATGAATTCATCAATCTTCAATTATGATCCATACAATAGATTCTTGTAGATGAAATTTTAGAACCATCAATATCCACAAGAGTCTAAAAGATTGAAAAATATACAGAAAATGAGCTCAAGTTCTGTTAACCTCGTGAGAACATCTCAAAAAGAGGAGCAAAGTCTTAATACCTTCATGTGCAATCGAGCACCTAATCCCATGTCCCATAGGACACAGTCTTTAACTATCATAACCCAGAAACAGACCTTCTAATGGACCCAAAATATGATATTTCATAGAGTAGGACACCCTCGAGTCTAAAGTCTCGACTCAAATCTTACAACAAACTCACAAAGTGAGAAAAAAGCGTGAAGACGGAACAAAGAAAACCAAGATTTAAATCACAATTTAGGTGCAGAGAATCAAAAGGGGCATTCGCTTACTATTAGAACTGAACTATTACACCTACATTTAGAACCCTTTCAGTTAAAATTACCCAAACACTTAACTCAACCAACTCAGCTTAAAGAGGCATTGATGATCGTGCACGAGACATTTGAATTCGGGCTTAAGCGAGCTACTATTGGAAACAAGCAACAAAAAATGAATATAATCTAACTTTAACTAAATAGTAGTATAAAAATGACACAAGTAATAGCAAAGCATTAAACTTACTCTGGAGTTTCTTGTCCATGTACCTGATATAAGCAACACCACCAATAAAAAGAAATTAGAAATCGAAGAATCGACGGAAAAGAAACTTAAAAAAAAAATGAAATTTAAATGAGAGTATGCAAAAGAGCTTACTTTTTGAGATCCGGAGGCTGGCCAGATCTGCTCATTGTGACAGAAATTTGGTCTACTGCTAAGTGCGAGTGCGAGGACTGTAGGATTTGGGGAGGAGGAAAGGGATTTGAAATTTTGATTCTCAGAATCAAAATTAAAAACCCTAGAAATTTGAAGGGCCTGGGCTTAAACATGAGGCGATTTTGGAAGCCCACGCGTGAAAAACAAAATGGATTTGAGGTCAATTGGGGTGCTGCTTGAATCGAACTCGGGACCTCTCGCACCGGAAGCGAGAATCATTCCACTAGACAAAGCAGCCTTTGACTTGAATGGTCCCACAGGAACTTTGATCGAGAATAAATGCCAAACAAAGGGCTAAAATTTTAACACATTATTTGTGAGCATTTTCCTTGTAAATTTTAATTTATTTTTATTAAATCATTAACATTTAAAAAAGACTAATAAATGACATCTTTTTTATGCTTTTAATGCGAAATTACTCTTTTTGTATCAAAATAAAAATATTTTTTAGATTTATCATTTATATCAAAGTTAAACACTTAACAAACTCAACTCTATAAGTTTTTTAAAAAAATGATATGATAATAATACTAATTGATTTTTAGATTTACACACAAACTATATGTTATATGATGGAGTTATTTAATTAATGGCTGTATTTTTTTTCTAAAATTATATAATTTTATAATTGTAATTTTATTTATATAATTTTAACTGATTTTTGTCCAATATTTGATTTAAAGATTTTGTTTGCGTTGTCTAAAACTATAATATAAAGGAGTATATTCTTAAAATATTAAAAAAAAAAATTGTTTTTCTTATTTAAAATTGTTTAAAATTAAAAAAAAATAAAAATCCAATTAACAGATTATAATATCACATAATAGTCGAAAAACCTTCTTTTGATAAGAATTAAGAAAACTTTTGTTTCCTTAAAAAAATTGTTTAAAATTTTTAACATAATATTATCTTTACTAGTGCTCAAAAGTTTCAAGTTCCAAATCGAGGACTTTGAGTCAAGAAGCGTTACAAATGGTCTACTTTACTGACTAATAATAGTAATTGATGATCTTTGTTCTAATACTGCGTCTCTCCGTTTCCCATCCTGTAATGGTGAACAAATTCCACAAGATGACCCACCACACTCTCACTCTAATCTTCCTAAATTTCCAAATCCTCCTAATTTGACCGATGATTACATGCTTTCCATGGCAAGATTATTATTGATCGTCAAGTTACATAAAAATCTGAATTCGGAAACATGAGACCAGCTCAAAAACATGAACATAGGTTTGCTGTTTATGCTATATTAATAAACAATTTTTTTTTTCTTATATACATGAAGAGCATGGTCTAGGGAATAGATAGAAACCATTGAAAACCATGGACGGATTGGAATTGGATTGGTTTTGCTCTGGACAAAATAAACGAGTTTTCAAATTCAAAGAAGCTTCCATTTTTTTTTCCGTGGATGTGGTCGTGCCTTTCGTGTAGAGCATGATCATGGGCCATGAAGAATAACCTTAGTCCTTGAAGTTATGGTTTTGCCTTAACTTTAGTCAACTCAGTTTGTCATCTAACTCATTTTCTACTTCGTGTTGGCCCAGCCTGTTCTATCTTCCCCCACTGCACAAGGCCTAAAATCATATCTTTTTGTAGGTGGAAGCATCCCATTTGCTAATTGTCAACGCTCAACCCTTCTACAACTTTCTTCTCTTTTTGTCATTCCAATCCTTCTTGTCTCTCATTTGACATTGAAAAAAAAATGGAAAAAGAAGAAGATAATGGCCGAACCTGCTTTCAGCCATATGTGAAGAGCTACATTTTTTGCCCTTTGCTCCTCACCCATTTTGGGGTTAGAATATCTAGTCCAGAAATGAAAATAGTAGGTGTGTTTGACTATGTTTGATTTGATTAATTAATTGGCTTAATTCCCACTTCATGGAAACCCACCAAATTTAAGACCTTCCACCAACTTTTCTCCTTGTCAATAGAAATTTTTTCTGCTTATCTACAAGACAAACAGAAATGGTAAAGTTCACTATTGAAGAATATCTATCCCTAATTCCCCATTTAACTTTAGTGTTTGATTCAATCCTGGAATGGATTATATTTCATCATGACTCACACTAAACAGAAACTGATTTGAGATTCCCACCTTAAAAAAAAAAAGTGAATAAGATAGAAGTGGTTCATTTGTTTTCTTGAAGATTTTGCTGCTGTTTTGTTGATAATCAAGAATCATCACAATGATTTGTGGTTGGCATTTTATTCAAATAAAGAAATGATTCATTAGCAGTTGATTAGTTAATACTCTTTAAAGGGTTATTTATTCCATCAATATTAATGGATTTTATGCATCTTTAGCTCTTTTACCACTCTGAGGGATAGAAAACCAAACTCTTTTTTTTAGATTCTTAGCCACCCAACAATGTTTTACCAACAAATGTGGTGCATAATGTCCTATCAATCAAAATTCAACATGGCCACATGGGGATGCACCTTACCATTGATCTCTAACATTTTTTGAAGTCTAAAGTTTGGTTCCTGTTTAACTATTGACGAGTCAAAAGTAAATATCAGAATTTTTTTACAAGTTAGAAACCATGTCCACATATTCCCAAATCCCAATTAATTAGTCAAAAGATAGACCAATTCTGAGACATTCCCTCTGTAACCACAATAAAATTCTCCCCCCCACTCATTAAGCAATAGAAATTGACACCACCTCTACTTCTAGCTCCCCACTTCTTTATCTTACCTCACTGCTCTCCCTTTCTTGCAAGTTTCAAACACAAAAGAAAAAACATGTTGGGAAAAAAGATGGTTTGCTTGAAGAAGTTAGCCAAGAAGGTGAAATGCATGGGTGGAGGTGATCGAGAGCAATCACAATATGAAAGCTTGCTAAGGGAATTTGAGCAAATGTCTCCTACAGCCTTAACCCCGTCTGGATTTTTTGCTATATATGTAGGAGAGGAGGAAGAAAGATTTGTAGTGCCAACCAGCTTCCTGTCTCATCCGCTCTTCAAGATGTTGCTGGAGAAGTCATACAATGAATATGGTTTTGAGCAAAGGAATAAGCTAATTGTTCCATGCAGTGTCCCTGCATTTCAAGAAGTTGTGAATGCTGTAGAATGTTGTAATGGGAAGTTTGATTTTGGAAAACTAGTTGAAGAGTTTCTTTAGAAAAAAAAAAAAAAAGTTGGCCTCTTATAGTACTAGGGAACTATAATCTTTAACCTATACTCTGAGCTTATAGTTCCATGAATGCATCAGACTTGTAGTTCCCTTGTATGATACACATCCAGCTCTGCTGCAGTGCTGATTTTGATCATATTAATAACTTTCCTAGGTAGATTAGATTGAATCAAGTTCAAAAGAACATGAGGTGAATTAATTCCCCAGTCCTGGTTTTTCTTCTTGTAAATATTTGCAGCAACAACTTAAAATGTGATGCCAGAAAAGTATTAGTTGGATTACCATTAGAAATCATTTTCTGAAAGCGCAAGAAGGGAATATATCCCTTTCCACTTTCTCTGCTTCTTCCTTTCTATTTCCTCCATCTCTACCAAATCAGAGACAGGTAATTGTGGCAATTCAAGTCAATAGTTTGACACTGATATTTCTCAAACTTTCTTCAGACCAAACCAATATAACCATTTTAAATTCACATTTCAAAGTTTTATGTTTAGGGATATGCACATTTGCTGCATTTAACTTCTGGATCGGAATACAAACCACATTCTCCTCCCAATCTTTTCTTTTGGCTCTAGAGGTAATAATTTGGTTTAAGGAACAACCATATCAAGAAATCTGCATCCAAAATGCAGAACATTCTGTTGAATATGATTAGAAATTAAAAATATTAAAATATTACCATATTCCAAGGTTGTTTTTTCTTCATTTGACTGATTGATATCCACTTTTGTCGAAGACATTGAAAGTCCACGGACGTGCAGCACGGGCTATGTGCCAAAGCCACATAAAATGGCCACAGTGGGGATAAACTTGAAGCTGAAAACTACGAAATAAGCCATTCCAAATGAACAGTTTTTTGGCTTTTAGAAGTATAAATTTACGATGCATCAATTCCTGCAGTAGTTTCCTGCAGTATGCAGTAGCTAAAGCATTTAACTTAAAATTAATTAATAATAAATAAAAATATTTAATTTAAATATAATATTATAATATATTAAAATTTTATTAAATATAAAATAATTTATTTTAACAAATTTTCATTACGTGTAAAAAAAATGATAAAAACTGATAAATTAAAAAAAAACAATGAAAAAAAAGCCTAATTTTGATACTATATTAAACATTCAATTTACTATCAATAGATAAAAAAATTTAACCCGAATATAAAATTATAAAATATTAAAAATTTATTAGATGTGAGATAATCTATTTTAATAACATTATCGGTTAGTAGTTTCCAGTATGCTTCTTCCGGATGGTGAACAAAGCCGTGAAATAAATGGTCAGGCAAGTTAATTATCAGCAACATGGTTCTAGCGTAGAAATAACTTGGTAAACAAATTCATTTTGTTTAAAAGTAAAAAACATGATACAGGGCAACAAGTAGAGGAAACCTCTTCAAGTCGATGAAATAAGCTTATTTGGTGTGCAAGTAAAGAGGCTTTAGCTTGGAAGAATCCGAATCTACATCTCCCAACTGCCAAGTTGCCTGATACACCTGTATTGTAGAAATCTATGAATTGACAGTTTTGCTAGTTCATTTATATTTCATATATGATGGCTATTGGCTAGTAAATAAATTGTTCGTGAGCACAATGTTCACCGAACAAAAGATCTAGCTATCATTCTCTACATTATTGATACTACCATCCGCAAGAATTCTTTTGATCGAATCAATCAGTTCTTGCATTTGTTCTCTTGAGTGCAGTGGCGCCGGATAAACGCATGCACAATCCAAACAACCATCTCGTATGGTGTCAAATATGGCAAGGGTTGGACCAACACCGTGAACAGAAGAGCACCCAACATAATCCACTAGGCCAATTTCTCCATGCAGCTTGTTGGATTCATCAATCACGGGGTCTTCGAAAACTGACATGAAGGCAGTTCTCATAGATGATGATGCAGTCAATCCAGGGTTGTCAATGGCCTTACACATGAGGAAATTTACGTCATTCATGTCCGTGAAATGCTTGTTGTTGTTCTTGGCGTTGGAAAAGGCCGAGTGGCATCTGTTGGCTAACTCCCATACTTCTTCATTGGCAGTCACGTCATATGTATTTAAGATGGCAGAATGGTAAAATCCTGAATCAAAAAAGATCACATATATATAATTATGACGTTTAATCACTTTTTTTTTTCCTCAAAACTTGATAGGATTGGGATGATAATTATGGGAATGAACTCGGACTTACCAAGATGATTGCTACTGAGAACTGGGTTAAGAATGGACCGACAGTCAATGAGGGTTACAACAGCATAGTTTTCACTTTGCTGATCAGGAAAGTCTTTAGTGGACCGAGCTGCAATCAAACCAGCAGCTGCCAGGGCTCCACAGAGTTTAATACCTCTTGATTTGCAACCCTGTAAATTGCAAATAATGTAAATTTTAAAACAATTTAACCCATAAATCATGATTTTATCAAACTAAAGAATAATCTTAGACACAAGGCCCACATCCTTTTTCTTGAGCAGCCCAAAATCCCATCCACATCATAGCCCATATGTTGTGATTGTAAATTGTGATAACGGGCCAGCATTTTCTACCCTTTCTTCGATTGGCTTTGGAACTTGTCACTTTCACATATCACAACCAGAAAATGTACAGAGTAGCCCTTAGCCCTACGGTTCTCGGTCGTTATACCGACTCTACTCTTTCCCATTAGGAAATCATTTTTAGGAATGGGAAATTAGAACCAAGACGAAAGTAATGGCACCTCTTGATCCTTAAGAACGATCCGGCTCTCTTTGGACCTTTTTGTTCACTTTAATGGGTTCCTTTTTTCCTGAGTGACTAGGCCTACCACTCGTACAAAACAATACTGAAATATAGAAAGCTGAAAGTCTGAAACTAATCTTCTGGGCCTGGCAATAAATATTTAACCTTGGGGCCAGTCGCAACGACTTGGTGAGAGCAAAGACTTGGAATGAAATAATTGATGTCATGAAACTCGTGATTCTGAAGACACCCTTTTGATTAAAGCAGAGACATGACAAGTTTCTCGACTTTAGTGATTAGTGGTGACAAGAAGTTATGCAAAGTTACAGTATAATCATATAAATCTTGAAATTACAACGTTGCAGACTTGCAGTTGGATTCAATGAAGGGAAGACACAAAAAAGACAAGAACAAAAATGAAACAGAGAAGAAAACAGTTTGTCACTTACAGCAACAAGCCTTTCAGTCTCATCTGGGTTCATCTGCAACCTCACAACCTGAGAACATCTAGCCGAATTAGCATCAACAAAGTTCAGATTCGCTAACCTGAAAGAGTTCAACGAATAGCCAAGTATGTCAATCCCACGTGCCCAAAAAGGCTTGTTAGCTTTCCCGCTGGGAATCAAATCTTCAATTCCCAAACTCAACTCTAATTCTTTCTCTTCATTTCCCTTCCCTATCTCCTCCGCCTTGGCTCTTCCACCACCTACCAACTCCAAAAATTCCCTCAACAGAGCTACCGTCGTAGCTCGGTCACAAGCTGACGTGTGCAGCCGGAACACCACCACCCATCTTGTCTCACTTAGAGTGTAAAGGCTGACAAAAAAAATATCCTGGTCAGCTTGGTCATCATCAGTGTGTTCCCATGAGTTCCTATTCATTTCATGTTCGAGTAAAAACTGGTGCGAATCAATGTTGGAATCATCTGATAGGCTTTGGAGAATGTGGGAAGTTGATGGGAGATCAAAGGATTGAACTTTAACATGAGGCTTACGAGCTGTTATGAAAGAAAAATTGTTCCTGGAAGCGTCAAAGTGGAGCCTGGAACGAAGGATGGGATGGGAAACTTGGAGCGCAGAAAGGGCTGCTTCGAATAGCGGGATATCTGGGGGATTAGAGAGGAGGAGGGACAAGACTGTGATGCCAGTGCCACCAGGCACGGCTCTGCACCAGCAATACTCGGTGCTACCAGCTGGCCTCGGAATTGGGTTTTGGTCAGATTCAAACATCCTATTGGAAAAAAGCTAAGAAAGGTTGGAGAATGATGTAAAATGAATGGCTGAGGAATGAAGAGTGGAAATTGTTAACATGAGGCCTAGCCTAAATTTCACTCTACCCCTTTAAGAAGTGGACTTTTCAAGGCTTAGATTCGATATTTAGCGCTTAAACTTTTTTTAGAGTTAGGGGACGTACGTCGATGAGATTAATTTGGATGATATTAAAGATAATAGTAAAGGTAAAATTAATTATTATAGTAATATAATTAAAGTTAATAATATAAATATTTGTTTGAATATAAATATAATGATAAGTGAATGAATTATAATGAGTTATAAAATGATTTATAAAGATATTAATTTAAATTTTATATAAAATAAAAAGTTTAAATTATTTAATTTATAAAAATTAATAAATAATAAAAATATTTTTATGATAAATACAAAATTCTATTAATAAATAATTAAAAAACAATAATATATTAAATAGTATTTCTTATTATATTAAATTATAAATTATTTTGTAATATTTTAACAAAATTAAAATAAAAAAGGAAGAGAATAAGTTAAATTAAAAGGATAAAAAAAAATTTGTATGTTTGTTAGCTGGATTTAAAATCTCTGTTTGAAAAAAACTTGTTTTTGCATCTCAAATTATACATCCAAATAGATGTTTGATGCATTCAGCACAATTTTCATAGCAAACGCATCTCCATTAGAAGTACGTTTGAAACTAAATGCAACTTTAATCTCATAATTTTTTTAGTTTTAGTCATATATTTAATTTAATAGTTAAATTTTTAAAAATTTTAATATAATATTTAAATTATAAATTTATTAATTAATGAATTAATGTATTACTTATTTTTAATATGATTAAATATATGTATTAAACAAATAATTTTTTAAATATTAGATTAATTAATAATTTTTAATTTAAAAATATATATTAAAATTTTTTAAAATTTTAAATTAACATTTCACTATGCTCAATTTATACCATTAAATAACTTTTAATTCAACTTAAATCTTGCCATATTTTATAAAATAAAATAAAAATTCACCGATCTACTAATAACTCACGCAACCGTTTACAAAAACGGAAATTGTGGTTGTCAGCGTTGAGAAACGTTTTTAAACAGAATTTTGGACTTTTACTCTAAAGTGATGGGACCGAGTTGGAATTTGATTTCTCCCACGTTACTCCAAGAAAAATAAATGGTAGACCTGCTCTTATTTCTTTGATGTCCAAAATTTTGGCATTTAACCACACTATTATTATGTTGACAAGGAGTAGGACCAGTACTTTTTTTTCCATTATGACAATATCAATAGCTTGTTATAATGATATTGGATAAAGGATAATGGCATTATTAAGGATCAAATTTAAAATTAATTGATGATAAGTAAATAAATTTAAATTAAATATAAAATTATAATAAATTGAATATTAGATATAAAATAATTCATTTTAATATACCTTCATCATATGTAACAAAGATACAAAAAATTTATTACGTGATAAATTTAAAAATGATAACAAAAAAAATTTTAATTTTGATATTATATTAAGCATATAATTTAAAATCAATTAATAATAAATCGAAGGATTTAATTTAAATATAAAATTATAAAAAATTATATATTATTAGATGTAATATAATTTACTTTAATAGATATCACGAATAAACAAAAAATAAAAAAAGATGACTTTTATTTTACTTTTGAAATTAAGATCAAAATTGTTTTAGATCGTAATTTGATATTATTGAATTTCATTACATTTAACTTTCAAATCAAATATTAATAATAATATATCAAACCATTACTTCTTTTATATTTAAAATGACGTATATTTAAATTATAATTATTAAAATTAAAAATTCAGGGTTTTATTATCATCTATTTTCTTTTTTCAAATAGTTGGATTCCAAAGCTCCCATCTCTCAATATCTAACAATGTTATTAATCAAAATTCAAACTTCAAAAGTTTCACAAATTTACTATTGATCTTTGTTTAATTTAATCATGTCAATAAAATACCAACTCCAACCTTTTTCTTTACGTCCATTACTATGAATTAAACCATTCATAAGAATACTGAATGATACCATTTAAACCAAATTGAACCATATTTTTCATAAATGACATGAAAACCATAAAAAACAAATTTATGAACATTTTACTTATAGTACAACAATCAAACAACCAAACACTGTGTTTTTTTTTCCCCTAAAATATCACATTAACCAATACTTACATGCACATGTTAACAGTACTCCTTTCATCTCAAAAATAAAAATCTGATTTGACTTTAACGTTGTATTGTTAATGAATAAATAAATAATATAATTTTTTTAGAAATAAATGTTGATAATATTTTAAAGACGATTAATTTCAAGATTATGAAAGGTAAGATTTTGAAATTAAATACTTTTTTCTTTTTAATTTTATCAAACACAAGTTTAAGGAAAGATCAAGAGTGGATATTTTGATATTTGAATCTCCATTATCGGTTGAATGTTTATAAATATGAATATTTGATTTAACTATTGATGATATATATATATATATATATATATTTCCTTGCTAAAAATCAAGTTATCTAATAGAGAGTGATGATAGACTGACATAGCATTGAAACTAAAATAAAATTATCAACTTCTATTAGTTCGAATATTTAAGGAATTTGACTTTTTTAAAATAAAATTTTAATTTTAAATATTATAAATATAAAAAAAAATTATTTTTTTATAAAATTCGATTTGAATTAGTAAAGACTTAATCTGATTACTATCAAAAAGTCTCATACCCAAAAACGAAATTAAAATAAAATGCTAGAATAGATAATATCATATTCCTTTTTGGCTAAAAACATAAACTAAATCCTATTGAATTGATCTGAAGATTTGACGTAGAGTAACCAAGTGGGGAACACTGTAAATGGGGACAACTCCCCAAACCAACCACAATTAAGAAACCAAGCTGCCAATTTTCTAGAGTCTACGGGTAGTTCTTAAGCTTTTAAGAAACCTATAGTGATTGGGCCACAGCAACATCCATCAATGGTTTCACTTCACCGAAAGGCCAACTGCCCTGAGCCTCTAGCTCTCATTTTCATCAGCATTATTATTGTTCCCTGCATCCACAAGAATGCACTTCATACTATCAACCAGCTCCTGCATTTGCTCCCTTGAATGCAGTGGTGAAGGATAAACGCAAATACAATCCAGCCGTCCGTCACGTATAGTGTCAAAAATCGCGATGGACGGGGCGATGCCATGAGCAGAAGCACAGCCCATGTAGTCCTCTAGGCCAACTTGTTTTTGCTGGTCATTAGACTCATCAATCACCGTATCCTCGAACACTGATATTAAAGATGTCCTCAAGGATGACGATGAAGTCAAGCCAGGGTTTTCCATGGCCCTGCACATCAAGAAATTCAGGTCTGCCATGTCTGACAAGTGCTTGTTGCAGTTCTTATAGTTTGTAAATGCTGTGTACATTTTCTTTGCTAACTCCCAAAGCTTCTCTCCTCCTTTAATGACATGCGTGTTTAGAACAGCTGAGTGGTAAAATCCTACAAAATTTTAAGAGTTGCGTCAAGAAAATCACTTGCCTTAATTGGCATGGAATTTAAGACTTGGAACATTGGTTCAGTGTTGGGTTTTTTTCTCCTAATAAAAAAGTTGAACCATTGAACATGGCAGCATTGCCTTGTACTACTGCATGTTCTAGCAATTGACCAGTGTTTTTGGTTTTGTATCAAACAAATATGGAAAAAATGGTACTTGGTAAGGTCAGCTATGAATTCTCATCAGATTGATTTCTCCAGAAATATACCAGGGCCAACCCCCAGCATAAATACCTCTTTTCAGGACCAAATTTATGATTGAAATAAAAAACAAAAAAGATGCGAAAGTGTACGAAAGAGGTTTATTCCGAGTCTAAAAGTCTATGATAATGCAACTGATCACCTGAAAGTTTTGATTTTGACAAGTTAAAGTCATTTCAAATAGAATCCAATCGACCAAAGAGCTGGTAGGTAAGAATATTGGAGTTAACTGTAAAAAAAAAGAATCCAATTGTGCTTAAAGGAAGATTTTCAAGACGTTTTTGGCGATAAAATTTTATAAAGTGCTTACCAAAATTGTGATTGGAAAGAGGAGGTTCAAGAATTGAGCGGCAATCGGTGAGAGTTACAACTCCATACTTCTTCTTTTGATGATCTGAAAAGCATTTAGAACTGTGTGCGGCAATAAGCCCTGCTGCTCCTAATGCTCCACACAACTTAATCCCTCTAGCTTCGCAACCCTGAAATTTTCAATGGAGTCTCAATAAAGGCCTTTTTTCATGCCAAAAGTTGGAAATTTTTAAAACTTAAAATTGAGTGCTCAGATTACTTACAGTCAAGATCCTGTCAGTGTCATCAGGGCTGATCAGCAACCTCACTACTTGACTGGATCTGGGAGATTTTGCATCTTTGAACTTCAAATTTGTCAGCCTTAAAGAATTAACAGAGTAGCCCAGCATGTCCACTCCCCGTGCCCAAAGAGTTTTCTTGGCTTTCCCTTTAGGAATAAGATCTTCAATCGCCAAGCTAACCTCTCCTTTGTTCATCATAACTTCTTTTTGACCCTGCTGCGACCCTGTCTCCTCTTCTTCAGTACGCATTAACGTCAACAACTCTCTCAGCAACGACACCGCCGTGGTCCTGTCACATGCGGCGGCATGTAGGCGGAGCACCAACGCCCACCTTGCAGTAGGCAAACCATAAACACTAGCAAAAAACAAGTCATTTTGGTTGCTAAATGAAGTGTTATTCGGATGAGAACTATTCCAAACATTTTGGTTAAGTTCATGTTCAAGAATCAATTGCAGGGGTGACATATTTTTATCTTCTTGGTTACAAAAATTTTCAAAGATGTTACAAGTTGTGGAAAGGTTAAAGGACTTGATTTGCACGAAAGGAGAAGGAGACGTAACAAAGGAGAAAGCATTTGCACTAGGATTATAATGGAGTCTAGACCTAAGAATCGGATGGGAATTTTGTAGCTTATGAAGGGCATTTTGGAGGCGTGAAATGTCGGGATTTTTGGAAGAAAAGATAGCCAAGACAGCTATGCCAGTGCCACCGACCACCGCACGGCACCAGTTGTGCTCGGTGCCACCAACGGCTCGGCCCTTGGGACCGAGCATTTGAGAGTTGAGAGTTTGGGTGGACATATTGTAATGGTAGCAGTAGTGGTAGAGTAATGATACAATAACTGTAGTGACAGTGAGCTTTAGTTTCGGTGAGCTTTGAAGTGAGGAAATGTATCTCTATATATAAACGAGTCTTAAATTCCCTAGTCCGTCTTGTTAAATGTCTCAATGATAATACTACAGAAACAGATATAAAGAATTAATTATAATTAAAGATAATAAAAAATAAAAATATTTTTTTTACTTTTTCAAACACGAAACATTAATATTTACGGAATGGATGCAATATTAAATTTTTTCTAATTATATGTTTAGTTTATTATTTGATATCACGTGGTTTCATTGATTGTGAAAATTATGTCATATGTATGTATACGAGGACTATTTGTGTTGGGCTTAGTTTCCTTCACGTCGAGTTGGCCTAAAACGAAAGTTCATTCATCAAAGATTTTTTGGTCATTTCATGCTTTGTTATAATATTTTAAACCCTTATGTGATTGAAAAAAAAAAGAGAGAATGTGGGAGTAAGATAGGGAAAAAAGAGGGTTTAATGCAGTTTTGATCAGGTAGTTTAATCAAAGTCAATTTATTATCTGATTGAGCTAAAATTTTATCAATGTATTTATAATTCATTAATTTTTAGTCTAAACAGTAGAGATCGGGTTTTAAGTTTTTTACCTACTGATTTCATGAGTATTTGTTAATTCTTAAATTTGCTAAGACTTCTGTAATTTTCTCTTGTAAGATTATTTCTTTACCAAGATTGTCTAATCTTGGGATATTATGGTTGTATACCTTTTATTCTAGCTATAAAGAACTTTGTATTCTCATTATTTTGATAGTGAAAATTATTTTTTACTGCCTGTGATTTTTACTCCTCTTTTTGGAAAAGTTTTTCATGTATCCTTATGCTTGTGGTTTAATGATTTATTTGTTAGCTTTATTTGTTTGATTCTTGCAAGATTCACACAAAAGAGAGATAATTTAATTTTTTTCATTGCGTGACATATTCGGTTTAAATATTGTTTGAGATTATTTTATCCCATCAAAGTAGTATCAGAGCTCAAGCTATTTGATTTATGCCTTGTGTTGAATAATGGAAGCCAATACAAGTACAATGATTAATTTGAATGGTTCAAATTACCATGTGTAGAAATGAAAGATTGAAGACTTACTTTATTTGAAGTGTTTGCCACTGAAAAACCTGGAACTAAAAACAAATATAGAATGAAATTTGTTTCATCGACAGGTATATAGTTATATTAGACAGTGGGTAAATGATAATATTTTAAACTATGTTAGTAGAGAAACACATGCACGCACTCTTTAGAGCACACTTAAGGATTTGTATGCTAAAAAATAAACTACTTTTAATTAAACAGTTAATGAATTTGAAAAATCAAGATAAAACTCATATGATAGATCACTTGAATGCATATCAAAGTATTATTAATCAGTTGGTTGGCACAAATCTCAAGTTTAAAGATAGGATACAAGGTTTATAACTTTTTGGTACATTATCGAACTCATAAGAGACGTTTAGAACAATGTTATCTAACTCAACCCCAAATTGTATTATTATTATAGATTTGACTAATAGTGGTGTTTTGAATGAAAAATTGACAAGAAAGTCACAGGATTCCTCTTCACAGTCTGACGTTTTAGTCACAAAAATAAGAAAATGAGTAAAAGTAAATGTCTGAAGAATAGAGACAGAAGTAAGAGTAAGTCCAACAAATTTGTCAAAGTTGAATGTCATTATTGTGGTCTAAAAATGCATATAAAAAAATATTGTCAAAAGTTAAAAAGAGACAACAATAGTGACAAAGATAAGAAAAATAAGAATGGTGATGGTAATGATACTGATAAAGTTACTACTGTCACAGATGACTTTCTTATTTCATATGATGATAATGTTGTTAATTTTACATACCATGAGACTAATTGGGTGATTAATACTGGTGCCACAATTCACGCTACATCTTAGAAAGACTACTTTTCATTTTACACACCTGGTGATTTTGAAAGTGTTAGAATGAGTAATGATGGCTCAACTAAAGCCATTGGTATGGGAGATTTGTTCTTAAAGACCAATAATGGCACTACGTTGGTCTTGAAAAATGTTAAACATATTCTTGATATTTACATGAATTTGATTTTTGTAAGGAAGCTTGATGATGAAGGGTTTTGTAACACTTTTTGTGATAGTTAATGAAACCTCATTAAAGGTTCTATAGTTGTAGCTACGGGTATGAAGCTCTCGTCATTTTATTTGATGTAAGTAAAGGTATCTAATTTTGTTATCAATGCAGTAGATAATAATGATACAATTAAACTTTGGCATAGTCACATGTGCGAAAAAGGTTTAAAGGTTTTAGCCAAGAAAAATCTTTTTCTGGAGTGAAAAATGTATCCTTGAAGAAGTGTGATCATTGCTTGGCTGGGAAACAAATCAGAGTTACATTCAAGACATCCCCTCCATCAAGAAAACCAGGTATATTTGATTTATTATATTTTGATGTTTGTGATATATTTTGATGTTTGTAATCTTATGAGAATAAAAACACTTGGTGGTTTCATCTATTTTATAATTTTTATAGATGATCATTCAATTAAGATATAAGCTTATGCTTTGAAATTAAAAGACCAAGTGTTAGATGTATTTAAACAATTCCATGCTTTAGTTGAAAGATAAACATGGTTGAAATTAAAATACATAAAGACTGATAATGAGGGTGAGCACACTAGACTTTTTTATAAATATTACAGACAACGGGGTATTAGACATCAAAGGTTACCTCATAAAACTCCTTAGCTAAATAAGTTAGTTGAGAGGATAAACATGACATTAATAAAAATAGTGAAATGTTAATTTCACAAGCACAATTATCAAAATCTTTTTAGGATGGGGTTTTGAGTATAGTTGTACATGTTTTAAAATTTTCACCATGTGTTTATTTAGATTTTGATATTCCAGATAGAGGTTGGTTAAGTAAAGATGTGTCATATGATCATTTACTTACTTTTGGATGTAAGGCTTTTGTGCATATTCTCAAATATAAGAGGTCAAAGCTTGATGTCAATACTGGACAATGTGTGTTCCTTAGTTATGGTCAGGATAAGTTTGGCTACAAGTTTTATGATTCAATGCAAAAGAAACTTGTGAAAAGTAGAGATGTTATTTTTGTTGAAGACCAAACTATACAAGATATTCAGAAGATTGATACATCAGTTTTACGATGCAATGATAATTTGATTAACTTGAATCTAGTTCCTCTAATAGATATACCTATAGAGATTGAAGAAGTTAAGGATAACCACTATAATACAGGTGATGTGGATATCGATCCTACATAAGTTAAGGTGGGTGATGATACCTATGAACAATCATTAGTATCAAAGGTTTAACTAGAGGTTTTATCAAAAGTTTCACTCAAGAGGTCTACTAGAGATCGACAGCCTTTCACACGATATTATGTTGATGAGTATGTATTACTAACTGATAGGAGAGAACCCGAATGTTATGCAGAGACCATAAAAGATGAACATAAGAAATAGTGGATTGATGCCATGCAAGATAAGCTAAAGTTTTTGTATGAAAATAATACTTTTAAATTAGTAAAACTGCCTACGGGAAAAAGAACTTTGAATAATAAATAGGTATATAGAGTGAAGAAGAATAACACACTTCACAACCATGTTTCAAAGCTAGATTGGTTGTTAAGAGATTCAGTTAAAAGAAATGTATTGACTTTGATAAAATATTTTCTCCTATTGTTAAAATGTCATATATTCATGTGGTTATGGGTTTAACAGCTAATCTTGACTTGGAGATTGAGCAGATGGATGTTAAAATTGCTTTTTTCCATGGTGACTTGGACAATAATATTTACATAGAGTAGCCAGGAGGTTTCATAATAACAAAAAAAAAAAGATTTTGTGTGCAAGCTGAAGAAAAATCTTTATGGGTTGAAGCAAGCACCGAAAAGTGGTATAAGAAGTTTTAGTCAGTTATGGGTGAGCAAGGTAACTGAAAAACTATTTTTGACCATTGTGTGTTTGTGCAAAAATTCTCTGATGATGATTTTATCATATTATTACTTTATGTTGATGATATGTTGATTATTGGTAATAATGCTTATAGAATTGACCAATTGAAAAAGCAATTAAGTAGATTATTTACTATGAAAGACTTAGGAACAGCACAACAAATTCTTGGAATTCAAAATTATTGAGACAGAGCAACTAAGAAATTGCACATATCATAGAGCACTATATTGAAAATATACTTGAAAGGTTTAATATAGATCAAGCCAAAGTGGTTAGCTCTCATTTTGCTACTCACTTTAAGCTAAGTATTAATTATAGCCCTTCTACAACTAAAGAAAAGGAAGACATGAGAAGAGTTATGTATGCTTCAGTAGTAGGAAGTTTGATGTATGCAATGGTATGTACTAGGTCAGATATAGCCTATGTAGTTGGTATTGTTAGCTGTTTTTTATCAAATCTAGGAAAATAGCATTGGAATGCAATTAAGTGGATCGTGAAATATCTATGAGGCACTCCCGACTTGAGACTCACTTTTAGAAATAATAAACTAGTACTAGTTGGCTACACTGATTTAGATATGGTAGGAGATGTTGATTTCCTGAAAGTCTACTTTGGATTATTTAATTACATTCTCATCTTGGCAATCGAGACTACAAAAATGCATTGCACTTTTTACAACAGAGGTTGAGTATTTACAGCCACCAAAGCATGTGAGGAGTTGTCGTGGATGAAAAAGTTCATACAGGAACTCAATTTTAAGCAGCAACACTATGTGATATTTTATGATAATAAAAGTGCAATTCACCTTTGTAAGATTTCTATTTTTCATTCAAGATCAAAGCACATTGATGCGAGGTACCATTAGTTAAAAGATACTCTCAATGATAACTTGTTTGAACTTGAAAAGATTCACACTGATCATAATGGTTTAGATATGTTAACAAATACACTACCAAAAAAGAAGCTTGAAGTTTGTCATTTGATAGTTGGAATGGCGATTCCCTCCATATAGTTAGAAAATGAAAGATTTGTCGGGCTTAGTTTCTTCTATGTAGAGGTGGCCTAAAACTAAAGCCCATTCACCGATGACTTTTAAGTCTTTTCATGCTTGGTTATAGGGTTTTAAACCCTTATATGGTTGAAAAAAGAAATAAGAGAGTGTGGCGTCAAAATAGAGAAAAAAGGAAGAATATATGGTTTTGTGTAGTTTCGATCAAGTAGTTTGATCGAGATCAATCCGTTATCTGATTGAGCTAAAATTTTTTCAGTGTATTTATGACTCATTGTTCTTCAGTTTGACGGTGAGATCGAGTTTTGAGTTTTTTACCTACTGATTTCGTGGGTATTTGTTAATCCCTAAATTTATTGAGATTTTTTCAAATTTCTCTTACAAGATTATTTCTTTAGCAAGGTTGTTTAATCTTGAAATATTGTGGTTGTATACATCTAGTTATAGTTAGAGAGAATTTGTATTCTCATTATTTTGATAGTGGAGATTATTTGTTGCTGCTCGTAGTTTTTACTCATCGTTTTGATGAGATTTTTTGCGTAAATTACTTGTATCCTTATACTTGTGGTTTTGTGATTTATTTGTTAGTTTTATTTGTTTGATTCTTACGAGATTCACACAAAAGAGGGATAATTTAATTATTTTCATTGCGTGAAATATTCTATTTAAATATTATTTGAGATTATTTTATCTTATTAATTTAATCTTAAATACAAATTATACTCACACAAAATAATAATTAACTCATTTAAAATTAGCAAACAATATTTTGATATTCCATAAAAATTAATAAAAAATATTACTTTTAACTTATTAGTGTCTATTATCATTTTAGTGAACTTGATATATGACATTGTAAACGATAAATTATTGAAAGGTGCTTCTTTTAATAGTCCATCATTAATTATATTATCTATACTAATAGAAGAGAAATTCTTATTTATAATAAAAAAAATAATATTTAAAAAAAAGTTGAAAACAATGGTATGTTTATGGTGTGGATAGAGTAATTGTTTTGTGAAATTTTTTTCTATCCCTCTTCGCCTTTTGCTTTCTATTCTGGTAGGAATTAATTTTTGGGCTAACGAATCAACCGAACTTCATTTATTGTGCTTTCATTTCAGATCCTGTATGGTTAGTAACTTCTATTAACATCAATATTTTTAATAAATATCAATATCCAAAAATGATAACACTATTAAAAATTATCACATAATCGATTTTTAATTGGCTTCTTTTATTTATTGAATGAATAATTAATTTAATTGGTTAAAATTTTTTTTTATAAAAATTTTTAAATTTAAATTTTATCGATAATCATTTATTAAAATTATTTTAAATATATAATTTATAATTATTTATTTTAAATTATCAAATACAATATATTTTTACTTAAAAGATTAAATAAATTATTTACTTTAATGTTTTTTTACCAAAAAAAAAAAATTAACTTCTCCCCTCCACGCTCTGCATAGCCCATGTTCTATTTAATTCTGCGCTCAATGCATCCACAACCTCTTCAACTATCTTGGAAGGCTTCTCAGTAATAAGTATGGATGTATTTCCCTATTTCAGTCATTACTCGTCAGTCATGACTATGGAGGCACGTTACAGGCTTGATAACAGAAGTCAAGTGTCGGGATTCAGTGGGACCAACATAGAAAAATGCATGTTATGTTTCTGCCCTTGCCTTGGATTTTCTCGACTTCTGAGCAAGTAAAAGAAAGTCCTCGCTGCCTTTGAGTCTTAACTCTTAACTAGCTACAGTCGTCCTTTCGGCTAGTAAATTAAAACACTATGAAAAGGACAAAAAATAGGAAAATCATTAAAATCTTAATAAAAATGATATATAAGTTAAAAAATAAAAAAAATTTATATTAATATAAAGTATAATATAAATATACGAATTATTAATATTTTATATTATTTAAATTCACGAATTTAGAGTTTTAATTGTTGATGTCAAAACCCAGTTTGGTGGGCTTCTAGCCCATCAAAATTCTCGTGAAGTAAACCAAATCCAAATGCTTCGCGCGTTAGGTTATGCGCCACGGAAGAGTGCGGGATTCAGCCATTAAATTATATTGGGCTAAGTCCAAGTGTATATTATTTGGGCCAGGCTCAGCCAAGTTAAAAAATAAAAGTCGATTGGGCTGAAATAGGTATTTGGCATAATTCCTAAGGGCAATCAAGTCCAATCAGTATAAAAAAACCTAGACCGTCCGATTAATATTCCGAAAAAAATACCCGTTTGATTTAAGGAGCGCCTTCTTTCAAAATATTCAAATCTCATTCGAAAGCCCGCTGTCTCTTCAAATTTCATTCACCTATAAACAAAACCCAAATTCCAAAAAATAAAAATGGGAAGAAGCAGATTCAAAAAGCGGATCTAACAGTCACAGAACAACAGCAGCAAAGCCGAACAGAAAAAAGAAAACAAAAAACAAAAAGAATAATCGAAAATAGGTTCGTGCGATTCTCCTTCGTTTCGACGATTGAAAATGGCCGGTCGCCACGAAAAAGAGAAAGGCGTCAATGTTCAAGTCCTCCTCCGTTGCAGGTTGGTCCTTCTTTTAACTCTGCTTTCGGCTTAGGGTTTCCTAGATCCACTAATTTCATTTGATTTCATCGATTTTGAAGTTTTTTTTTTTTTGGGGAAAAATTATATTTTACAGGCCCTTTAGTGAAGAGGAGTTAAGGAACAATGCGCCGCAAGTGGTGACGTGTAATGAGTACCAACGAGAAGTCGCCGTTTCGCAGAACATCGCCGGCAAACATATCGATAGAGTTTTCACTTTCGATAAGGTTTCCTTTTGTTGTGATTATTAATTTTTTTAATTAATTAATATTGTCATTGGATTTGTTTGCTACTGAAAATGTTCAATTTGTTAATGGTTCTTAATTTTAAACAGGTATTTGGGCCATCAGCCCAACAAAAAGATCTATATCAACAAGCAGTGGTTCCAATTGTGAATGAAGTTTTAGACGGTTTTAACTGTACTATTTTTGCTTATGGTCAAACTGGTACTGGCAAAACTTACACTATGGAAGGTGAATGCAAAAGGGCAAAGGTAATGAAGATATATTATCTGTAATTTTTGCTTACATTTATTTCTAATTTTATCCAATTTGTGTAATTATGTATTTGAATTTATTAATGTTAATGTAAAAAAACGTGACAGACGGGTCCTAATGGCGAATTGCCAGCGGAGGCAGGGGTTATCCCAAGAGCAGTACAACAGATATTTGATACATTGGAGAGTCAGAATGCGGAATATAGTGTGAAAGTTACGTTTTTGGAACTGTATAATGAGGAGATTACTGATTTGCTTGCGCCTGAAGAAATTTCAAAAGTTGCTTTGGAGGAGAAACAGAAGAAGCAGTTGCCACTTATGGAAGATGGGAAAGGTGGAGTTCTTGTGAGAGGATTAGAAGAAGAAATTGTTTCAAGTGCTTGTGAGATATTTACTTTGCTTGAAAGAGGATCTGCTAAGCGTCGCACTGCTGAGACTTTGTTGAATAAGCAATCAAGGTAATGGTTCTTTTTGGTTTGCTTTATATGTTTAACTGAAGTTAATGTTTTTTTCTCTTTTTGTTGATTGAAGAATTGTTGTGTTTTTCAGTCGGTCGCATTCTCTATTTTCTATTACAATTCATATTAAGGAAGCAACACCAGAAGGTGAAGAACTTATAAAGTGTGGGAAGCTAAATTTGGTTGATTTGGCAGGGTCGGAAAATATATCTCGTTCTGGTGCTAGGGATGTATGTATTTCTCGAATATTTGGGAATCGATTTGAAGGTTGTATCCAAATTTAGCTTTTTAGCTGAAATTATTAATGCTTTGGTTGATGTTTATATTTACAGGGTCGTGCAAGAGAAGCTGGTGAAATTAATAAAAGTTTACTTACTTTAGGACGAGTTATAAATGCTCTTGTGGAGCATCTTGGGCATATTCCATACAGGTTTGAAATCGCTTCTTAGATTTGCTTGATACCTATATTCATTTCATGTTGATTTATGATTATTTAGTTTGATTGGAATTTAGGGATAGCAAGCTTACTCGATTACTTCGTGATTCACTTGGGGGAAGAACAAAGACTTGCATTATAGCAACAGTTTCTCCTGCTGTCCATTGTCTGGAGGAGACCTTAAGTACACTGGATTATGCACACAGGGCAAAAAATATAAAAAATAAGCCTGAGGTTTGTAGTACACAATCATTATTGAACAAGTCAATTTTTTTCATGTCTCCCTTTTGTATTGGATTTCTTTTCTGTTTTTCCTTAAATAATTTATAGAGACATGCTAAAATTTATGGTTAACTTGAAAATGGATGCCTGCAATAGCTTCTACCAGCTAATGCAGGAATTGCATTGACTTGCAAGTTGCAATATCTAACTTGTTTGTTTTAAAGTGATTTTTTAAAATAAAAGTTTATCTTCCTTGAAACTGATGTAAGGTTCATGCTTCCAATAGTATTCTGAATTCCCTGAGTTTTATTTATGCATTAAAATTGGTGTGTTGTCTTAACACTTACTGTTTTGAATAAATTACAGTGGGTTATAGATTCCATTGAAGGAAAGTTGTTATTGCATATTGTATCTTGGATGTCTAGTAAAATATAAATTGCTATTATGTGACAATTTTTTCTATAGCAATATCCACTTGTCATTTCTTGTCCTTGCTGTGCAATTTGTTGATGTCTTAGTATGGTTATTGGCTAGTTACATCATACTGTTCTTCGGAATTGAGAAAAGGTTTAACTAGTAACTTATTGATCTCTTTATGTAGGTTAACCAAAAAATGATGAAATCAACTCTTATAAAGGATCTTTATGGTGAAATTGAACGCCTAAAGGCAGGTAGGATACTTCTTTATTGGGGGGGGGGGTGTTAAAAAAATTAACATATGGGGCAATATAATATTCCTTTTATTAACTAAGGTTACTTATATACATTGCTTTTTTTGTGCTGTCCATTTCTTCAGAGGTGTATGCTGCTCGTGAGAAAAATGGTGTTTATATTCCAAAGGAGCGATATTACCAAGAGGAAAGTGAAAAGAAGGTGTGCAGTTTGGTTCATACTTTCCCCCTTAGCTATAGGGTGTATGTTCATGTGGATATAGAATGATTTTGTTGTTGCATAATGTTCTTTGATGTCATTTCTTAAATGCAATATTGCTTTCCTACTATTGGAAACTGCAGCTGTGTTTGTCTATTCTATTAATATGGTGTTTTTCCTATATAAGTATAATTGAAGTTCATTTATCAAGTACTCAGGTTATTCAGGTGATACTGAAGGATTTCTTTTAATTTATTGTTGTTCATGTGCTCGTCTGGCATTTGTTCAGGCAATGGCTGATCAGATTGAACAAATGGTGGTCCTTCTAGAAAACGATCAGAAGGTTAGGTTTTACTTTGGTGTCATTTTTGATTGGTTGGAACGATGAGTTGCTTGCCATCTTTGATTGATTTTTGTTGCTTATAAGTTGCTGTCTTTTGTTTGGTTTGTTACAAAACAGCAACTTGAGGAATTGCAAGACAAATTTGTTGCCCAAGTTCGACAGTGCTCCGATTTGAGTGGCAAACTTGAGAAGACCGAGGTGAATTTTCTTAAGTTTTTTTATCTGATCCTTTAAAATTATGGATCGATGCTAATTAACTAGGTGATAATGCAGAAAAATTTGAATGAAACCAGCAAATTGCTTGCCAACTCTGAAGAGGAATTGAAGAAGTGTCTCTATGTGTTGAAGGAGAAAGAATTTATCATATCTGAACAGAAAAAAGCTGGTATACATTAATATATTCATAAATTTTAGCTTATATTCATATTTATTTTGTGCTGACATTATTTTTGAATGGTCAAAAATAGAAAATGCTCTAGCACATCAAGCTTGTGTTTTAAGGTCTGACTTGGAGAAAACTGTGAAGGATAATGCTTCATTGTTCCTAAAAGTTGGTATGTTGTTCAATTTAGTTATTGCATACGTATTGCGTGTATCAATAAATAGAAACCTGAACCTATGATGTTTTACTTTATAGGAAGGGAAGACAAACTGAATGCTGATAATAGAGTAGTCATTAACCACTTTCAAGTAGAACTAGCTCAGCAAATTGGTTCTCTTTGCAACCTGGTGGCCTCATCAGTGTCTCGACAAAATGAACACCTTGAGAGTGTTGAGAAACTCTGTCGTTCTTTTACGGATATACATGACAAGGTATTAAATGGTTTTGGCATTCAGGATTCTCCCTTTGAACTGACCTCCTGTTTTCCTTTTTTGTCATTGTGGTAGTTCTTGTCTTGTGTTGGAATTCATTTATTAGAAGTAGCTGATCTTGTATTCATAAATCTTGCTTTTAGGCAATCTTGGATATGAAGAAAAAGGTGACCGCTGCAAGGGTTTTGCTTGCTTCCCACATGGAGGCAGTCCAAAATGTTGTGCGATTGCACAAGGCTAGCTCCAATGCTGCCTTAGATGAAATTTCAACTCTAGCTTCTTCAAACGCACATTCTATCGAAGAGGTAGGTGCTGATATTTTGAGGTTTGTTGCGTTTAATTTAATTTATTTGGAGTTTTGCTCATTTTAATTATTTCCCTTTTGTTCATGAACTATGGACCAGTTCCTTTCATCTGAGGCCAGCAAAGCAGCTTCAATGTTTGATGATCTTCAAGGTACTCTTGCAACTCACCAAGGAGAAATGGCTCTTTTTGCAAGGGAACTGCGACAGGTTTATGCTCCAATTTTCAACTTCTCTCTGTCTTAGTGATGTATATCTCATTGTTGTATCCTCGCCTCTCTCTTTATTTTTTCAATTTTTTTTTTTTGGTATTTTTCCCTTTTAGTGCATAGCATTGCAAGACATGCATTTATTCTGCAATGATTTTTTTTCCAAAATATTGTTTTGCTTGTACTATTAATTTTAGCATAAGTTCCCATAGATTGGTTCCATATGTAGATTTCTTTGTTCACTTTATATTAATTTTCTTTTCATTGCTGATTTTATTTTTTTCTCTGTCCCCTTTTGCTTAACAGAGGTTCCAAGTTAGTATTGACCAAACAAAGGACATTTCTGATTACACCAATGGAATTCTTGACAAGCTTTTGGAAGAGTCTGTGAGGGTTCAAAATCATGCAGTCCAAGCTGATGAAGTTCAAATGAAGACCATTGATAGCTTCCTGACGGCTTATGAGGTATAATATACAAATTCCTGCCCAGAGATATGTTGCTGAAATTTCTTACTTATCAAGCTTATGCTATGCAGGAGCAATCAAAGTCTGATGCAGAGAAACTTATTGCTGATATGACAGATCTTGTGTATAACCATGTCCGACAGCAGAAAGACCTGGTTTGTCCATTCTCTATTTGTTTTCTATGGTTCCCTTAATTGTATTTGAAGATTAACTGATGGTTTCTCTCGCAGGTGGATGCAAGGCTTGTAGATATCAGAGAAAGTGCTGTGGCAAACAAAACATTTTTAGATGGACATGTTTCTTCCATGGACGGTATCACAACAGATGCAAAACGAAAATGGCAAGCATTTGCTATGCAAGCAGAGAATGATGCTAAAGACAGTGCTGATTACTCAGCTGCCAAACATTGTCGTATGGAGGCACTCCTACAGCAATGGTAAATTATGCCATGTTTGTATTTTGAATCCATTTCTCGTCTTTGCATTTTTGACCTGTCCTTTTTCTCTTTATTTTTTTTACTTTAGTGTGTCTACTGCTGAATCTGCATTCAAGCACTGCAAACATACTCGGGAATCTGTGAATGATATGGGTAGTAAACATGTTTCAGATATGGCATCACTTATCAGGTCAGTGGTAAACATCCTTTGCAGTCTTGTTGCCATTGTAAATGGGATGGAAAGTTAACAATAAACTCTACCTAGAGCCAATGCCAAAGTTTTTTATGTTGTCAAATTAGGCATTAATATAGTTGCTTCCACTTGTGGAGGCTATTACTATTATCAAGACACTCTATGTTGGATTCTTCTGTCTCTGTTGTAATTTGTTGTTTTTCGGAGGTTAATTTCAATATGTTCCTTTCAGGGATGCTTCTGATACAAATGAGCAACATGATGCTGAGGTTGATAGTGCCCGGGTGTTAGCTGAGCAAGATGGCTTGAAGAATACTGATGATACCCTTCAGTACATTGATAGTGAGTTTCTTCTAGACCGTAGAGTTTATGTTTGATGCTAACTATCGGTCCAAATATTTAAAATTAGTATAAAGCATCTCTTGTTCAAAGGGGCACAGTGATCATTTCATTTATTCTAAGGTGTGAAGGATGTTTTAGTATTAAATAAGGGGAAGAAGGTTATTCATGGAAGCAATGCATGGGAGGGGATTAATTTACCACTCCTACAGCAATGGTAAATTAATACTTTGTTAGGTGATAAACCTGTTGCATTATATAATTTCATTCAAGAGACAAGAATTCAATTTTAATTAAAATGTTTTATGGAGAAAATGTGAAGATTTTAGCAAGTTGCAATTAGTCTCCAATCTCCAATTCTCCCATGTCCCAAAAAAGAAAAAAAAAAGAGAAAAATAGAAAATAACTTTCAGTTGCTCTAATTCATGGAGATGCTAGAGAATAGAATGGTATTATTGGTATCTATGGTCAATTCTCTCTTTGGATGTCTGTAAACATCAACCACTTCTTGCAAAAGGTAGCTTCGGAATACTCTTATGAGTATATTTTCATGGAATTCTGTACAGGCATTTCAGAGCAGGTACAAGGAATTACATCAGGAATCTTAGACTCTGTTAAAGCTCATGGTAAAAGCCTCGAGGCATTCCAGGACAATCATTCAAGTCAAGCTACATCCATCAAGAAGAGAGCAGAAGAAACATTCCAGCAGAGATATATGGTATGTTGTGCAGCTTATGACTTAACCATGCTGACTTAATTTGAGAGTGAGACTCCATTAGCCATAGGATGCCTCCATTTTATTTCTGTTTTCCACTCAAATTGTAAGTGATGGCATTTGCATTTCTATTATGGCATCCAGAAAATTTAAACGACTAATTGCGTTGTGATAAACATTGCACAGGATTATGAGCCAAGTGGGACGACCCCAATAAGAAGCGAACAAGATGTTCCACCCAAGGGGACTATTGAATCTCTTCGAGCCATGCCAATGGAAGCTTTAGTCGAAGAATTTCGTGAAAACAATGCATACGAATCATTTGAGCCAAAGGAATTAAAGCCATCACTGATACCACGCTCACCCCTCACTCAAATCAACTGAAACCGGTGTGGTCTTGCTTCATTCATAATGTTCTTTCCAAATTATATTTGTATCTGTATGATTAGTGTAAACTGTTATTATCATATCACCTTTGGAATATCGCAAGGATGCAGCAGTCGGAGGTGGAAGTTGTAGCATGTCCCAAGATTTAGTACGATTAATCCTTTCTCAGGATTTAGCTTTGGATAGAGCAATGTAAATTGAGCCATAATCCCACACTTTAGGGTTAAGTTTTATTCATGGAATATTGCATTTTTCGTCAGCAGCTTTGTAATGTATGCCAATTTTGTCTACCCGAAATTGAAATTTCAACTTTTCTGAACAACAATTACATATTGCAAAGATGCCCACGTATGTATTCGAGATTCGGCATTTCCCCCAGCTGAAGGCACTAGAGATTTTTATCTGATGATTCAAATTGGAAATTGTTAAGCTGTTCAATTCTTATTAAATTTAACGAGATGGGATTAGGGTAGTTTAAAAATATAGTTTTTTAAAATTTAATTCAATGTTTAAAAATATAGTTTTTTAAAATTTTAATTCAACGTAATAAGTTTAAAAAATAATGATAAAAATCAAATTTCTATAACAAAAAAAAGACAAAAAAAATGACATAAATAGAGTGGTACAAATCAAAACTTAAAAGGCTGTTGGCTTAACCGTTGCATGTTTCCTCGTCTTTGTTCCGACGAAGATACGGTTTCAAAGGTACCTCGTACCATTTCCATGTTAAAGCTCACGAAAACCCAAACCTTGCTTATCGCAAACCATGAAAGATTTCGCCTTTTATCTATTTCTCAACCTGCTGCAATTGCGGATACTCAACAAACCTACCTCAAACCGAGACGCAAAAACCATTGGAATCTAGTTCTTCACTTCATGTAGACCCCAAATATTTGGTCTCTGCTTTGTTAAACTGCAAAAACATCTTTCAAATAAAACACGTTCATGTCCAAGTAGTTGCCAATGGATTATTAAATAATCTCTTTGTTTCAAACAAACTTCTTAACAAATATGTTAACACAAGGCTTTAGGTGAAGCTTATGCCCTTTTTGAGGCCTTGAACCTAATAGAGAACATGACAGTTGAGAAGGAAGGACTATGGAGTACTTTGCTTGCGGCATGTAGAATCCATAAACATGTAAAGTTGGCAGAATGGGCTGCAAAATCTTCTTTTGAAATTCAGCCCCCAGAATCCAGGGCACCATTTGTTACTCTCCAACATTTATGCAAATGCTGGTAGGTGGGAAGATATGGCAAATATTAGGAACCTAACAAAAAGGAACTTGGAAAAGATCCCTGGTTGGACCTGGGTGTCAAAGGAGATTTATGGATTGCTGAAGAGTATGAGTGAGAAACTGGAGTTAGCTGGTTATGTTCCAGATACAAATTTTGTGTTGCATGATGTTGATGAGGAAGTTAAGGTTGGAATCTTGTACACACGTAGTGAAAAATTGGCTATTGCATTTGGTCTTATTGCCGCACCTGAGGGAACTCCTATCAGGATTACAAGAAATCTTAGAGTTTGTGGTCATTGCTACACATTTATTTTGTGTCCGCTATTACAAAGAGGTTGATTATCGTCCGAGATGCAAATCGGTTTCACTACTTCAATGAGGGTGCTTGTTCATGTGGGGACTACTTGTAATTGGCTTACTTGATTTTGGCAGGTTAGTTTTCCCCTTTTACATGTTTTGTTAAAGTATCAGATCATATTTTTTAGGGTTCTTTAATGTTAAAATGTCTAACACGCACCTGCTTTTGAATAGGGAACTTTTGTGGTTCTTGAGGCCATTTGGCTTGTACTGATAATGATGACCTGATTTAATGGACAAGAACAAATAATTCTTGTAAATTACTTGGATTAATTAGACCCTGTTTTGCACTTAAATCTTGTGAAAAAGAAAGTTTTCTTAGGGATGATTCGTTTCCTATTTGTCTATTTGTATCAGATAAACTGTAATGAAAATTTTAGGCTATACCCTTAATGTCATTTGCCACCTCCTAACTAGTTAGTAGTGCTACATAATTTAAAATAATTGACTTGACTATATCATTTTCCAATATTGTTTTCATTTACAGCATTTGTAAATCTAGAGTTCCGCTTCCATGTCTTATTTTGATTGTCTTACTAGACAGTACCATATTCTTTAAAGGGGGCTTTAATATACTTCTCTATGTATATCATTTAATGTGTCCTGATGTATATGGCATGTCTTAAACTTCGAAGAAATTAACATGCAATATTTGAGACTTCGGTGATAAGCTCAAGAAATGACGTGTAAGACAAAAATGCATTGTTATTTCTTTATAGTTGCCGGCCAAATGCATATGGTGGAGAGTGCCGGTCAAATTGTTACCAAGGTTCTGGTTCGCATCTAATATACATTGTTGGATACATACTATGATTACACATTCACGATCCTTAATCAGCTTTGCTTTTATGGTCTTCTATGTAATTATGAGATCATCTAAAATAGTCTAGTTATTCTGCATAACCTCAACTTTCACCATGGGTATCATATCATGCATTCATGCCCTCATTTTGGTACTGACGGTTTTCCAGGTGATATATGCTAGTGAGGCAGACCTTAAGCTTGACTCTGTCCTCCCTCCAAATTTCACAGCTGCTGATGCAAACTTCTTCACTCATACTGCCTTCCGTGTCCTGATTGGGGCTGATCCACCAACAGGTTTTGAGGTTATGAAAGTCAGCGAGGCTGAATTTCCAGCCTTGAATGGCCAGGGCGTTTCTTATGCTGTGCAGCAGTTCCCTTCAGGCTCCTTAAATCCTGTTCACAGTCATCCTCATGCTGCTGAGCTTCTTTTTCTTCTCATAGGCTATCTTGAAGCGGGCTTTGTTGATGCACAAAATGTGTTACATATTCAGACTCTTCAAGCCGGAGATCTGTTTATCTTCCCTAAGGGGGTTGTCCACTATCAATATAACTACGGGCCGGACTCTGCTTTTGCGATTTCTGCCTTCGGTAGTGCAAATGCTGGAACTATAACTAGTCCTGGGTCTGTTTTTTCAACTAACATCAGGGATGATATCATTGCCAAGTCTTTCAGGATTGATGTATCAACTGTTAAGAAGATCAAGGCCTCTCCTATACCCAAGGGCCAAGGCACGCTGAAAGATCCTTTTCTTACATAGATTTTTGTCAACTTTATATTATGAGCACCGGCTAAGAATGCTTTCAGGTTGCCGCATTCTTGAAAAGGTCCTCAAGGCATAGGTTTTTGATAATTAATGTTGGCCATGTTCTTTGTTAAAACAATCTATTAACTCAGGGATCATGTTTTAGTTGATAATATATAAACTTCTTTCGTTTCTTTCAATCCCTTGTATCTTATTTTTGTAAAGCCAAGCAAGAGCAAGGAGAGCCTTAATAATTTTAAACTTGACATAAGAACCATAAAAAAAAAAGTGACATTGTTTAAACTTGATAAAAATCCAAATTCCCTTCACTTGTTCATCCGTTCAGGCTTCCGCATTCTCCAGGCATTGTCATTTTCTAAAGTGACAGTTTCAGTTCCATTGTTGAATAAAAACACATGAGCCTGATGAAAAACTGCTATTTTTGGATATACCCTTGATGAGATGCATGTTTTCCCTCCAGCTGCAAAACTCTCTACCACAGAGTGATCAATCTGCCCAGCCAATAAAAGAAAATGGAACGCATAAAAGTACTGTTATAAGCAAAAAGAGCAGAAGACATGAAGAGTGGAGACCTAGAAGTATAGAATTATATATGTCATAGATAGCACACCAAACTCCTAAGAGAAAGCTTCTTATAAGACAAATCTACGTGTACAAAGCCACCAAATGTTGGTTTATAAACTCTCTTCGTCAAAGTGGATCTGACACAAAGAAATCGAATCAAAATGAGTTACAAATTTTATATAATGGAGGAATGAAACTCATTAGTGGTCTTTGTAGGAAAATGTAGACAAACCTTGATGCATCAGAGCGCATGAGAACAACGTGTTTGTTTTGAGCTTTGAATATCCTGAAGAAAACTGGAGTAAATTCTTCTAGCTTTTCTGAAGCTAATGCCAACAGTCCAAATGGACCGATTGCACCATGAACTTTTGATTTCTTTTTGCAACAAAGGTCTTGAGGATCTTTCCAGGTAGGATCAAATGGCTCAGCTTTTTCCAAGTTAGGTATTGAGAAGGTGAGATCAACATCAGCCTGTGAAGATCGAGGAGATAATTATAAGGAGGTCTCGAATAGTCTTCCTTTTAGTGAATTATGTTCTTAGAACTTTTGTTAGGGAGCAAACCTGGGAGCCACTTATTCCTTTGATTTCAATATGCTCTCCTGGTTTAAGCTGTGTATTCCTCACTTGGACCTTTTTCCCCCTTAGAGTCTCTATCTCTTCAATAGGCCATTGCTCCAATTGCTTTCCGCTGGGATCAAGCCAGACTGTCCTTGGAATTAACTGAGATAATAATGCCATTCAAATTCAGAACAAGTTCATAACAATAACTATCACTTGAATATCAGTAAAATATATTTTGATTGAATATCAATATATATATATATATATTATATTTAAATATTTATAAGGTACCACATACCTGAATGCCAGCCCATCCTTTTTTAACATCTTCCTTCTAAAAATCCGATTCATTAGCCCAACCCCACAAAATCCTTCTGTCCTTTACAGGATCAAAGAATGTCTTTGAAGCATAGAAATTACCATAATCATATCTAAGACCAGCCCAACCATCAACAAGGGCCTTATCAGGTTCGTACTTATCCTGATCAGGGTAATAAGTTCCAAGAGGGTAATACTCGTACCTTGTAAGATCTAAGCTCGCCTTCAAAACATGTTTCACGTTTCCTAGTACAGATGTCTCCAAGCCATTTTTCCTAGACTTTGAAACAGGATAAAAGTCTGGACATTCCAACATTCCAGTACTAGGAACCGAGTGTAAAGGGTGTTGAGCTTTGGTCCATTTCTTGAGATCCTTGCTCTTGAACAAATAGAATATCCCTGTACGATCATTTTTACTTCCTACCAATATATTCCAGTACCCATATGCCAACCAAGCTGTGGTAGGGTCACGAAAGGAACTGGCATTCATGCCTTTATCAGGAACCACTATCGGGTTTCCCTCTGAAGGCTTTTTCCATTTACGTAGATAAGGATCTGATACATTTTCTGGTACAGCATAGTTTTGTACCTGGTTTTCTTGGGGGTCAATTCCTGTGTAAAAAATTACTGGTTTATTGCCTGGAAGAATATTGACTGACTCTGACCAACAGCCCTTAATATCAAAGGGTGCAGAAGGATTGATTGCATATTCGAGTGCTTCCCAATTCACCATATCCTTTGACACTGAATGGGGCCAAACAATGTTGCCCCACACTGCTCCTTTGGGATTGTATTGGTAGAACAAATGGTACAATCCTTTGTAATACATGGGGCCTGTTTGATGACATATAAATTGTGAGATCAATACTTGCTTTGAAAGGGTTGGATTAAAAGAAGGTATAAATTGGACAAACTATAGGCGAAAATTTGCAGCATAGTTAGGAGACTTACCATTTGGATCTGTGGTAGATTTTTTTTTTTCATTGTTTAAACATCCCCAAAGGAAAAACCAAAACAAAGAAAGAAACGAGAAGTTAGTGACAATGTTGACGGCAGTGAGCTTGCATAAAAGTTAGATTCTAAAATGAATATTGAACCTTTGAATTTTGAAGAAAAAACTACTGATCCAATGCTTCGGAGGCTGAAAGTGGTAGCCTGTTCTATGGAGTTGCTTAACTCTAATTGCACTTAGAGACTGATATTCAGGGTAAATCCTGTGAGAAGCTTTGATACCATTGTTCAAATTGATTATTGCAGCAAGGTTCCAGACTACTAAACAAAGAAAAGGAAACTTTGAAATCTCCATTGAAGAGCAAAAGAGGGTAAGTTAGAAGTTTGATTACAGGAGAAAAAGATGGGTTGGAGATTTATAGCTATCCATCCATGGAGAGAAAAAGGTGGTGATTAATTTTCGGAAACTTACACTGACTTGAGATGGATAGAAGTGATCAAATTTAAATGCACGTGTTGATAATTTAAAATATGATATATCTCAATAGAAAAGTTAATTAATGATGAATATATCTAATTTTTATATTAATTTTATTCATGTTTTTAATAATTATATTTAAATAGAAATAATTATTATATAACAAATGATTATAATTATTTAAATATAAATAGATAATTATTCATATAAATATCATTGCATAAATTATTATTATTATTATTTGAATAAAAATTTATATTTGTTCATTTATTATAAATAAACATTTTAATATAATCATTTTTATTATTTTTTATTAAAAAGTCTAAAACTTTATTATATCTTAAAAGTATAATTTTTTTAAAAAAATATTTCTCACGTTCCAAATTCAAAATTTTTTTTTATTATTTATTTTCTCTAACAACAACATGTGTATTACAAAAAAGTAAAGGAATACTTGGAGATGCTTGAAAGGTGGATTAATTATTCAAATGAACTATATATACATATATCTTCAGATAAATAAGACAACTTCTATATTTTTGATAAAATAATAACTTTCCTTATAATTTTTCGTATATATGAAAAAAGATTGTATGAAACGACTACTGATCCGTATATATCTATCTTTAAATTATATTAATTATATTATTAAAAGAAGTCGATTATTAATTACTAACATCATTAATGAATTTATTAAAATAAATATTTACTATTTAATTATCAGATATATAATAAATGATTTTTTAATAATATAATTAAGTAATATGATTTAAGTAAAATGAATATATGCTGACATTGGGTAATGTTTCATATATAGAATCTTTTCTCAATAGATATTTAACCTTTCCTGATATCCATAATTTCTCTTATAAAGAAGATAGAGGAAGCGAGGAAATGATGATCTATTTATAGATTATTTTCTATGTATGTTAAGGATTCATTTGTAGATAAAAAAAATTTGATGAAATTGACATATTTAATTTTATTTAATTGACCATGATGACATATTTTAAATTCCCATATACCTTTGAAGTTTTATGGGCAGGATTAAGGTGTAATCGAGTCGAGTCGAGTTAATACAGTGAAAAGTTTGAATTCGACTTTCAATTCGTGATTCGATATTCGATTCGAACTCGATCGAGTTTCATTTTCTTAATTCGAGCTTGATTCGTAATCGAATTCGAGCTACTCGAACTCGCTCGATTAAGCTCAAAAATATATAAAAATAAGCTCGATTCTTATACTCGACAAGAGCTCGATTATTTGTGCTTGAGTTTGAGCTTGAATTCGAAATATTTTATTAATTAAAATAATAAAAAAAATTAAATATAAAAATTTGATTAGGCTCGCGAGCTACTCGAGCTACTCGAGCTGAGTATAAAAATACTCAAACTTGACTCGATTTATGAATCGAATTACTTGAGCTCGAGCTCGACTCGATAATAATCGAATCGAATTCGAGTTTTATTCGAATCGAACTCGAGTAACTTACGAGTATTAATGTATCATTTACATCCTTAATCAAGATAAAAAAAAAAATTCATTCATTAAAATTTTTTCGTTTGGTTTTCATGATAATAAATTTATTAAAATATAAATAAGTTAATGATTATTATAATTGTTATCCACAACTAATTAATTTATTTCCTAAGTAGTATTTAATCAATGAATTTAATTAAGTACTGTAATAAGTAGTCTAATCAAAACTATTAACCTGTCACCAAAATCTAAAACAAATAGATACCAATTAATTAATTAAACTTCTCCAAAATCACCTTGATTGCCATAGATTTAATCTCAAAATACATGATTTCACCTAAGGTTATTAATATCATATCAGATAATATTTTAATTTTTTTTAAAAGATGGTATATATAGATATCAATTGTTTCGTCACATTGTTTTGGATTTTTTGATTTAATATAAATATATTTAAAAATATACATGAATTTGTATATTATAATATTATTAATAATTTAAAAATAAATATGTAATATATTCAAAAATCAAATAAATAAGTTTAAAAGCATAATAAATAATATTATAAAATTTTCATGGTATTTTAGATATTTAATTTGATCATATGATATTTAAATAAGTATTTTTTTATATAAATATTAAGATAAAAACAAAGAGATGAAAAAAATTAACTAATGCTTTATAATTGTTAAATTTTATAAAAGGAGTATAATTACTTTCTTGAAAAAATTGAAATACTTATAAATTTAGTTTTGAAAAAATTAAATATAAAGTTATAGATTTTGATTTGAAAAAATAAAATATAAAATAAAGTTAAAAAAAAAAAACTCTAAATTTTAAGAGTTATTTTATCAATTAATTTATTTTTATTAAGTTTAAAATAATTAAATAATAAAAGATAAATTAAAAATTACAATATATATTTTATATTTACGTACCGATCGAAACATATTATTCAATCGAAATTCATCGAAATAAATCAAATTTAACGAAAATAATGAATATTACTTGATATTAAATTCGATACAAAAAATTATTTTTAAATATATCATATTTTAATACAACTGAAGAATATTGACCGATATAACCAATATCGAAACGAAATTAACAATTATAATTTCACCCTTTATATGCAAAAACTCCATGTATAGAAACTCCATCTCTAGCGCTCAAAAACATCATTAACTGTGTTCTTATTTCCTTTCTTTATCTTTATTTCTCTAAAAATCGAAACCTGAAAATCGCTTAGGATTTATATATAATTCTTTTATTTAAGACTTATTTTTTAAATATTGGTTTTCTAACTTTTTCTTACTTTCAATTAGGTTTCAAAAATTAATTTTCCTTTTTTTTTCTTTACTATCGCCTGATTTAAGAATATACATACTGTGCGTGGTTAACATCTTGGAATAACAATGACGTAGTTTATTGGAATAGTAATTCTATTATTTAATAAAAACTCCTTTTAATAACAATAGAATAACATATTTACATAAAAAAAAAGTTTATTACAATATAAAATTTAAATTCATGTACTAAATAAAAAGAGTTGTGGTCAAAGAAGAACTCTAGATTTAATGCTAGATAGCTAAAATATTTCGTTAAAACCATTTAACTATCAAATTATACTGAATCTGGTGATTTCAATTTGGTTTCATCTTATCTGGAGTCTTCCTTTTCTTTTTAATCCCTTCCCTCACTTTATAAATCAACCAACGTCCCATCAATTTTATTCCACACAAAAATATTCAAAATTTTTAACTTCATATACTTTGTTTGTAGGGTTTTGGACTTCAATTATCAATGGAGGTTTTGAAATTCTTCTCCCTGTATTTATTTGTCTGTTGTTTTTATGTGATAAGCAACCTTAACAATGGCGTCGAAGCATCTCACAAAGTTTATAAAGAGTTACAATCTGAAAGTGCAGTTAATGTCAAGCAACTCCACAGAACTGGCTATCACTTTCAGCCTCCTAAGAATTGGATCAATGGTGAATTAATATATTTTCTTCAAAATTTTCTTTTCGTTAATATCGTTAGTGTTTAAATTTTATACGAAAAAAATCTCATATTCACCTTAGACATGGCAGAGGACAAATTCTAAACGTAAAAAATCATATAAACTAACTTGTCATGTGTTTGTTTTGTTTTGCATTCTTCCTTGGGTGCTGCTTAAATGATGAACACACTGTGAGCAGATCCAAATGGTAAGTTTTCCAACAGAATACTTCAAATTTCATGTTCATATATACTTGTTTAACTATGCGTCCCTGTTCTTTGCCCTTCTAATCGTTCCTACCTTCTCACGTAATCAAATAGGTGTAATGCACTACAATGGGATTTACCATGTATTCTACCAACACAACCCCAAGGGTGCAGTTTGGGGCAACATTATTTGGGCTCATTCGGTCTCCAAAGACATGGTCAATTGGGAAGCACTTGAGCCAGCAATTTGTCCTTCAGAGCACTTTGATATAAATGGGTGTTGGTCTGGATCAGCCACAATTCTTCCAGACAATACGCCTGTACTTCTTTACACAGGAATTGATCCGCAACACAACCAAGTCCAAAACTATGCTATACCAGCGAATTTATCAGACCCATATTTGCGTAAATGGATCAAGCCAGCTGACAACCCGGTCGCTGTTGCAGATGAAACCATGAACAAGACAGCCTTCCGTGACCCATCAACTGCATGGAAGATTGATGGGCATTGGCGAATGGTGGTAGGTAGCAGAAGGAAAAATAGAGGGATTGCTCATTTATACAGAAGTAGGGATTTCAAGAAATGGACAAAGGCGAAGCACCCTTTACATTCTGTGGCAAAGACAGGTATGTGGGAATGCGTAGACTTTTTTCCAGTGTCATTGACCGGTGAAGCTGCGCCAGACGCATCTGCTTTTGGGCCTAATGTTAAGCATGTAATCAAGGTCAGCTTAGATGTTACTAGGTTTGAGTACTACACTTTAGGTACATATTTCCCGGCTAGGGATAAATATTTGGTGGACAAGGGCTCTGTTGATGGTTGGGATGGCCTTAGACTAGACTATGGAAATTACTATGCTTCAAAGTCGTTTATTGACCCCATAAAGAACAGGAGGATCATATGGGGTTGGACCAACGAGTCTGATACTCCTCAAGATGATGTTAAGAAAGGATGGGCTGGTATTCAGGTAATGCGTTCATTATTTTGAAGAATAATCAAATATTTTTATTGATTTTTAATAATTTGTAAGTAATTTTCAAGGATTTGTCTCAGACAATTCCAAGGAAGGTGTGGCTTGATCCTAACAGGAAGCAATTGCTGCTCTGGCCTATTGAAGAAATAGAAACACTTAGGACCCAAAATGTTAAATTAAGCAATCAAGAGCTCAAGTTGGGAGAACATGTTGAAGTCAAAGGAATTACTGCCGCCCAGGTTTGCTGCTTTAGATTGAAACCAATATATATAAATATATATTATTGATTTGAATTAAACCGAAATTCAAACATGACTTTCTGGTTATTGATGATGTTCCCAGGCTGACGTCGAGGTTACCTTCTTCATACCTAGCTTGGACAAAGCTGAACCATTTGATCCTAGCTGGACCAATCCGCAGGATCTTTGTGGGCAAAAGGGCTCAACTGTTCAAGGTGGTGTTGGACCATTTGGGCTACTAACATTAGCTTCAGAAAAGCTAGAAGAATACACCCCCGTTTTTTTCAGGTTATTTAAAGGTCAAGACAAGCATGTTGTTCTCTTATGCTCTGATGCTGGAAGGTTTGTTTTACTAACCCTTTTTTTTTGTACTTATCTTAAAATCAATATTAGTTCCTCTTCTAATGTCAAAATTTAGATTTATTTTGATTAATTTTGTAACATTGTGGCAGCTCTTCCTTGAGGAAAGTTGGGCTATATAAACCATCATTTGCTGGATTTGTGGATGTAGATTTGGCTGATAAGAAGAAGCTTTCTCTTAGGAGTTTGGTACATATTCTAACCCTAAACATGTCCTTAAAAATTTCTTCTTTCTCTCACTCTCTTGCTTTTTCTTATCTCTGCAGATTGATAACTCAATGGTGGAGAGTTTTGGAGCTGGGGGAAAAACATGCATCACATCGAGAGTTTATCCAACGCTGGCAGTTTTTGACGATGCTCACTTGTTTGTATTCAACAATGGGACTGAGAAAATCACTGCAGATGTTGAAGCCTGGAGCATGAGAAAGCCTAATAAGATGAACAATTGAAAGGGATGGGACAAGGATGATATATTGGAGATAGGAGCTTAGGAATTAGGATAATAAATAAAAATCACAAAGTTTTATGTAATTTCTGTTCTTTTTTTTTGTTTTTAAATGTAATTAGGATTGCTAAATTCTGTTCCAGGACAAGAATGGAAAGAAAAACTGTTGTTGAAGTTCATTTCTTTATGAATATTATGCCTCCGCTTGGATGGATGAGGAAGTTTTCTTAATTTTTTATTGTTGAAGGAAGCCCATGCATATATATCTCTTCTACTTCTAAACCTTTAAATCCAATAAGTGGGTTTGTAAGAAGGATGATTACAATCATGGAAATTTAACCAAAATTCTCAGGACTCCTAATCTCCAATCAATTATCAAACATGTTTTTCATTTTCTTTTTAGCAAATTACAATTTTTTTCTCTCCATATAAATTCTCCGTTTTTAATTCCACACTAGATCCGTTTCTCTTGTTATTTTGCAAAATTAGACAGCAATTTGTAAATTCAAAAAAAAAAAAAATCCAAACTTTTAATTTCGAAGTTTCAGTTCTATTCTTTGAAAGTTTCAATTTCTTAGTATGCATGCATATATTTATAAAAATACAAGGTCCAAAATAAGTAAACGATCTCTTCAAACCATACCTAATATGCTAACATACCTAATCAACAGTTACTAACTCTTTACACTAACAGCTAGTACAGATGGTCTTCTTGACGCATGCATAAACATACCCAAGCCAATGGCTATCGTGAGTCTCTAATGATGATTCATAGGAGACTGAAGTATATTAAGTTTTTAAATAAATCTGTTAGCTCTTAGATACGTGCCGTTTTTATGGATTTATGTATTTACGCTTATTTCAAATTAAACATATATAAATGAATTTATTTTATCAAACTCGTATAATCTATACCACTTGTCTTTATCTTTTCTTAATGTCTAAAATTACCATGTTCACAACTTTTAAGTCTAATTGGATTATCATGAATCAGTTACTTTATACTTAGATTAATGGTCCATCACTGAGAATGCGTCTCTGCAACTCCTTTCAAATAAAATCAAGATGTACCTAGAACACAAGCACTTCTCCTTTTATTATTTTTTCTAACCAAAAACTAATACTATTTCCCTTTAATCCCTCTGTTTTGGACAAGGGCAATGCAAGAAAAAATGGAAAGCATTCACATCAACATTTTGTGGAGATTAGTTCAATCCACATGTATCAACGCAAGGAAGAAATGCCTAACATAGTTAAACGTCAATTTGAAACTCAATTTCACTCAAATTCTTCATCAATTGCCAGATCTAGATATCAGATTTAAACAAACAAAACAAAACAGCAAAGAACTAAATTGAAATTTTTTCCAAGTCCGATATTCAAGTTCTTTTATGGCAGAAAAGATAACCAGAGTCATAGTTTACTTAATCTTCTTCTTGGGCCTCAACTGCAACAAGAGAAAGAAATACTTGGTTCATTGCAACAAAAGGGTGATATTAAAAATTACTAGAACCCAAATACAGGATACATAAACAAACCTGATTGCTGTGACCGCATTTCTTCTTCCGACAGTTCACAGCTCGTGGATGCAGACGAGCATAACACCTAGCAGACAAAAATTAGGAGATAAATTATCTTCAATGATGCAGGATGCACATTGGTAAATATTAATAGTTTTACATGAAGATGCAAATTTCAACATAACACACAATAATTGAGCAAAGCAGCAATCAGAGCAGATTGGTTTGTTAGATCCTGTCACAAAGCCCTTCAAGTTAATCATAAACTCAAATCCTATGAGATGTAAAACATCAAACTCCGTAAGAACACCTCACCACAAGTTGTTAAACAAGTCTCAAAATAATTAAGAAAAACCAATATTTTGATTTATCAAGCACCATAAACAAGAAGCAAAGCATCAACTATCATGTGCTACCCTAGAAAATCAACTGCAAGTAAAGTTTAGACCAGTAGACAAAGTTAAAGAATGAAAATTTCAATTGCAAAATAGGGTTCAACTTGAAGTCCCATTTTTCACTTATACTAAATACTAAAAAGTGGGACTAATTTCTTGCATCTCTTAATTGTGCCATTCATGAAAATCAACTGCCAAGGAAATTAGCTCAGCTGACAAAGTTGAAGAATAGTTACAATCATTTTGGGACCTCGTATGACCTCTATCCCACTCCAAATAAAGAGTAGAGGCTAAGTCATGTCCCAAAAACTAAAACATACCCATAAAACAAGAAAGAAAAGAAAAGAAAAGGAGCTTACTTGCGGCAAATCATTTTGTCTTGGTTGTATTTGCGAGCCAAAGCCATTAAAGAAGGCTCAATAATTCCACCTCTCAACCTCAAAACAAGATGAAGAGTTGATTCTACATCCAAAAAAAAAAAAAAAAGATCCACAAATGAAAAACCTCAGTTAAGTGTCTTCATCAAATAAAAAAATTAACAATATCATTAAAAAAAAGGAAGAAAACCCCAAATAGAAACCTTTTTGGATGTTGTAGTCAGCCAAGGTACGGCCATCTTCGAGCTGTTTTCCGGCGAAGATAAGACGTTGTTGGTCCGGTGGGATTCCTGTTAGTTCATATAGTTAAACTTTTTGATCCATTTGCGATTTTAAGATGAAAAAAGACATGAAAAATTGGAAAGGAAAAGGAAGGGGGTAGAGTTACCTTCTTTGTCTTGGATCTTGGCTTTGACATTGTCAATGGTGTCGCTGCTCTCGACCTCGAGAGTTATGGTCTTACCGGTTAGGGTTTTCACGAATATCTGCATCTTTTCCTGCCCGTCTTCCTCTCTTTAACCGGCCTTCACACAAAGAATGAGCGGGTCGTTGATTGTTAGGATTTTATCCTCATATTCTAGGGTTTCAATTGGAGTTGAGAATGCATTGGGCTTTTTCTCTTTGAGATCCAAATAAAAAACGTATTGGGCTTTTAATAGACTTTATAAACTAGACAAGCCCAATTTTAACTTTAATAATAATATTTATTAATTATTGTTATTGTTATTATTTAATTTTATTTACATTTTAACTAAATTAGTCAATTAAATTGATGTCATCCAAACTATATAGCTAATATAAATTTATAAAAATTATTTAATTCACTATTAATAAAAATATATTTCCAAAGTAATACTTTTAATAATGCTTATTAAAATAAAAATTTAACCCATTTTCAACTTGTTGCTCTTTGCATGGACAACAAATTTTCCATTCACAGGAGCATTTTTATTATTCAATTCAGGCCCAAGTTGCATGATAAACAATATATAGCTGTTCATTTGCTCATTTCAAATAAGCTTAAAACTGTTAATTTGTTAATTCATTTCTTTCAATGCAATCCCTCGACGATTAGGGAAAGAAAAATTCTTTGAAGACAAAGCATTAGCTAGAAATTCATAAACCTGGCGATAAGACTTATGCCCTTAATTAAACGGGATGATCAAGGCCTGAAAACTCGACATTGGTGAGAATTTTATCTTAAGATCGGAATTCCTACTAACATTAAACAAATGCAGGGCGTTCTTATCTGCCATACCCACATTATAACTCCACAAGGAAAACCAACAACGAAAGAGTTCCACAACTTTTGTCTCTGTCAATTAATATCAAAACCCATTCTGGAACTACAAATTTGCAACTCGAGAACTGGCAAAGCAAGTTTGAATCTAAACTGAAAATTGTTTTAAAAAAGAAAGAAGACTCCAAGCATTGCAGCAGCAGCAACTGAGTAACAGATATGAAGCAAAGAATCACAGCCTTCTTCCACGTCTGCCACCCTTTCTACGGGTACTGTCGGTGGGAATGGGGGTAACATCCTCTGCGGTGAAGAAAAGTTTGCATGTCAGTTTATAAGAATGGAAGTGAATGGACCCAATAAAGCCTTGAGAATCGAAAGAATTGAAGCAGTGTACCTATGCGTCCAATTTTCATGCCTGAACGAGCAAGGGCTCTAAGTGCTGACTGGGCACCCGGACCAGGTGTCTTGGTTTTGTTCCCTCCAGTAGCTCGAAGCTTTATATGAAGGGCAGTAATACCCAACTCCTGCAGATAATAAACATGAATAACCATAAGTTCACTGAATGTAACTATGTATTGCGCTACAATTCAGAGGGTAAGCTACAAAACCTTGCAGCGTTGAGCGACATCTTGTGCTGCAAGCATGGCTGCATACGGGGAAGACTCATCCCTATCAGCTTTCACCTTCATACCACCTACGTTTGGGCAAGGAATAAGTAAAAATAATCTTCAAAAAATTAACTCCAAGCTGGGACATGAATATTATCGCATTTTGCAATGTTTAATTAACACTCTTTACTATAAAGTTACAATTGGCTTTTGAATAACTAGTCAGCTTCCTTTGAAAAATCCAACTTCTGTGTTAGCCAGTTGAAGTATTAAAACCAACTAAATCAACTTTTAAAATCTAGATATGGTAACAAAACCAAACCATTTTCTAAAGACAAGTGTAAACCATACCAGTGATGCGAACCATTGTTTCCCTTCCAGACAAATCAGTCACATGCTGCAAATTCAATGATAGCATTTTAAACAGAATGAACTATCAGAAAAAAAAAAAAAATCAATGCAAACAAAGGAGGTTACCACTTACGATAAATGTGTCATTAAATGAGGCAAAAATGTGAGCAACCCCAAAAACATGTTCACCCTCTCGCACAGCAGGTCCAAGGGTAGTATTCTCCTCCTTGGGCTCCCTAACCTTTCTCCTTGACTACAAAATACCGCAAATCAATGAACACATCAGCTATCCGCTTTGAACCTAAGTCAATAAATAAATCTGCCCTATAATAACAAAAACTAAAAACATAAACCCAGGACTCCAATTGAATCGAAAAGAAAAACCATCAACAGAAAATATTAGGTTAAATCTAATTTAATTATTAATTGATTCAAATTTGAGCTTTCACCATTTTAAGACTGAGACAAAGCAGTGCACATTTCTAATTTGTACTTTGCTTCAGTTTTTCAAGCATAGAAACATAATAAAAACTAGAGCAAAGTAAATAATACCAATCTCAAAGAAGAAAAATTCACATAATTTATTACCTTGTTTCATTTAGTCTGTAAAATTCCAGTCTTTTATTTCTATTTACTATACCCAAATCCAAAACTATTTTCTCAGTTACCAAACAAGATTCAGCTTAACATCAAGTATCGTAGTAGATGCAAAGAGAGAGCAATTACCATGGCTTCAGGCAAAATGAAAGAGAGATGCGAGACTAGGGGTTTTAGAGAGCGCTTCCGCTGATGACTACTCTAGCTTTCAAAGGGCAGCCGAGAAACCACTTATTACCCTTTTATAGTTAGGGTTTTGACAGCCCAGACATTTAAATGACGAAAAGGCCCTTCGGTAGTTTAATAGTGAAACAGGGGTAAATGTGTCCTTTTATCTAAACAAAATGTTTTTGCTTCAAGTTATTATTTGATATTTTATAAATAAATATTATAAACCTTAATTATTAACCTTTCGAAATTATAGACATCAAATAATAATATCTTATAAATAAATATTAAAAAATATTTATATGTATATTTTCTTAAATTATCTAAATCTTAATTATTAAGCTAACATTAATTATCTTTATGCATAATAAATATATTGATGGATTTTTGCAATAAAATTGATGTAGAATTGAAAAGGTAGTAAACCTCTGTCGGAGGAATAATCTAAAAATCATATAGTTAATAATATTAATTAAGTGTATTTTAAGTTTTTTTAATGCATATAATATAGTTAATTTATATAGTACTGATAGTAAAAATTTTTAATTTTACAAGCGTAATTAAAATAGTAATACATATCTCTTATATATTTTAAAAAAATAAGTTAAAAAAGAAATAATAAATGTGTTATTATCTGAATTCTAATTATAAAGTGAAATGTAATACAATAATATGATACGAATATGATATAAAAATAAAATATGAAAATAATACAGTTTAAAATTATAATAATAATAATTATAAATATGATTAACAAAAAGTGTAATTTAAATTTTTGTATCGACATAAATCGTGAAACATAATTTTCATATAAAACATAATATCAAATGTTAATTTTTTTATTTTACATAATATAAATACATAAATTATCAAATGAAAAAACAATATAATGGCTGATGAATGTCTAGTGAAAAGCAATAGAACGTTGTTTCGGACCTATTTTTATCTGTACGGATAACTTTTTAAGAGGATAATGGAATGTCACCGCATTGAAGGTGCAGTAATATCCAAACGAGGTCTTACCCAATGTAGAATTGTGATTTGCGCATGAATCTTCCTAAAAAATTGACACACTTCTGTTGAGTTCATCTAACGGGGAAAACTACAGATACTACATTACATCCAGCAACTTCACAGCAAAGGCAATGACTAACTGCAGCTTTAGTCAAAAGGTTCTTCTTTTGCAATCTTTTACAATGGCTTCTTTTGCGGCTGTCAACTTGCAGAGTAATCTTCCAACCCCATTCTTCTCTACTAATTTTTTTTTTTAAATTGTTTATATATATATATATATCTATCTATTTGAACACTCTCCTCTTCAAGAATAAGAAGCATTTCCTACATTGAAGTTCAGCCACCTAATTGCTAAGCAGGTTAAGCCATCAATCGCTGCTGATGCAACGCTCATACACCATAGATGTTGCAGAAGATGCTTCGGCTCTTACTGAACCCTCCAGTTTCTCTTCAGCTGAATTTTTGGAGACCAGTCATGTTGAAGGAGATACTCCTGGAGCTTCGCTGGAAGAACGTTTTATGAACATGACCGATAATAAACGAGATATGGTTGAAGCTTGGCTAAAAGAAAATTTTCCGGACATCACAGATGATGTAGATATTCCTGAAGCTTCGCTAGAAGAAAATATTGCGGCTTCCATGGATGATGGAGATATTCCTGAAGCCTGGCAACCGGAATATTTCATCTATGGCGACAACAGAGATTTTGTGCCATTATTAGATGCTTCATTTCTTAGTCAAGTTGGGTTCGTGCCGACTCAACAGCCTTTCAAAGATTGTTCAACTCGAAAGGTAAACAGAGTAATACTTGAGTCAAGATATAAGACAAATCCATTTCAATCATTCCGTTTAATTACGAAGCTAAAACTATTCAATTTCTTGAAACGTGTTTTTATTGTTTACTAAATATGATACTCCTTTTTGGGGTTATTTGATAGGTTAGCATCCCTGAATGGATCTTTCTCATAATCAATGTTCTTATTGAGTTTCTATCAGCAGCATTCGACCAGCTTTCATCTGTGAATAAGCCTCAATATGCTTTAATTGCCATGTTAATGTCTTTTGTGGCTGCCATGACATGCATCATCGAGCTTGCTTATAAGGCTGGAAAGGAAAGAGTCGCCTGGAGGTGGGAAAGCAATTTACCCTGGTTTTATTATTCATCTCCAGGTCACAGGCGTTTTGGTACATTCCCCGAAATGATCGGATTAGTTTGTGCCATGTTGCAGACTATTTTATCAGCAGTTACTTACTCTTTCTACCTTCAACAAGCTGATTATCCCCTCAAGATCTCTTTCTGGCCAGTTGTATTTGCTCTAGGCTTATTTTGCTCTAAATTTATGTAGAATCCGAATCAGAAACTCTTTCCCAGACATTAGATCCTAGATTATGGTATTCCAACAGAATGATTAACTGTTATTGGACCCTTTTTATTATTTAAATAGAGTTAGTAGAGGCACAACTTGAGGCTCCTTGGAACTTGCTGGAGTCTGCGCCAGACCCAGTCGTGGGAGAAGTTCACTACAGAAAACCTAATGCTTTTGCTCCATTAGCTTGTTTTGTCTTTATCTAATGTCAAAAAAATGTTTGATTTATTTCCTCTCTTTTTGATATTATCCTTTTGACTAACACTACACTAGAATTGCTCATAGAATATCTAGATGGGGATAAAAATTGATTTGAAACAGATATTTAACAGGATCAACAACTATCTCAACATCAGATACACTTCATTTATTCTTATTTTAAGAATTTGAACAGAAACATGATCTACAACAGAGAGTTGATTCTTCTGTTCTGGTTCCTAGGCTGGTTAATTTGGTGGATAAATACTATCTTCAAATCTCCCAGACCTACAATAGTCAAAAGCTTCTAAGCAGGGAAGAAGGGGAACATGAGCAAAATGAACCTCTGAAAGAAAAAAGGGTAGAAAATTGTAAATAGACGATATGTTTCTTGATAAAACCACTTCAAAGCAGCAAAGTCAATCCAGGATTTCAAAATGAATGACTAAACAATCCACAACTATACAATCTGATGATATTAAGCAGATATAGCAGTTGCTTTCAAGAATGCCAAATGAAACAACAATAATAGATCTGGTTTTGCCACCAAGCTTATTGCAATTGTAGGAAAATTCATAGTTTCAAATATTTCCCCCCCAAATAAAGTCAGCCCAGCACCTAATGACTAAATTTAAGAGTAATTTATGAATCCTAAAGCACTATAGGTTCAAACCTGTATTTGAGTAAGCCATAAAAGCCTCTTGAAATTACATTAAGACATTAGAGACTTCAGCCTGGGTGCCACAATCTCAAGAAGGCCCTTGGGATTGTCCACATGAACCCAATGGCCTGAATTCGGAAGAACATGAACTGAAATCTTGCCTGCATATCCATTTCCTTCCTGACTAGCAAGCTTTTCAAGCCGATTAATCACATCTGCATCCCATCGGTCACTTTTCTCTGCACGAACAATTGCTATCTCGAGTCCTTTTGGAGGGTGCTCCAACAAAGACCAATACGACATCTCCCTAGAAAATTTTACATTTGATAATTCAGTAATAAGTAACAAAGAAAAGATGTAGGCCAAGTAAAAGCAGAACAAGTGATATCAATGTGGAATCATTGAATATTACTACCTGTAGGACTGAAACATCTGGACAGCACCTTCAAGATCAAAAGCCCATGTTTCTCCTTCTCCAGATTTCTTGAGGTTGGTGCCTATCCACTCCGACAATGACTTAGAGAACCCAAGTTCAAGCATATGGTTAACAAGCCACCTGAGAGCAGATATCATAAGTATACAAGAGGCAAAAACGTTTGATCCACACATCCCTCCAAAAAAAGGACAAAACCATGAATCAAATTGTGCATCATTAACCACACTCTCATATCCAACAGAATAAGGAATTCTCAGCATACAAGTGATAAATGCTCTACCATTGCAACTCATGCTGAATGTCTAAAACACCATTGAAGCATTAGCTGCCTATCAATTACAACTGCAGAGACACAAACTAGGTGACTCTAAATAACAATTTCAACGTGCAAATGGTAGATTACAACAAATGGCCAATAATGCGGAACAAGTATCTTCCTTTTGAACCCCAAACCATCTCTAGAAAAGGATTCTTGTGATTTTAATTCAAAGCTCAATGACATGTATAAATACAAGTACGAGACAAATTAATTGGTGAAATTATCCAATTGAAACTAGAAAACAGAACAACAATGCCAAGAAATAGAAACAAGTTAGAAGAGGAACAGAGGTTTTACTTCCGAGATGGCACCATTGAAGGTAAACTTTGCAAGGTCTGCAAAACTTTTTCCACTTCACCATCACTGTTTTCAGAAGTTACTTCTCCAGGGACAGAATCGAGTACCCAAATCTGTTCTGCACCAGTAAATGAAATAAAATAACAAAAAAAAATCGCAAATATTAATCCTCAAATACATACAATCAGCAAAAAGAACAATGAAAAAGAGTGTATAGGAATTGTGGCAATGAAAGATACCTGTTTGGGAAGTTTGATATTTTCACCATAATCTCTGTTGGCACAACTCCGGGCATATTGCAATGCAACTTTGCCACCCATGGAGTGGCCAATGACAACATCCGGCCAATCCCAGCCTTTGGAATTAACCAAATTACCCAAATCTTTAGCTGCATTTACCATATCATGCGGCGGATCCAGCCCTTCTGTCTCCGTTGACTTCCCATGATTCCTCAAATCCACCAGCACCATCCTCCACACTACAAAATAAACAAATAAATAAATCAGAGGCTTTTCCTTTCTTTCGAATATTCTCGGGAAACAAACAGGGTGAGGATCAATTACCTAAACAAGAGGAGGTGGAGAGAGAGGAGGCGAGGTTGCGGGAAAAAGAACGCCAGTTGCGGGCTGAACCGAGGAGGCCATGGAGGATCAAAGCTGTGTGAGTGTAGGGTTTGTTTGGATTGGCTTGGATTTCTTCGTAAGCTAGGGTTTGAAGTGATCTTTTTGAGGTGGTGTGGTGATGAGTCAGGAGGGAACTCGGTAAGTTAAGGAAGCGAGTCAGGAGATTGGTGGGAATTACTTGTTTGTTTCTAATGAGTCGAGCCATTTCGGATTCTTCCGAGCTCTGTAATGGCTGCCTGATAAATATAAGGGAAGACAAAACAAAAACGCCAGATAAATTATAAGGGAACACCAAAAAAAAAGGTTAAAACAATGACAGCTGTGGGATTTGAACCCACGCCCTTTCGGACCAGAGCCTAAATCTGGCGCCTTAGACCACTCGGCCAAACTGTCTTCTTGTTGTGAATTAATTCATAATATATTTATAAACAGATAAATAGGATATTCCTTACTTTTGGTGAACTTTACTCCACATTTTGTAGATTTCCTCTATATATTTATGTACATATATAGGTGCATGCATGCAAGTACTTGAATTCAACATCACCTTCGAACTTTAACTTTAAGCTTGATGACGATCAAGAGTAATGGAGTTAACAAGTTCGATTAAGTTGGTTATTTTTACCAAGTTGTACTTTAAATCTTGATGATGAGGTTCAAATAACTGTACTTTTTTACTTCATTCTGAGTTGATTACCTTATTGCTTATTAAAACTTAGAATAATAAGGGAACATATTACTTGATCTGGAGTAGTAGGAAAAAGCAAGAACTCCTTTATGAAATTTCCACTCAGAAACAAATCCTACGAAACATTCCTCTTCACATTTCCCTAATCTTTTAGTCTTTTGTTCCCTTATAATGGGTTTTTTTTTTTTTTGGGGGGGGGGGGGGGGGGTTTGAGAGAATCATCAATCTTCTTTAGTCAAATGGATCAATTCGCGGGTCATGTTCGCTGGCCATCAACATCCCAGTGCACAGACAAGTTGGGCACATCACCTAAATAAGAGCTGACAATTAGCCTCTGCATTCTGAAAACTCAATAAAACATATTGGCAATCTTAGTTTTGTGCATATCCAGTTTACCTTTCCTGAACCAGAGCAGTTTGGACACCTTTCAGTAGTAGGCACTTTCAAAGTCCGACCAGATGTACTAGATAGCGAGATGGGATCAATGCTCAAGCATACACCGCTAGCAGAACATCTTGCACAGGGCAAATATCCTGCTCTTAGGATAGCCGCAGAAAAAGAAAATGAAAATTAATAGAAACTCATATGATTGTACCTTTAGTTATTTTCAGGGAAAGAGGAGAGGGGAAGAGTGCACTGGGGCGTTAGGCAAAAAAAGTACCACTTCAAATAGTCTGAAGGAATAAAATAGAGTTAAAACATCACAAGTAAATCAAAGAAAAGTGCATGTCCTCAGAACAAACTAATACATACCATTTCCATGGCAATATTTGCACCTCTTCTTCTCTTGTTGTTCAACATTGTTGGCTTCAATTAGCATCAAGGCTGAAATGACACCTACTGCCCCCCCTGAAAAGGATGCGACGATGGGATCAACCTGACTGAATCAAGAAACCAATAAGTTGTCAGTGTAACTTTAATTATACAATTCTATAGTCATTTTCACCAAAGCACTAGTTACTCCAGGTTTCAAATTTGCAAATGAAGATAAGCTCAATGAATACCTCAACTGCAATGGCAGATGCATGTTGCGTATGAAATCTTCGTATGAGGTGCCTCCTAAACCTAATTTTAGCTCCAGCTGCCATGAAAAGTTAATTATGATAACAAAACAACCAGTATTTAGAGATAAATCTAGTTAGAACAACCATGATACAAAAATAGTCTCAGTTGGCATTTGGCTCAACTGAGACATTGGTTAGTTGAAGTTAGCCTAGGTGTTAAATCTAACTGATTAATAAACACAGAATCAAGGACCTGTTTCAAATAAAAACACAAATACACATAATTTCAGCCCAGCCTTGGTAACCTTTATTTTGGTCTATAACCCCTTTTCTGTTTCTCATAAGTAAGCAACTAAACTATCGTAACTTAACCACAAAGGACAGCAATGAGTCTACAAATGCTATTACATGTTAGTTAAAGGAAGGAAATGACAACTTAAAAGTATATCTAAGCATGAATACTACAATTTGGAGTTATGGCAAACTAATAATAAAATTAAAAGTATTTAGTACTTACCGTTGGTGCAATAAGACCTCCAAATACAATTATTCCAGATATAAATGCCAGGCTTGTGAAGTAGAGCTGCTTCATCGTCTTTGGTGTCAGCTTCATACGAAAAGGTTAACAAGGTGACTAAAGTCAAAATGCATCACTAACCACAGATCTCAAAAGAGGGTTTTTTTCTTCTTTTAACGCAAGAAATTATGCATGCTATTTCCTACATATATAGCATAGCTTTGTCATAAATGTCTTCCCTGTGTGTGCTTCTACTAATTAAGCGTAAAATGCAAAATAGACAATACATCAGGACCTTAAAACTCACCACATATGAGAAAAAAGGAATTGAAGATGGAATGTCAGGCATCTCATCTATATCTTCATCACCGTTCTCATTGACAACTTTCACTTTCTTTATGCGTTGTTGTATCCGTAATCTCCTTACCTATATACAAATGATTTCATAAGGATAAAACGAATGAGAACAACATCTAAATACATCAATCCAATCCGCCAAGTATAATCTTCTGTTATTTCCATTTTCGACCTGTATTTCATGGACTGATGATAAAATTCCTTGACAAAACTTGCAATAATATCATGCATCTTTAGTAAATTGCTGTAGATGGGGAAACAAGAACACCGAATGGGTTTTGCATATCATATGGGGATTTAGTGCTTCAGATTCCTAGGACAAATCTGTATATTTATGAAACTATCTCATTACCTCTTCCATGAGGAGAAAGATCTTACTGCGCCTACTCCTTATATTATCTTCGATTTCCTGCAGCTGCATCTTCACAAAATCCTGAACAGTCTCCGGTCCCTCAATGATGCAAAAGTTACTGATAAAGCAATAAAAAAAAAAGCATACAAAATTTCAAAATTTTACAATGAAAGCAACCAATAGCAAAAACCAAAAGATAAAGCTGATGATAAAATCAGAAACCTATTTACAAAATCAAGTAATGAACACAGTAGAAACTTAAGAAAATCAATATATCTAAAACATTTAGCACATAAATCTTCAAGTTTTCCACTGCTATGCAATAGATAAGTAATTAGGATTTCTGGGTTTTATTCCCAGAAACTTAAGGAATGTCAGGGGAGTTAAGGAACGAACCTGGGAAGGTTATCACCAGAAGGGGGAGGGTTGCTTTTGGATGAAAAACAGAGGAGTGGAGAAGGAGAAGAGTGTTTAGGTGAAGAGAGGAATTTACGATTTCCATTAAATAAAATTCGGGTTTTAAAATTTGGAGGAGAAGTCGTGGGAAGAAGAAGATGATGATGATGATGAGAGTAGAGATGGAAAGTGCCCATTTCTTTTTTGTTTTTTGTTTTTTTTCAATTTGACAAAGTTTTTGAAGGGATTGTTTTCTTCGAGGGTTTAATGGAACATAAAAATGGACGACGATTGTAATGCCACGACCACGACTCCACGTGTTATTCTTGCTTCGTGTAGTTGTCGTGAGGCGGTTATCCGTTAACATCAGTTTGGCTCTTAAATTGATATATAAATATAAAAAATTTTATTATATTATATTAGCTGATAATAATAATTAAATATTAATTTAAAAAACCTTTTGTATTCAATTTCGATGTATTTTTCCCAATAAAATTAAAATAATTTATGGTAGGAAAATTGTTTCATCTGCTTAATCATTTTATAATTCAAGTCATTCTTTTGATAAAATGATGACTATGAGTTGAAGTCAATATATAAAATTTTGATAATTGTTTATATATAAATTCAACATGAAAATTTATAAAATGGCATCATGAAGGATTACAATGAAGATGTACAGAACTTGAAAACATCAACATTCCATTTTATGGTAGTGGAAATATCATATGAATGATGATAACAAGAAGGAGACAAAAAATAAAACCAAGAAAACAACCACCGGCGGTGAAAACCAACAGCTTTCAGATCCTTGGTAAAGATCAGCAGCCCATACCAAGGCTTCTTTGCTGTATTTCTTTTCCTGGGAAATCGTCACAACGTTTTTCCCTTGTTCAGATAACCTTATGTGAGATAAAATGTGAGGGAAAACTTCTTTAGAAGACTCTTCACCAATCAGCAAATCTGAATGCCCAAAACCATCCACAACAACCCTTTCATGTCTAAAATTAGGTTGATGCAACTTCACATACTTGTTAGCTAGAAAAGAGGTCTCTGGAGTCACAAGAAGACTTCGTCCGCCAGAGACGTATAGCGTTGAGAGGGCCATTCTCTCTGGATGAATCAAATATGAGTTATTTCCCTTGCTATCCACAATGAATCCAGACTTGCAGATTTTCCTAAGGTGAGAAAAGGCGGCCATGGGAAGCTTTGTTGTGCTTTGCTTGTTTAACCAACGGTGTATTGTAGGGGTAACATTTTGATGCCAGAATGTGTTGCCAAATATGCCAGAAAAGACCTCACATTCATTGCAAGTGCATCTCTCATAGCGAGGTATCCAACGGGCTATAGACATTAGAAGCAGATGTCCCAAACTGGCCTTTGATGTCTCTAACAGAGTCAGGATTTTGTTCTTGCCCAGCAAAGCCATTGACATCTGCAGGTTGGCTTGAGTTAGAGGGAAGTATAAGGCTCAAGCAATATCAAGTTGACATTAATTTGCGCAAAACCATATAATTTATTCATAAAAATGAAAACTCACAGGGACCAAGGGAAGCCACATTTTGACTGTGGCTAGAGTAGTAAGCTTGAAGAACATTGAAGAGTTAATGCAGCACAAAGAAGCAATTTGAGTTGTAGAGATATGTCCTCCCATGAGAGCTATGTGAATGGACAAGCCTCCAACACAGTGTGCAACTACATGTATCTTCATGCTTGGACCATGGAATTCGCAGATCTTGTCAATTACTGCAACGAAAAGAAGAAAAGAAGGTTGCCACTCAGAAGTCAATTACATCTGTGAGTATCTGATCTCATCTAGAGCTTTTTGTAATTTTTGTTACCAGCAGGTATGTCATATCTTCCAATATCTTCAATAGTGAAGTTGTTTGAGGGATTTAATGCATGCAATCTTGGTTGGAGTAACCATATTTCATGCCCTTCTGCCAGTAAAGTCCTGATTAAATCATTTGGTTCTGTTGGCAGACAGAAACTCTCAGTGGAATACCCATTAAGTAGAAGAACTGGGTGCTTTTGTTCCTTGAAATTCCATCTACCTTGACCGCAGTTCCACTGCCTACAGCTGATGATACATCCATCTTCTGCATCATATATAGTAAGTAATGAAAATTAAATTTATAACCTGTTCACAGAAAAATAAAATAAAACAAAAAACCAAAAAATCATAATCTTCAGTGTATTATTATTATTTTTTAATCAAACTGACACTGTTTAAGGATCATTTTCCTCACTCGTATCACTTGCAAGTAAGATCCAGTTGTAACTTCTAAGGATCTTTGACAACAAGTTCAGATTCCTGCCTACCTGTTTTTATTTCATGGCAAGTGCTCGCTGGATAAGAATTGTTGTAAGAATCTGTCAGCTCATTTTGACTTTCTTGTGGCATTTGTAAAATATAGGTTCTAAGGAGATTCAATGAGAAAAGCTGAATAAATCTTCCTTTTCCATTTCCTTCAAGTTTCAATAGGCTTTTCAGTAGTTCAATCATGGAAATTTTAAGCTCTCCTTTCAAGTTCAATCCTACATCACCAGCAAAGTAGCCAGCAAGCCTTTTGAAGGTCACGTACAATGTTGTTGTCTCCCTCCAAGAATATAGTGCAAAAAGATAAGGATTCATTATCTTCTTTCCCTCAAGAATATATCTGCATTTGATTAACCTTATAAATTTTCTAGGAAAAAAAAAAAAAGAAAGAGTTAAGAGGAATGCAAATGGATGCCCTATTGTACCTTGAACCAGAGGCAGCAGCAAGGAGAAGGCGGTAATGCATATATCGTGTGTAAGGGGTTCTGTAATCTACTTCAAACATGTCTACTTCCCCATCTATAACGTACAACTTATCCTTCTCAATGGCACTGAAGACAACATAACCACCAACTTTCCCTTTTAAAGTTGGATGAAGTTTTCTCATAATCCAATTCCAATCATCACGGTTGTTATGATTCTGCAAGTATATCTTCATTCTGAGAGAAGCTGTGCATGGCATACCCCCTATATAGCCTCTCATTGTTTCTTTGACAGACACATATGATGTCTCACTGCTCTTTAAATTATCATATCTTTCTGTATATGGATTTTGGTCAACCACTTTAGAAATGCAATCTGTACAACTTTGATTTTTATGCTTGAGAATATCCTTCACAAGGTGCTTACTTACATGCTCAGCAGCTGCTGCAATAGTAAGGCAGGGGTTTACACTGACAGAACATGGAATTAGAGAAGCATCACAAACATAGAGGCCCTGATGCACAAGACCAGGAGCCTCTGGATCAAAAACCTGACCATTTGGATTACAAACACCATCTGAAGAATCTGGTGATGCATTGCACCCACCAAGCAGATGTACTGACGTGCTTCGGTACGTCGACATGAAGAGAATTCCACCTAATTTCTTGGTAATCTTTTGAAAGACCTCAAATTTTCGTGGAAGTAAAGGGTCATGGGGTGGACTGAAGCAAATTTTATTTGTTTCCTTTTCTAATATAATTTTCCCATCACTCTTGTCATGTCCCATTGCGAGGAGCACCATTGCTTGGCTTGACTTAGAACCTAGGAGATGCTTCAGTTTATCTATAATACCATGAAAGAACCAGTAACCAGACGGCCATCCAAATGTAGCAATCCCTTTAAACAACATGCAAGGATAAGCTGTAGGAAATACAGCACTCTGCACCAAAAAAAGGTCAATGAATGAATGAAAGGAGGAGATAAAGAAGAAAGAAAATCTTGTTTCAGAAGAGTCTAGATTACAAATATTCACAAACAGCTCTTTTCCTGATGAAATAAATGAGGTGCCAGTACAAACCAATAAAAATGCCTAACTTGAAACTACCAGTGAAATGACAAGTCAAAAGGGTATGAATAATGATGCAGCCAGTGCATAATTTATTGTTACTGCAAATGAGTGAATAGGGTGTAAACGAACATGTTCACGGACAAGTCAAAAGGCTTTGTTCGTTTACACCATAGAGGGAAACCATTTCTAGATGGTTGTATTGAAACCAATAATGCCCATCTAGACCACATGATCCTACACTCCTGCGGCATTTTTTTATTAGGAAAACCTTTTGCTTTCTCTACAAAGCCAATAAGACAGTCAAGTGCCAGTGCCATGACAGGAGTTAAATTCTAATGCGGAATAAACACAAGTCAAGTTTCTCTGCAAAGCAAAACCTTGAACCTGGATTGTGAAACCCAATGAAGAAGAGTAAGATGAAGAGATGGATGGCCCAGGCCGTGCTTGAATAGGTGTCTTTGACAGTTGCTTTCTGTCTAGTCCATAAGCATTCAAAGGTCCAGTGCTTCCAGCAAGATAAGCAACAGTATTTCCATTACAGCTGAATCCAGACCCAAGTGCCTCCGAGAGTTTTAATCCTCTCATTTGTGATTTGAGAAGTATTGCAGTTGTGCCGAAAACTCCCGCTGTGGAAAATGAAATTTAAGCTTCCAGACGGTTTTGAAAACAAAATTTGAAGGTATATCTAATAATTTCACCATTGCTTTATACCTGACAGGATCACAAAATCAGCTTTTATATTATCGATCTCATTTAAGTAAACAAGCCACCTTCTTTTTCCACCAATTTCACCTTTTTGGGCTGTTTCATATGGATTTTTAACCACATACTGAACTTGACACTCTGTTTTAACAATACATCCTGCCTGCATCACAAAAAGTTCTAATTTTATCTGAAATGAATGAGAATATGGGTACATTTGGACATGATGTTGACTGTTACAGGCTTTTATAAGATATGAAAAAACAAAGTATTATCTATAATGAACCCATTACAAGAATTCAGACTATCATCATCATAAACAATTATCAAGAATCAAGCTTCAGATTCAACAAAGTAAAAACCTTCTAAATAGGCCAGCTGACCTACACTTATTGTCTTTTGGCATGTATTTGAATTGTTCAGCTTGAAAACATAAAAGCAGCTGAATGCATCACAGTCAAGAATAATAATGCAACCAGAGTAAAAAAAAGAAATAAACCTGTTAAACGAAAACAATGTATCAAGTTAAAGAGAATATGCCTGAATTGCTGATGCAAGATAATTTTTGTCAGTAGAATTCTTGGCATTGTAAGGACACCCAGCAAGACAGTTTCCACAGGCTTTGCAGGTATCCAGATTCTGATGCTTCGGTAATCTGGATGGGGAGTCTTCAAGATCAAAATTCATGCTTAACTTTATTGAGTCCTGAACCATTTCTTCTACCTCTCCCACATCTATTTCTTTCATAATTTTGGCAATGGGGAACTGAATGGGAACACTCTGTATTCTCATCATAGTAGCGGCAGAAGCTTCACAACTACCCCAGTCCCATTCCCATTCCTTTGGCCATTTTGAATTTCTTCGAGTTTGAACTGGGGTTGGCAACATTACTCCTGCATTCACTAGTGACCCCCCACCAAGTCCACAAGCCACTGCTGCCAGTGAATCATTTTGTTCATAAACCTATAATTTCATTCATAAATGATCACAATTTTATTCATATTATAGTTAAAGCAAAATATGACTTTAAAATCAGGTTTCAAAGCCACGAAATAACAATGAAAATGACTGTCTGCCCGATGTACAGGTACATAATCTTTCTTTAAAATATCCTCAAATAATTTATGTTGCGTGAAATGGGAGATAGACCTGAAATAAAGCATCCTTTGGGCCAAAGCTGACACCCAAGTTCTGACTCTCCATCCTCACAGCTGACATGATCTTGAAACTGTCTGTTGGAAAATCCTTAGCTTCCCACTTTCGTCCCTTCTCAACCAGGCATACCTTGACTCCTGCCAATGACAACCGACAAGCAGCAACAGAACCACCATATCCAGACCCCACAACAACAGCATCATATCCATCTTCTTCATAAAAAATCATTTGTTTTGAATCTGCTGGTTTCTCCATTTTCTTTGAAACCCAGAACTGAAAGTTTCAGGACCTTCGAATGATATCTATTGGCTTATCTCATGAACAATGAAAAGAACACAAGGAGTACTTCAATTTCATATTCAATTAATTTAAAGAATAAAAACTGAACCTGAGGAAGTAACTAGCTGTAGAATTTTGTTCTTTACCGTATATTTTGTTCAAGGAGAGCTATAACATCATCGTTTCTGCGTGAAGAATCCAAATGCATTCACAATGAGACATTGGAGTTAGGAATATCACCTAGACCTATGCTCATTGGCAATTAATTAAATTTCTTTACAGATTCAAAGAACAAGCAAATGATAGAACATGTTTCTTTCTTGTCAACCAATTTGGAAGTATGTAAATCATTGTAACAGACAAGCATTTTCCACTAGTTGTTAACAGCATATAGAACAGCAGATACCATTGTTGAATTAATCTATTGCGCGGCATTTCCACAAAAAAAAAAAAAAGAAAGCATAAAATTTTTATGTGTATCTTCGAAAGTATGAACATAAAATAAACATGAGACTGGACTAAGATCTATTGATAATGAAGAACTATTAAGTTTATAATATTTCTTTATACTAGAAATAGAGTGTTTAATCTATCTAGGAAAGAGAGAAAAAGGTGGCACGTGGAGGGGGGAGGGTATGGGGAAATAGTGCTACATATCAAACAAAAATCTTGCTCAAACCCTAGCGATTTCAACTGACTTCTGCAGGGCTTGAAGAAGACTTCTCATGATCCTTGGCTCACCAGGGGGAGACTGATCTTTTAAGGGTCCATTTCTTATTGCTCGAAAAATTGGACCTGAACCATCTGTTGCTGGGAAGACTAAGCAATCTATATACACCAGAACTTCAGTCTTTCCATCTCCAATTGTAATAAAACCAAGTCTAGCTCCGCCTGGTATTTTATCTATCTGTATGAACAAAAGTGAAGGAACATTTAAGGCCATTAAGAGTTATTACTTCATTGTCCCTCTCATGCGTTGTATTTTTTTCTCAAACAGAGCAATAAGCAAACAATATCCAATAAGAATCCCCAAGTTCAGAATAATGTCATAAATTAATATGTACTAGTTAAAGTAATCCATAAATATAATGATCCACTAAAATGGATAAGACTCAAGGCAAATGCAAGGCTTATGCACCAATATGATATAGTTAGGTCAACAAATATAATGTTCCACCTAAAATCTTCCAGGTCTTGCGCAAATATACAAATACATGCAGATGAACTTTTAACTAAGGTCAGTAGTCTGTGTCACCTAGGATGATCTTATTTATACATGGTTTTGATGGATATGAGCCGATGGCTACTGGTGAATATACAAAATCCCATGAACATATGTATATGGCCAATTGTCTAAAACTTTAAGGTAACATGAATTCTAATGACAAACCTTCAAAGGTACAGGAAGTGGCAGGTTAGCTCCTTGGCACAGGCTATTCGCCCACTGTACAGAAACAAAGAAAAAAAAATAGGCAAAAATCAAACACTCTGATAGAACAGGCAACTTAGCGGGAATTGAGATTTAAAGACACATCTTAAAGCATGAAGTTGGAGGTTTCTGTTTAACTTTTTTTATAGCGTTACTTTCCAATCTGTTTCTTGTTAGTTTTAATATGTTTTTCAGCTTTTGCTTTCTGTCTGCGGTCAGCTTGTATAATTTGGCAGCTTGTATAGTATGTAGCAGAAATTGCAGCTGCTCTTGCCGGCTGGATCAAGATTCTCTAGGATTCCTTATCAGGGACAAATATTTTAACTTATTCCGGCTGGATAAGATTCTCTAGGATTACTTATCAAGGACAAATATTTTAACTTAATTTATTAAATTTTTTATTGAAATACAAATTAATATAAAAACTTCCAAATAAAATTAATGCGTATAATAATTTTTTATATCATAAATACAATATTTACATCGCTAAAATTAATTATATAATTATTGGCTAATACAACTTAAGCATCGCATACACATACACATATACATATAAATATGTATATATATTAATTTAATAAAATTTTATAGACTTATAGAATTCTTAAAGACAGATATAACATGTGAAAAAATAAAAATTAAAAATGTTCAATTTTATCATCTACATATTTCTTATTCATTATAACATTAAAAATAACAAATACCTATTTCCTTATATATAATGAAAACAACATTTTCTTACATGCAATGAAAACAAGGAAGACGTGTTAGTAAAAGATTTTTTTTATTTTTTATTTTTATTAATTCACACTTTATATGTTATTATATGTATTCTAAAAGTTCTTTATTTATTTTCTTACAAAATTAATATATATTGTAATGAAATTGCTTACCACCCAAAGTATAAATATTTAATTTTTTAAAAATAAATTGTGCAAGATAAATAATAAAAAATTTTCTTATTATGAACCTCAATTAGTGGGGCAGCTGCCCCCAAAACCCCTTACGTAGATCCGTCCCTGGTTCCGGAAGGTAATCTTTATTTATCGAAGAACACGGGTAACTGATAAAAATTTGCAACGTGATTTAATGAGTTCCTTTTGTTGCATCACTTCGAAAACATTGAAAGAAAGTGGACAGAAACATCATTGTTAGGAAGAACCGGAAAAAGGTCAATAATTCAGCCAAAAAAAAAAAAACTCAACTCTTTCATAATTTTATCATCATAAAATTTTAAAAATAGTACTACTAAATTCCAGCCTTTTCTCTTCACATTTCAGTTTTTTTTTTTTATTTATAAATAAAATTATTTAATTATCCTTTCTCTTGCATATAAATTTTAAAAATAAATTTTCGAAAAATTATAAATCTTTTTGAAAATGAATTTATAAAAAATCATATAATTTTTCAAAAATTTATTTTTTGAAAATTATAAATTTTTTCAAAAATAAATTTTTGAAAAGTTCAATTTTCGAAACGATTTGACTTTTAGAAAAAATTATGACTTTTTCAAAAATTTATTTTCAAAAAATCATAAATCTTTGTAAAGTTATGAGCAATATAATTAAATAATTTTAATTACAAAATTTTTAAAAAAAAATGAAATGTGAAGAAAAAAATGGGATATATTTAACGGCACTCTTTAAAAAAAAACTAATTTTGATCTTTTTATTATTATTTTTGCAATCAAATTATGGAAAAAGAAAATATACCCTTCTAGAAGGAAGGCTTGTCGTTAACAGCCAGACGCCAAAGCCAACCAAGCTATTCCAGTTTTGTTGACATAAGAAGCGTATAAAGTTTTATAAAATTAAATTAAATCAACAAATGCTCGTAGAAAATGCGAACTACCTGAAACAGCAAGGTTTCAAATCTCTGAAGATCAGTATTGGAAGGCAATCTCATGGTACCAAGCGATACTCCATCTTCTGGGTCATCGGCAGCAGGCATAATGTCATCCTTTCCTGGGGAGGCCTTGCCCACTAACTTTACAATCAGGTTTCGGTGACGGTGGCCGTAATATCCACTCAGCTTCGACGACCGTTGCTTTTTGTCCTTGACGAATACTACAGGCAATGAGGAAATACCCCTCGCCATTGGGTAAGAGAGTTGCACAGGCGGAATGGCGCCAGAAGCGTGGAGGGGCTGCCTCAAAGCGCTGGCCATTAGAGAAGTTTGAAAAGAGAAGTGCCCAAGAGAAATTCGGATAAGAATAAAGATACATGTAGTGGTTTTTTTTTTTTTCTTCTCTTTTGGGTAAAGCATTTAAGAGGTGGAGAGTGGCTCATCAAGTCATCATCATATTCCTGCATGACATGATATGTCAGCATAATAACATTGCAATTGTCCAGTTTTCTCTTTTTCCAATTTCACTCGCGGTTAAAAAACAATTTCTCTACCTCCACTCTACTTTGCAAGATCAATCCCATTCACAAGGAAGAGAAATCCAGTTCCATATCAGAAAAAGGTTAAAAAAACATGAACCGATTCAGTAATTCGCACTGTAAATCTAACTGTAACTATGAAAAGAAGGATGAATTACACGTGAAACGTTTTTTTTCTTTTTTCTCAGTTTGTTCTATGAAAGATTTGATCATTGACTCACATTCACTCAGTTTAGAATTTGTACGAGTAAAACCTAGTCAATGCATCGAAAACAACCATAACTCGTACAACATGGAATGGCACATAGCAAGCGCTACCCTGCCATTCCTTAAATCTCATAACCACCCAGGTAAGCAATATGTTTGATGATGAATGATTACTATTCCTTCATTCATTACGCAGAGGAGCAAGCTTCAAGCTTAGGAAGGAGACTTCGCCAGGCATCTGCAGTGCTATTTGCCAATCGAGCCTGCCCCTTTGCAAATTCATGAAAAGCAATCCCCATGTCTTGTGTTTTCTGTTCCTGAAAACGTACTATCTCTTCATTCATCAGTCGCACAATTGTCTCAAATCTTCTTGTCGCCTCCTCACTCTCTGCCTTCAACTGCAATCAACTTATGTTAGCAGAGACAAAAGCAATAAGAGCTCAATAAGAATACAGTGAAAGCTTGGATAAATGACATGCCTCCTTGTACTCATGCTCAGCTTCTCCCACCCTATCAGAGCGTGTTAGCATGAGCTTGTCACTGCAAACAATACACAATCTCAAATTATAAACCCAATTAGGAAATAAAACTTGTAAAGGTCAAAATAAGCTGATTGTTTGCAATACCAAAGCATCATGCAAAGCGGCAACAGCTAATAGCAACATTAGATAGCAAAAAAAAGGGGGAAAAAAGGCATAAAATATGGATGACCAGAAGCATACAGATTTATCTCCTTCAATTTTATTGTTTCAGCTAGTTCACACTGTTGCCTGAATGCATTAGCTCTCTCTCCTATTGTGGCCTGTTATGAAACACAAATGCAAGAGGATCATTTATGAAATTGTCATAAACCTTCCACTTCAATGTTATCAGCACATAAGATGAAAAGGGAGCTCGGGTTGGAAGAAGTATTTCCATCAATAATTCCACAATATCATTACTTACCCAGTTAATTATTTTCAGTATTATAGGTAAAACAAATAATTCATTATTTTCTTCAAGGAAAACTATTCTTGCTATTACAAAAGACAGCAGCCCAACTCACCTTTATTGACTGAACAGCACGAACATAATCCTTCAAGGGTTCTTCAAAATTCATCAAGAGTTGATGGGCCTGCAGTTAATTCAAATATTGTGAAAATGAAATGTCACCCATATGAACCACTTACCATAGAAAAGTTTGGGCATCACATACTAGGCCACAATCATGCATGCCTTCAAGGCTACAAAACAAACTACCAAAGGAAAAGGCTCAGCCTTAAAAGAGAACCTACCTCCCTCTGCAGCTTAACTGATAACGTCTCAGATTTAGCCCCGAGTTCGGAAAATGCCTTTCCAAGAGCTTGTTCTTCACAAGCACCAAGAAGCTTGGCTGCCTTACCAAAATCCGATAGTGATTGCCCCAACTCTGAGAAAAGACAGAAATATTTGTTCAATCGTATTCAAACCAAAAGGAGATAACCACTGAGAAAGATATAAACAAGAAGCATAAAGTGTTCAGAGCCTCAAAATCCTCATTACCTCTGTGTCTCTTTACAAGACGATATGCATGCTTCTGAGCTTCAGCCAAATGATTTTCAAGCTCAAAAATGTAGTGTTTAAGCTTCTCATATTCAGGATTTGATTCTTCAACAGGTTTTTCCTTTCCAAGAACAACATCGCTCACCTTAGTCTGTACATCCTGTTAAATTTATAGACAAGTTAATGCAAGGTTAAATAACATAATAATTTCAATACAATAAACATTGCATATTCAAGCCTGAGAAACCAGCTTCAATAGAATGAAACATAAAATCAGCCAAATATTACACAATAAAGCGGTAAAAGAGGGATATCAAGTACTTATAAAAGCAGGTACTAATTTCCCTATGAGATTCAGATAAGAAGCAACAAGTTACCTATGACAGATTTAAAAGTTCTGTTAGAGGTCTTCTTACCTAAAATCGTGGGTCAAATAACCATGTTAAATTTGTAGGAGGAATTTATTAACATGTTATGGAAAGAACTATTGTTTTTACTTATTCACCAATCAAATTATCTACCAGAGAAGAAATATTCAAGTAAAAGTTTTTGGACATCTCATTAATCAGTAGACATTTTATTTGCATCAGTCCACCATATTGTAATTCCACTGACATCCTAACAAATTATCAAAGTCCTGAAGAACTTATTTACCTTGAACATTTGCATCAAATCAGCTGGCTTCTTAAAAATACCAGTCTCTTGAGATCTCAGTCTCTCCATTGTCTGAAAAGTAACCAAAGTTAACATCAAATTTTTATCCTCAAAAAAAATATCAAATACACAAAATTGGAACATAAAAGTGGTCAGAAATTTGTGAAATTTGTCACCAATTGTCCAGAGTACAAGATAATTTACATTTGTAAGCATGACTAGTTCCAGCATGAACAAGTAGACAGGTGCTTGCTCAAGCAACTAAAATCATAATGCTTCCTTATCAACATATATTACCGAAAAGAATCCTTAATGCAGCACAGTCCTGGATGGAGTAAGAGTGCTGGTCTCTTGGATAACAGTTCTTGTAGAAATGCAAATCAAATGTGTCCAAGGGAATCAAAGAGCTGAACATTGTATTGAAGAAAAAAATGAACAATTTTCTTATCCCCCCCTTCAAAGAAATTTTTTAAATGTATAATTTATCAAGACAATTTTGTATTATAACGGTACAATGTTCCTTTCACTGGGCAATTTTTTAGAACAGTAGGCTCCATATTTATATTTAATAATAAGCTTATGAACCTTAAATGCAAATTCACAATTAGCTATAACACTCAACATAAGAAAAATCCTAAAGGGACGATCTGATTATTATAAATTGAACATGAACAAAAAAAAAAAAAAAAAGAAACACCACTCGATGCAACAAACCCTAAATGCATCACCTCCTCATCTGCCTGCAGAAAAGTTCTAAGATCATCACTCTGTTGAAGCTCATTATGAGAAGCAATCCGATTAACAAACACATCCAATGCTTGACGTCTCATCTCAATAAATTCAGCACTAAATCGAAACTTCTCTGCAACAGCCATAACAAAAACTTATATTATTACTTCATAGTTCATACACAAGCCTACACATTTAACCACAGATGCATTCAAAATTACTCAAAAACAAGCAATATTACAATCGAAAACGCATTGATCATAAAATCATTGCTATAAAACAATCAAAATTAAGGAAAAATAATTAAAAAATGTTGAATTTGTTTACCTACAGCGCTCTTCTCGGGAAGAGGAGGAATGAAAATGCCTTTGTACTTCTCGAAAAGGCGATCACGTAACCAAACAAAGTCACTGTAACGCCTAATAACAATCTTTTCCGGCCCTTGGTATTCTGGGAAATTGGTCTGTCCAAACATTGGAATTTCCCCCAAAAAAATCCAAAATTTTTATTAGCAACAAAAAAAAATAAAAAGAAAGAAAGAGGAAATCATTTTGGTTATTAGCAACGATTACCTTGGTGATGACACGATAGGATATGTAAGCTTGGACGCCATTGCCTAATTTAACGGGATCCGTAACGGAAACTGATAGAAACGGCTGCGACGATGGAGATCTAGGGCTTTGCGACGATCCCGATAAGCTTCTTTGCTGCTCCATTTTTCACACGACCACAAAAAATAATAATCATAATAATAATAATAACAATCCAAAAGCCGAAAATCAAACAAAAAAGACGAAGGGTAAGTAATGGCAGAGCTGTAATTACCGCAATAATCATGGTTTATTCAGAATCCTGGAGTCCGGTGAATGCAGAGGCGTCTTCGTTTTTTTTGGTTCCGCGGTGGTTTATGGGCCAAGAATTGAGATGCGTGAAGAGAAAGAGAGTACTGAGGTCCCCCGTCAACACTCGGCAAGCTATCTCAGAGCCTGGCTCGAGACCAGAGGTTCGAACTTTAGATCAATCTCTGTTTTTCTCCGTGGGGGTTAAAGATATTTTCGTTACTGCTATTATTTTATTTTTATAAACAAATAAATTAAAAATATTAATAAAATGGAGTTTAATTTTCGCCTAAAATTGATTTTATATAGATGAGTTTAAATATATAGTCGTAGGAGGTAATTCTTATAAAAAAAAATAGTAGGAGATAATTTTTACTAGAGAATGTTAATAAGTGGGAGTGTCAAAATTCGATTTTAAATGAATTAATCAATTAAATGATTTAATTTAGTTAATTAATTTATTATTCAGTTAATTTTAGTTAATTATTAAAAATAATTTTAAAATTTTTAATTAATTTAATTTAAAAATTAAATTAATCAAAATTTTAATCAAAATACAATAAATTATATATATATATAATTATATATATATTAAATTGCTCATTTCATTTTATGTTTTTAAATTTTTTAACTTAATACTTTAATATTTAAATATTTTTATCTGTTAATTTTATTTAATTTATTTTAAATGTAAATTTTAAAATATAATTTATTTTAATATTTTTTATAATATGAATAATAAAAAATATTAATCCAATTAAAATAATTAATTTTGATAGATTAATTTTTAAAATTATTAAAAATCAAATTTTAATCTTTCTAGAATCAACCTCGTGGGTGAATCATTTGAATTTGGACCAACTTATAGTTTCTTTATTTGAAGCAACGAACAAATATTTAGAAAGAAAATGAAAAAAAAACTAGTAATTTGTTTAGAGAACTTTGACCATCAAAGTATACCAACATCAAACAAATCTTAAATGGGAGAGCATCTTAATTTCTTATCTAATTATTGAGATTAACATGCATATCTAATATCCTCCATTTATTTACTACTACAATAATAATGAAGAGGAATTAATGTCAAACTAAGAATAAAAATTAGTGATTAGCAAGAAGCATTGGACCATAATGGACCCAACTGTGACCATAATGGACCCAACTGTAGGCGATAGTCACCACGTTTTCACCCATTTTTCCAGATAAGGCCTTGATAATTGGCTTGTTTAGCCACGTGGTTCCCAAAAAAATACCAGCGGCCTCGTCACCACTTGAAAACGACCCAATGGGCCCCACTCCCACTTAAATCCAAACCCAAGCCTAAGCTCAAAACACCTCTCTTTCTTTTTTTTTTTTTTATTAGTCCTCCTTATTCCTCCACTCCGCCATATTTTCTGAAATGGTTCGCTGATCATCCTATAATGGATCGCTTCATCGGTGGCACCTCCGCGTCCTCCAACGACGGCGACGAACTCACCGAGGACGATATTTTCTGGACCACCACCGACTTCACCGAACGAAACCACACCCAATCGCCTTCCACCGCCACAACCAATTCCCACAGTCGCCGCCCGTCTTTTTCGCAGAGTTCCGGAATCCTCGCTGCATTGCTAGAGCCAAATCACTACCAAATCCTCTATAGAAAACCGATAATTCCTTCTTCGTCATCAACCGTCAAGGTGGGACCAACGATCCCTCGGGCAACGTCGCAGGAAAGGGAATATTCTAGAAAATTGCAGCAGCAACAGTCGGCACCGGTGAACGTGCCGCTACTGTCGGTTGCGGTGGCGAGGGAAAGGAATAAGAAGTTTCTGGAAGTTGATTATTACGATGAGGATGGAGAGCAGGAGATGCTGCCACCGCATGAAATCGTGGCCAGGGGTTCGGGAGTGTCACCGAAGACAACTTTCTCAGTGCTTGAAGGCGTAGGGAGGACTTTGAAAGGAAGAGATCTTAGGCAGGTCAGAAATGCAATTTGGCGAAAAACTGGGTTTCTTGATTAAATTTTAGTATTTTTTTTTTCATTTTTAATTTATGGGTTTTTGAATTTTGCTAAAGAACTATATTTAAAATTATATATTATTATTTACATATACCATTGAAGGTTACTTGTGTGGTGGAAACATGAAACTGAAACTCAAAGCCTCCATCTAATATTTAATGGTTAATTGTTAATAATTGTGTGGTGCAAAACAAATTTGGTTTTTTGATTCTGAAATTTTTAAGGTGTTTCTATGTTATTGATATGGACAGAAACATAGAAAATTTGGAAAACTGAACTTGGGAATGGATTATTGCTGATTAGACGATGGCCGCAACATGTTATTAGGTCAGCCATACAGAAACATAGAAAATTTGGAAATTTAGGGAATGGATTATTGTTTATTAAACAATGGCCACAGCATGATGGATTATTGTTTATTAAACAATGGCCACAACATGTTATTAGGTCAGCCTTACAGAAACATAGAAAATTTGAAAATTTAGGGAATGGATTATTGTTGATTAATCAGTGGCCACAACATGTTGTTAGGTCAGCATACTTATTATCTTCGGTTTTTTTATTTTTATTTTTTTTGTTGTTTTCTGTGAAACAGATTGATCTTTAGTAGTATTTAATCAACGTGAAGACATGAACATTAAATGTTTTCTTATTCAATTATAGGGCAATTTGTTTTGGAGTTTATATTCTATGAAATAAGGACAGACCCTTCTTCATTTGAATATGGAGTTTTTTTGCATGCTAAAGTTGTTTGAAATCTTATTTCCTAAAATCGATTACTTTAAAACTTTATCCTTCCCCTCTTTCTCCTCTGTATAGCAGGATACAAATAAATTAATCAATTAACAATATAACATAAACAGGAACAAATCGAACAAGCAGTCGTGAAATATTAGAAAAATAACAAAATTTTGTTATTATCACAGAAACAAAATCTATGAGGGACTGGAGATGTGTTATGGGGTATGTATCATGGTGTCATGCTTGTACAAATTATGGGTAACAAGAATTAAGTATAGAAACTGACTCTGCCTCTTCAGTTTCCTTAATCACTAAAAGCATCTCCAACAGTCGCCCATATCTTGTCATCTTAATATCACCAAAGCGATTAGAGAAACCATGCACAATAATAAAGAATTGATGTTGAATTACAGTTCTAAGACAAGAATTTTGCAAACGGATTAGTTGGCAAAGAATTGCAATGAACAAGACAGCGGAGTGCAATTTTACTTCAAGCCCACCTACAGATCTTTGCCAAATTCTTTAACTGATATTGTAGGAGTTGCATAATTGCATTCCTCGTCTTATTAAAGATTTTTTTTTCTATTTTTCTCCTTTCCCTTCCACCAAAAGCATAGTTTGTGCTTTTTTTTATCATGTGTCATTTGTTGATAACATAGATTTGACATGGATAAATGTATCGTATTTTGAGAATTAAGTTTAAAGTTTCCTTATTGAGAAATAGGATTAAAGAGCACCTTCCATTAGGTAAAAAGTCTTTCAATACGTGGAGGATTTCTATGGCGACAGCATTATGAGGATCGATCTTGTCATTAGATAATACTCGCAACACGTGTGTGAGGATCGATCTTGTCATAAAACGACATCCATGACACGGTGAAAAAGATTTAGCTGTGGATCTGTATTCACAGGGTGGTGGGAGGGATCGAAAGGACCCTTCTCCTAATTTAATCAAATAACTCGGTTCAGCTTTACGACTTTAGGCTTTAGGCAGCTTCATTTTATGTAAATTGGTGCTTGACAGCTTGAGTTTCAATATTCCATGTGATTTACCTAATGGATTTTCAAAGACGTTCCAAAGCCAAACTCATTTTGTGGAGTTAATTATAAATGCAAGTTCTATGGGGGCAAAGCGTGAAGCTTCTGAATGGAGCCCCAATTCAAGTTTTCAGGTCAAAACAGGATCTCAAAATTTATCTATATTACAGCAGTTTCGTCTTCTTCTTCTTGAAGCTTATTACTACAAGATTTCAAAGTCAAAAACATTACAAAGACAGCAGCAATATGAAAGAGAAAATTCTTCGACAAGTAGTAAGTAAAAATGTGGATCACAATGGCAAGTCAGACAAACTATAGTGCCTCAAAAGTTTGAATTCAAAATGGAAAAGAAATTCAATTCCCATTCACACATCTAATTGATTCATCACTCTTGCCATTACCACCTTTCCAACTTTTAAAACCAAAACCATAAAAAAAAAAAATCAAATTAATAACTTTGATCCTTATCAGATTGTCTCCCACCTAAAGTAATTAAGACATCTAAAAATTGTCAATTGGAGTTTGAACTTCCTTATACATAGCTGAAACCACAGAAAGAACAAAATTAGTACAAAACTAATTTATGCTTTAAGGGTTCCAAAATATGAGAAAAAGCTACAAACCCAACACAAGAAATGCCTCAACAACAAAAACCCAGGTGGAAAAAAAAGGGAAATCTAAAGAGGAAAACCCTCAAGAGAAACCCAGGAAAAGTTTACTATTGCGCAGCAATGACTCGAATCGCTTCCGTGGTTTTCAACAGAGAGCCGATCTTAAGGGCTGCGCTTTTAACTTACCAAATTTCAAAACAAAAGGGCGAAACCAAAATGCAAAATCTAAGTACGAAAGCCGAGAATGGCGAAAATGAATCTAAACCCTCTTTCAAATTGAACAGCTAAGAAACAGCAGACCAGAAAGGAGATATTTATAGCCATTTTTTCTTTAAACTTAGGGTATGAAGATTTTGGGCTGGTCCTTGGACTCCGACGGGCCTCACTGAGAGGATGCTTGGGTTTTGTTTGATTCAATAGCGGGCTTCTTCATTGCTAACCGAATACACTGATGCGTTGGATCATATGATTGCGGAAGACTAAGGCCCACTTTATCATTGTTGCTGAGGAATGAAAAAGTTTTATTTGAAAAAACATGTTTAAAAGTATTATTAGAAAAAAAAGGCTTAAAATTTTTAAGTATTTATTATTATTGTAAAAAAATGCTATTGAAATATTGAAATGTGAAATCAAATTTTTCATTATTTAGTATTGAGGTTGCAATAGAAACCAATTTTTTAACCAAAAACAGTTTTTGACCTCAGCAATAAACAAAATTACTTTCTTATTCATTCCATTATATCTTATCCTTAGTTGAATTTTATATACCTTTATCAGATTATAAATATATTATATATTTATCTTGTTTTTAATTTTTAATTTTTATTTATCTTGTTCATCCTGTCATTTTTAATTTTGTACTATAAACATCATACAATTCAATAGATAGCCAAACCTTTTTTCTGTCAATTCTATTATTATCCAAACTATTTTAAATGTTATTTTTAAGTAACTCGTTCGTATCATTAGTGAACTTTATTAATTTTATTGATTTTTATTTTTATTTAATATATTTTAATGATAACTTAAAAGCCCTAACTTAGATTCTCTGTCTTATTGTTAGGCTAACTTTCTTTTTTTTTTTTTTGATTTGCCATGAAAATTGTCATGTTGTGTAACCCTAATTAGTACCATATATGCTTGGGCTCAAAGGATCAGTAAAAATTAATTTGAATCGATTATATATTTTGAAATTGAGTGAATTTGATTGATTTGGTTTGATTTATTTAGTTTTGATTATATGAATTGATTAAATTGATTAATTCGATCAATTTTTTGTTCTTAAAATTAATAATTAAACTAATTAAATTAATTGGCTTTTTAATAATTAAAAGTAAAAAATTGAGATGATAATTTTTATTTTAAAATATTATTTAAATTATTAAATTTTTTAATAATTTAATTTAAATTATACTTGAATTTAAATTTTATTAAATTAAATTTATAATTAAATAATTATTTATAATAAAATAAAAAATAAAAAATTTGATTATTTAATCGAATTAATTTTATTTAGTTTCATTATAATCAATTTAATTTTTTATTAAATAAAAATTAATTAATTAAATTATTGATTTTTTCAAATAAATCAATTACTTTTACAAAAAAACTCAGAACATGAATTCTTGTTCAAGGTCGTTTCGCCGTAATTGACAGGCACACCACACCGCACGCGTATTCTATACGTTTTAGTTAAAATTACCCTTTTCAAATTTGCTTAATCTTTCCAACAATATCGCGTGGGGATCGAAATTTCATGACCCACCACAAGACCAGACGTCCAGACCAAAACAAAATCACTGTCCAATTAGTTTTGTCAAGTTTATGTTGACTTGTTTTGACTTCATTCTTCCATTTTCTGTCCAACCTTTTCGTACGTGTATCCCCCCAGCACAGAAATGTACCAATTTGGGCCTCTGCTTATTCTTTGGGAATGACTTCACTGAATTTTTCTATAGGATTCGATCGAGAAGTGGCAATGATATTTTTGTCATTACAGGCGACTATGGTGGGAGGATGGTTTGTCCCTGCGGATTCACATCACATACAATTCTCTTTATTATAATATTATAATTAATTATAATTAAAAACTATATAAAACTTTATTTTTTAAAAGTATAGGTCTATATTATTTTAAATACACCTAACGTAATATTAAATTATAATTGATTAATTATATTATAATAATTATAAACGATATATTTATTGTTTATATATGCTTTATTAATTCCACTTGACTTTGGTTAAGAGGTATAAACCTAACTTTTATAAAGAGTAGTACGAGAGTAGGGTTATTCTAAAAATGAATATTATTAAAGTTATATTAAAAACAGTATTTTATGTAAAACTAAGTTAAAACAGTATTTTATGTAAAAAAAAATGTGAAAAAATTATTTGATAATAATTTTGTATATTTTTAATAAATAAAATAATCAAATAGTCAAATTTCATCACAAGTTTTTAGGTAAAAAATAAATAAAATAAAGAGACATTTTTGTTAATTATAATAGAAAAACAAATGGATTTGTAGAAAATGAACAAAAATAAAAAAATAATGTAAAATACTATAATTTTCCTTATAATTTTCTAAATTATTTTAGAACAACTTAAGAATGTAAAAAAAATCATTAAATACTTATTATTATTCAATTAGCATTTCTGAAAAAGTTTTGATTTATAATTTTACTTAAAAACTCCAACATGCTTTTAGTATAATAAATTAAAATTTTTAAAATTTTGAGAATCAAATACTTGTAAACTTTTACAGTAAATAAATTATTTTATAAACTTAGTCAAACTCTCAAGTAAACTTTTAAATTCGAGTTAAAATTCAAATGATAATTACACTTGAAATTAAAAAATATTTCAAATGATAAACGGTAAATATAATTATAGCTCGGAGTAAGCCATATGTCTACCATTTTTCAACTTGATGTTTCGCATTTGTTAATTAATTTCTTCATCTAGAATATAATTAATTGTATGACAGTTAGACTACTATTGTTAATGTCGTTTCCGGTCATCGTCATCGTTGTTGTTGTTAGCATACTGAATTGAATCATGAACAATCGATTTCAATGCCCAAAAGACAAAAACAAGAAAACAAGAAAAAAATTGATCAAACTCCACCTATTCCTTCCACCATATTCCACTTCGAAACTTTCCAATAAAGTGCAATGTGAATGTACTAATTTTTCTTTATGTTTTTTCCGTGTGCCCTAATAATATCTATGGCAATCTAATCCTAAATAATAATAATAATAATATCCGAACATATGATTCAATGATATATATAAAAATACATATATAAATTTTAGTCAATTTCATCGTTAAAAATTCTAATATTTGACAAATACCATACCTTTTCCAAAAATTTAGTACAAATAAAAGAAATTCTTCGAATTCATACGTAATTCAACCAAACAAAAGAGGATCAACCTATAGATTAAGCCGACTTAGTCTTCTTTGTCTTTTTTTTCCTCGTACATAAATGTGACTAAATTTAGCTGGTCCAATAGACTTTTAGTCAACTTTTTTTTTTGAGAACGATGGTATATACATATGCAATACTTTAAAGTCACTGCTGGTGTTTTCTTCGTAATCAGAATTGTATATCAATTGCTTAATTTTGAGCTAGTATTGACATAGTTTTAGTTTTACATGTAATTGTTAGACCCAATTAATATTCCACCGATCGAGCTAAAGGTTCAAGATAAAATTAAATCTATGAAGAAACTTCGTCGAAGAAGTTAATTTGAAATATTGATTTATGGGTTTTAATCGTTAACAATGCTTATGGGCCTATGATACTATTTGGTCAAGAAATTTTTTTTCATTTAATGCAGTATTTTTGTTTAATTCAAAGAAAAACAATGTGTTAATTACGAAAATTTTATTATAAAGTATTATCTTAGTTAATTATTGTCAATATAAATCCAGTAGACTTTGGTTTTTTTTTTTTTTTTTTAATTTAGAGAATTACTTATTATAAATGTACCATCCATCAAAAGAAAAAGCCAAATTAAATAAAAATGATAAAAATGAGTCAATAAATAATATTAGCTTTATGCAATTCTGTTTTAATTTCCATCATTTAAAGTAAAAAAAATTAATGCTTAATTTTTTTGGCAAAAAATGTAAAATTAATGTCAAAGAGTATTCATAAAATATTATTGATATTGAATTTAAATTTTAAGATGTAACATTCAATAAATTTAAGATTTAAATCATAATTTTTTTTAAAATTTCAAATCGCAATCTTTTTTATTAAAAAAATAAAATAATGATATGGAATGCCTATGACTGCAATAGAGGAATGATGAGTAACTTAATTGATCAAGTGGTCAGCTTGAATTGCCCGACTGCCTCGTCATATACTTGGTCCAGATTGACCTAATGATGTGAAGTCTTTGTGCAGGAATCCACAAATTTTGGTTAATTAATGTATGGTTGAATTTTAAGGTTTTTTTTTTTTTTGGTAAGAAAAATTAGGGGTAGAAAGATTGTTTAGTCTTCAAAATTAAAATAAGATGTGTCGTGTAAGTGACTTCAAATTATACATTCGAGATGATTTTAATAAATGCATTCATATTTACGGTTTTGGTGCAATGAAATAGAAAATCTCACCTTATAAATTAGGTTATGATATTGGGCATATCAAAGTGAATAAATTCAAAAAGTTAATTTTACATTTACCCTTGTTCATTTCTCCCCTTAATATTATTTTTTCCTGGTAAATATATACTATGACATTTTCTGATCATCATTTCGATTTTAATTAAGGAAAAATAAGAGAATTCGAAACCATTCCTGAATATAAAGAATACATACACTTAACATTGAATCAAATGTTCTTATGCTTTTACGATTGATTCAAAAGTCGTGAGAATTAATATCAAATTTTCGGGTTTCTTTATTGTTCAGCGAGAACCAGCTGAGTTGACTAATATTATTCCACCATGACTATTTCTTTTCTTTCATATATAACTTTATGATTGTTAACTTCATATTAGCCAAAAAAAAAAAAAAAAACCTTTACCTAGCTGTTCAACTATCTCAATGTTCTAATATTAATTTAGTGCATTTTTCATGTTAATTTCTACAACTCAAAGAGTTAGGCTTGGAAAATATAATTGCGTACGCTCTTTCCAGCTCAAGAAATTCGATTAAATTCCATTTCGTTCAAAATTGTAAACTAACAAAGTTACAAGGGAAAGAGTAGTACAATTTGCATCCAAAGTCGTCTAAAGTTATATATACGCATGCTAGCAGTTTCATTGTTAAAATTAGATCCATTTGTAGGGCAAACGAGTCTCGTGAGTCTAATTCGATTTGGCTCATGCGTTGAATAAAAATTTTCTAAGTTGAAGTCAGATAAAATATTATTTTAGTATTTTTGGTAAATTATTACTTTTATTTAATTGTAATTATAAAACATATTTAAAATAATTAAAATGTTAATTATATAAATTTCTTTTAATATTTTGATAATATGTTTAATATAAAACGAATTTGATGGGCAAGTTGAAATTGGACTTGACATTTAGAAGTATGAACTAAGTTTCATCCTGTCCACACCACAAACACTTCTAATTAGAGGATATAATAATTTGTTATCACAATTGCTTACTCTATTAATAGAATGCTTCCAAAGAAGGGAAGATAGGTTTAGCTAATTAAGCTAAGAAACAAGATTAATTATAAAATCAAAGATTAATTGGTTAATTAATTAAAGAATTATATCATGCTTTAATAATCATATGCCTTTCTTTCCTAGAAAGATAAATCAAAAGTGAAATGGACTTCAAAGAGCAAAGCAGAAAGTGTTTGCCTTTAAAAGAGAAAAAAAAAAAAAAAACAGGATAGAATAGAAAAGAAAAAAAAAGTACAATGATTCATAGCGCGTCTCTCCACAGTGTTTGAACTTTCAATAGACTAAGACACAATTAGAAATATTTAAAACAACTATTCTTAGCCGTTTGATTTTTTTTTGTAACTGATTTTATAAATTTTTTATAAAAGAAGCCAAAGATAAAAAAAAAAAATTTCAATATTAAAATTTGAACCTCATACCATCTCCTAAAATAATTATATGCTAATCTTCATTTTTTTTTCATTATTTATTTGGGATTTAAGTTAGAATTGTTATAACAATCATTAAAGAAATTGTTAGGTGTTTTTTAAAGATATTTTAGACTTTATTTTGATGCCAATGATATTAGTTTTAATGTAATTAATTTGTATCGACGTATCACTTAAAAATTAATTAGAGTAATTCTAAAATTATATGAAAAAAAGTTTGTATTTCCTAATTACATAAAAATCAAGTATTAAACATCTATAAATTGAAATAATTATATATTTAAATTCAATAAATTTATATCGTTATTTTAGAAAAAAATATCATTTAACAAATTCAAAATTCAAAATACATTGCATGCAATCTTTTTATTTATCTCCAAGGATCCAAGTTAAGATTTTTTTTTGTATAAAAAAATAATTAAATATTTAAAGTTACTTTTTTCTTTAAAAAACTCAAAGCTACTTTTAATCGTAAAAAATTGTCATGGCTCATATGTATTAGGAGGATTTAAATATATAGATAGATAAATAGAGATATATATTAAATCTTGAATTATATCTATAGTGAAAGAAAAATATTTTTTTAATTAAAACTTCAAATTCTAATCATTAATACATTTAGAATTAACTAAAAATGACAAATTATTATGAATTTTATTTGGAAACAAAATTTAGTACTTTATGACTACTTCATTATTTTATGTGTTATTAATATATATAAACTTAAATTTTAATTTAATTAATTTATATAATCAATATTAAATAAATTTATAAGTCAAATTTCAACTTTACAATCGTATAATCAAAACGAGCAGACGAGAAAAAGAAGCAAAGAGTCATGTCACATACGAATATATATATGTTGACTGCTTCCAATAATGTTAATAAATTGGCATATAATCTATTGAAAAAAATGTGTGAATGAGACGAATTTCTTCCCAGCTAAGCGCGTGGAAGTTTCGAAGTAAAGCCCATGTGCATCCCCTCTTTTCTCACCCATTTCTGCTCTCTTGCCTAACTCCCTCCGCCCTGGTCCACCCTAATCAATAAGCAGAAAACTTGAAATCAACCCTTCTCTCCTTGCAACCATATAAAGATACATGATAGCTTACGCTAAAGACCTGCATGAGCAAATATATTTAATCAGAGAAAAGAAAAAGAGTGAAAATGGAGGATATGCCACCAGGGTTTCGGTTCTATCCAACTGAAGAAGAGTTGGTTTCGTTTTATCTCCATAACAAGTTAGAAGGAAAGAGAGAGGACCTGAATCATCTTATGAACCGAGTTATACCAGTTGTCGACATTTATAACTTCAATCCATGGGATCTTCCACGTAAATCTATCATCTTCTCCTTTTAAATCTAATTATACCCCATCCTTTTTTGTTCTTTTGTTTCTTCATTTTCAGTTTCCATGAAGCTTTATACTTGGATCTTCAGTATGAAAGATTACCCAATTTTAGTAGTGTTTGCTTGCATACCCTCGTCGTATCTATCCGGTCATGCAGCTTGGGCTACTGTACTTGAGCTCAATAGTCAATATAAGCGTTTTGAGAAGAAAGTCATATCTCTTTTCCTTGATTTTACCCAAATACGAGAAAGTTTTCTTTTCTTTTTTTTTTTTTTATTTCATTGTGGAGTCTGGAGTCCTTCTCTTCACTTTTCTTGCATAGAATTTCTGAATTTCTTTGATAATCTTGGAAACAAAACTGGCAAAAGTTTCAAGGGTGCTAAGATTTTATGTTTTTTTTTTTTTTTTACATATATATATTTTCCTTATGTACTAGTATTTTGTTGAAGCAGAATTCTCAGTTTACCTGTGCCATAAGGACCCAGAGCAGTGGTTTTTCTTTATTCCAAGGCAAGAGAGTGAAGCTCGAGGAGGGAGACCAAAGCGGCTAACAACTTCTGGGTACTGGAAAGCTACTGGTTCTCCTGGTTATGTTTACTCCTTTGACAGTCGCCCTATCGGCGTAAAGAGAACCATGGTTTTCTACAATGGAAGGGCTCCAACCGGGAAAAAAACTGAATGGAAGATGAATGAATACAAAGCCATTGAAGGAGAAGCATCCTCAGCTAATGGTGCACCTCCCGCTGTAAGCACTTAACAACACTTCCCTCATAAGTAACAATTAAAAAGAAAAAACTTCATACAATAGATTTTTTTTTCTGTATATACAAGGGATGAAAGATTTGAACCCAGTTCTATGAGCAGGATCGAGAACAATGATTAGATACTTCTAATATTCTTGCTTCATTTAATTTTGGTTATTGATTTAATACTTGCACCAAGTGTTACTATAAGATAGTTCTTAATTTCCTCGTCTGGTAGGTTTTGTTGTTTGTTCTTGCTGTTATTTATAACTGCATTTAATTTTTCCCATGTTTTTTCTTTTCAGCTAAGACAAGAATTCAGCTTGTGCCGGGTTTACAAGAAATCAAAATGTTTGAGGTCATTCGATAGGCGGCCAGCACCAGGAGTAATAAAGATAGGGGAGCGAGTCCCTCAGCATGCTAATGCTTTCGGGGTAGCAAAATCTCATCAGAGCATTCAAACAGCAGATGGAAGGACCACAAGCTCACCAGAGAGTTCATCTTCAGGAGATAATCAAGCCAATCGGCCTACCCAAACTGGGGAAAGCAGTAGCTCAAGAATGGCAGTCGATGATGAAATTTCCTTCTGGGATCTTGAAGGGTTCTGGGATCAAGTTAATCAGTAATTGCAGATGGAGAACTTGAAGAGCTCAAATCAAGTTTGCATGGTGCAATCACAATCAACATGAAACTAAAATAACCCTATTACACAACAATAATAAATTCTAGCTATATATGTGTTCAATTTGGTGAAAATCCGAGCTTTAATTTGTTTAGTACTAGCTTTTATCCTTTTTAGTTGTCTTGATATATAGCTAGCTAGCTATCTATGTCATGCATTCCAAGCTCACAGAAGAGAGAAGGAATGCACCCTGGAAGTTTCGAGGATGCAACGAGGTGGATAATAGCGATATTGCATGGAAGCTTTGCATCATTAATTACTGTTAACTTTGTACCAGCTATCTATAATACGTGTGGAGACTTTTTAGTCTTTCATTATGAAAGCTAAAAATCCCTAATTTTTCAATCTCTCGCATTTTTAGCATATGATAATCTAATAAATTACTTTCTTTTCTTTGATTGAATATAAGTACTAGGCATGCAATATACTAATATATAAAATTTTTTGTACGTATGAAAATTCATTGAACTTGAATTACACGTAAGTAATAATTCTCTTTGATCTCACACAAACTCTTTCGTTGAAGTGTTTTTGGGTTAGCATGGCAAAGTCCATAAGCAGCTTGGTAAAGAGCAGCATGTCTAACTTGTCAAGGTGAAAAATAGGTGTTGAAGTTAGGGTTTTGAGAAACATTTCTACACTAAAGTCAATAACCATGCAAGAAAAAAACAAGGAAGTAGTCTTTTATCTTACAACTCTTATATAGGACATATAATTGTATGATTCGTATCAAATATAGTACAAATAACACCTTTTTTGTGAGTCTCATGAACTTATTCTTGTATTGGGCCTTTAGCTTAATGAAGTATTAGGTCTATGTTTATCTTGCTTTCTTTCCCTAAAATTAGAATCCAACAAGACCTCCAAATAGAAATACTCTAAAATTTATATACCGAATACTACATAATTAATTAATTAATTAATTAAGTCAGTTGTCATGTAGCTTAGCAAAAATTGCTTTCCCTATATATATATATATTTTTTTTGATAAAAAGCTCAATACAATATTGTATCTTCTAAAATTTATAATGAAAGATATTATTGGATTTTTAAGTTTATATTTTTTTTGGCTTAGTAAAAACCAGTAGATAAGATACTTTAATTTCATAATTAACTTTATTTCAATTATGTTACCCAGAATAATAAACATATATAGATATACAAGTATACTTATATAACAAGTTTTGCATTCATATATAATTATATAATTAAACATCATTCTCATTGACTAATCAACAAAGATTCTTTTCCATTGACGAATAGCAGTAAATGACAATATATAGTGCTTGAAAGTATGTATGAAGCTGTAGGTCAGTCATGCACGTGTCAACGTTGAAAAAGATTCGATACAGAAAAATGAACTTTTTTTTTGTTCTTTCTCTTTTTTTCATCAGTTAATTAAAGTTGATTTCCCATTTTTCTTTTCCCTTTGAAAAAGGAAATCAATTCATCAACACTCCAAACAACAACATCTCCAAGGAATTGGTCAAGAATTAATGTCAGAATGTATAGATTAATATGAATGATTCGTCTTTTTTTAATATGAACATAACAAAAGTTATATGACTGCCGCCTTATCTACAGTTTCCAAATCTTTTTCTTTTTTTTCAATTTCACTTTACCCTGTTTATATTGCATGAATTACAATATATAATTTTTAACATATCTTATTATAGTAAGTATGTTAGTAATAAATCATCCTGCTTCATAATTCTAAAAGCATATATAATCCAAATTCTTTCGGATTTTCTTTTAGTTCATTTTAAAATACAACCACACATATCCAACGAGTGGCATTTGGATAAGCCATGTAAATGTTTCTCCACATCTACAATTTCGCCTCAAATTGTTAATTTTTTTTAAAAATTTTTTACAGAGTTTAAGAAAATTTAATATTAAAATTTTAATTTTTCATAATAAATTATGATACATAATTTCTAATGTCAAAAAATTAAAAAATTATGAAAATTAATTTTGATATATAAAAATAAGAATCTTAAGTGTTTAAAAAAGAAAAAAAGTTTTTGAACATCTAGAAAAAGAAAATATGAAACAAAAAAAAAGACAGGAAATATTAGTATACGAGTAAATGATAAGCAAATGCAACATGCGAACATAAATTTTTTTCGCTAATTCTTTCCCCATATTTTCATATATATATATATATATGCATTTATTTGAATTTTTCTTCAATGTGATAACGAGAGAACAATCATTGTCCATGCACTTGCAAACTCAAGGAAGAAGGGCAAGCTGTATAGAATGTTGGTTGCGTCATATAATAGTAAATTTCGTGCCAAATTCTTGTCATTTAACGACAAGAATAGTGAAAGAAAAATCTATGAAGAACCATGAGAAATTCTTCACTCTTGTCTTCAGAGGGGTTAATGCATTGAATGTAACCCAAGAAAGTCCCACCGCGCAGCAAGCACTAGTACGGGAAAGGACTAGCTCCTGTTCCTATCGTAGCCAACTGTTTCACACCATTGGTTCTTTTCATTAATTTCCTTTACCAGCTTCAAAGAAAATTACTAGCCATTATTGAATGCTCTCGAGGGTAATGTGTATCTGCCTATAAATTTCGTGTTCTAATATGTTTTTAACCTTTACAAGGAAGAACATACGACCATGAAATTTTAGAATACGTATTATCATCGTACCAGATTCATATCAATTACGATTTTATAATTACTCAATATATGATAAGCCGGTAAAATTTAAACTCTATTGATGATGTGTAAAAATAACAAAATCTAAAAATAAAGAGTTAATTTAACGATTCATGAATAATAATTTATAAATTTATCGTTAGATATTGAATAATCCTAAAATTTTAATAAGAAAAAGCTGTTGTTGTTATAAATTCTATCATAAACGTGACATCCTAGAATATGGAAATATATATTTATAATTTTTTTTTATTTGTGTCACGGAAATTTGAACCAGATTATAAGCTTTCTTTTCCTTTTTTTTTTTTTAAGAAAAAATGAATTTATTCATTAAGCCAAGGCAAGAGATGAAAACGAATTATGAAGGACTAATAAATCCAACTATTATTAGAAAACCATCAAAAAATAACAATTACAAAGAGAACCCAAATTATAGGCATATTTGGGTTAAAAAATATTAAAGCCCACTCAAGTTAGAATTATATTTTCCATTAATTCCATATAAAAACTAACTCCATTCTTACTCCTACTCGTGGACATCTCTAGTAGGAATAGATGATTAAGAAGGAATAATATTTAGTAATAAAATTTGATTTAGAATCTCTTTGTTATTATCTCTTTACTTTACATTTGTATTCATAGTTTGAATTTTTGGGTACATTACAAATAAAATTCAAAATTTTTTTATTAGTTATAATTTTAACTATTTTGTACTTTGCACAGCTATATGCACAATCAAAAATAAAAAAATAATAATAACAGATATCGATATTTTAAATTTTAGATTTTCTAAATAACATTTTTTAAATATAACTGTAAAAATCAAAAGAAAAGTCTCGAGTTCACTAACCTTTCATTTATCATAATTTATTATCAAAGTATTGGAAAAAAAAAATATTCCATTATCCGACATGTTTTCAACAAATTTAATTAACCTTCTTTGACAAGTTTGAATGTGAAAAACGTTTTCTATTTAAGTGGTTTCCCATGCACTACCCTCTCTTATTTGCTGCCATAATTTTTTATTACTTGGATTGAAGAAAAGGAAAAAGAAAAAGAAAAAAAAAAAACACTCCTTTTGACCATTGTTTTCTTCTCACTTTTTCTTCCTTTTAGTTAAAAGTTCTCACCTTTTTTAAATTTCTTAGTTCTCACGTCTATTCATAGATTTTTTTTTTATGAATGAAATAATCATATTTACTTTAGAATTCAAATTTGAGACTTTTAATTAATATCACATTGGATACTTTAGTTAAATTTTAATTAATTTATGAGCATATTATTTATATTATGATATGAGAGAAAAGAGAGCATCTCAATTTTGAAGCTCTATCCATTGAGCTTTTCTAATGTACAATAAAATAAAGTTGAAGTTTATGGATATAAGATAGCAAGATTCATGATTTGAGAAAATTATAAAATAGAAATTTAGGGAAATTTGTTATTATATTTATCATAACATATAAATTTGTAAATTTATAACTAGATTTAACAAATGAGTCACCACTAATATTTTATTAAGGTGTGATGATCACTTAATGAATCTATCATTTAAAGAGATCTAAGCTTGACTAAGGGTCTTTAAAAAAATAAGTTATTAGTACTAACCAGAACAGAGTTCGAAAATTCGATTATATATGAGGAAGGTTATAGCACCCTACATGCCGATCCAAATGATAATACCATTTTATTTTAAATTATATTAATGTCTTGATTCTAATGATCTTAAATATAATATTGAAAATAATTCTTAAGATTTCTCTATCAATCAGGCAGAATTCTTAATAATACTTTCTCACCTCGAGAGTATTCAAAAATCTCATTTATTTTCTTAAAGAGACTCCATCATAAAAAAAAATTTAATCATTTTTTTATTTTTAATTTTTTATTAAAAATATATCTAATTTTTCTATCATTTGGGTCAAATTAGAAATATTTTGTCATCTAAAAATATCTTAAATAATCATCCATTTGTGATTACTAAAAATTTTATCCTCGAAATTTATTTTTTTATTTTACAAGTTTTATTTTTAAAATTTTTACTATTTGGATTAATTTAGAATTTTTTACAAATTTTATTTCTAAATTTTTCATCATTTAGGTCTATTTAGAAAAAAACTATTGTTAGTTCCCTAATGTTTGAAAAAAAAGTAACATGACAATTATTTTTGAAGTTTCATTTAAATTTTTTTAGCAATTGGGACAAATTTAAAGAAATTTCTTTCTTAGAGATTTCTTAGAAATTTGTCATTTGAAATTTTAAAAAATTTCAAATGACAAATTTCTAAGAAATCTTATTATTGGATAATTATCAAATATTTTTCTCACATTTTTAAGTTATATTTTTTTTATTTGAAAAAGAATATAATTACTTTTATAAAAATTTTATTTAAATTATTCTACCATTTTGGACAAATTTAAAAAAATTCTTCACCTAGAGATTTCTTAGAAAATTTACCATTTGAAATTTCTAAGAATCTTATCATTGGGTAATTATTATTAATTCTAAAATTTTAATTAAATTTTGCGTTTTTTTATTTTTTTATTTTTTAAAATTGAAAATAAATATTAATTATTATTATTGAAATTTTATATAAATTATTCGACAATTTGAAAAAAATTTAGAAAAATTTCTCACCTATAAATTCATAGAAATTAACTTTTTGCAATTTCTAAAAATTCAATTATTGAGTAATTATTATTTATTCTCTAACAAAATTTATTAATGTTTTATTTTGTTTTATATTTTATATTTAATTTTTTTAATTTTTTAAATTTAATCATGCAAAAATACTTTAAAAATAAAAAAGAAAAACAGCTCAGCTCAGTTTTGCTTGATTAGAGAACTGGCTCTACTACAAAAAAGTGGCTAAATCGGCTCGACTCATGGCTCGACTCAGCTTGAACCAAGGGCTCTGGAATCTGGCTCAAGGGGGTCTATGCTACGGATCGGATCTCTAGGCAGCAAAATGTGCGAATCTTGTCAAACTAAAATGCCAAAAATGACATCGTTTAGCAAACGTATAAAATGGGCAAAAATTATCTTTTTTCTCTCTCTCTTTTTTTTTCTTTTGTTCCTCTCTAAAACAAAGATGAATTTCGGGTTGAAGCTTCTCCAAATTCTAGAGAAAGGCATCGAAATCTAGAAAAATTTGCTAAAAGTCTTGTCAGAACCTAGATTTGATCGCTAGGTTCTAGAATTTTCATGCTAAAATTTGGGGTTTTCATTGAAAACTGAGATTTTCTACCGAAAACTTACCAAAATATGAAATTTTTCATCAAAAAATTTAAAATTTTGGAAATTTCTAAAAAATCTTCAAATATAAAAAACAAACCTTTAACAAACGTCAATCAAACTTTTTGAATCTCACCAATTAGATTCTCAAGCCCCTTTAATCCTAAAAAAAAAAGAAGAAAAACCAAATCTAGACTAAAACTTTTAAAATAAATTTTTCTAAAAATTTAGGTTTGATTGCTTTTTTTTTTTATTGCGTATCCTTATTATTATTATTATTATTATTATTATTATTTATTTATTTATTTATGTTGATTAAAGCCAATTTATAGAACAGTTTCTCTGGTTCAACTAATGTTGTGATAAGAATCAAATTTCTCAGAGAAAATCCATCAGAAATTAAGCTTTCTTTTAAAGAACTGTCATAACGTTAGATCTGAAAATCTATCGCTAGACATTGACTTAAGGAATCGCCATCAATATTTTTTTATCTAGGTGCGATTGACCACCTAAAAAATCTATCCTTTCAAGGAAACACCTAAGCTTAAGAGTCCCTAAAAGAATAGGTTCAGGTTTACTAATCAGAATAAAGTTCGAGAGTTCGGTTACATGTGAGGGAATGTTATAGCACCCTCACAACGTTCCATCGAAAGATGATACCAGTTTAATTTTGTGTTATCCAATAAGTCTTAAAAATTTATCAAGTAATTAATTATTGAAAATTATTCTCAGTTGACTCTAATACTTTTAGTAAAAAATTAAAAAAATTCTTTCACCTCAAAAGTATGCAAGGAGACTACTGTTTCACTTACAGAGGCTCCATCGTCGGATTATTTAACATTAAAAAAATTTAAGAAAACAAAAAAGAAAAGAAATAAAACGAAAAAAAGAAAAAAATGATTCAGCTTTAGGTAGAAATATTTTTCTCTTAAAAAAAAACTCATTGCTTTCATACAAGGAAAATTGATACTTTCAACTTTTTCTCAAAATATTTTTTCTGAAACTTTAACTTTAAGAAAAATTGATACTTTCAATTTTCCTCAAAAAACCTTTTTTTAAAAAATTATCTTCAAAGAAAATTGATACTTTCAACTTTTTTTCGAAAATATTTTTTTTGAAGACTTATTTTCAAGGAAAATTGATACTTTCAACTTTTCCTTAAAAATATTTTTTTAAA